>LPNX010539153.1:801304-920008 GCA_001517045.1 Pseudotsuga menziesii | reverse complement strand
TGCGGGTATCTAGTTGTAGTTGACATTCTACCATTGAACAATTTTTCAATCTATTTTTGATAGACATGATTCTTTTCCAACTTAGTTAAAGGGACACGAATCTTAATCTATGCTGACTCATGCTCAATATTGAAAGCAACAGTAGCTTTGTCTTGTTCTCTTTTGTTACACCAGATAAAAAATAGGTAATTATTTATATAATGTTATCGTGGATGGTAGAAGGAAAGACACTAAGATATTGCGGGTATCTAGTTGTAGTTGACATTCTACCATTGAACAATTTTTCAATCTATTTTTGATAGACATGATTCTTTTCCAACTTAGTTAAAGGGACACGAATCTTAATCTATGCTGACTCATGCTCAATATTGAAAGCAACAGTAGCTTTGTCTTGTTCTCTTTTGTTACACCAGATAAAAAATAGGTAATTATTTATATAATGTTATCGTGGATGGTAGAAGGAAAGACACTAAGATATTGCGGGTATCTAGTTGTAGTTGACATTCTACCATTGAACAATTTTTCAATCTATTTTTGATAGACATGATTCTTTTCCAACTTAGTTAAAGGGACACGAATCTTAATCTATGCTGACTCATGCTCAATATTGAAAGCAACAGTAGCTTTGTCTTGTTCTCTTTTGTTACACCAGATAAAAAATAGGTAATTATTTATATAATGTTATCGTGGATGGTAGAAGGAAAGACACTATGGATTGGATTCATATATGTTATTATAACAAATTCAAAAATATGTTATGCATCCTGGATAATATAATTAATTTGTGTAGGCTAGATTTAGAGTTACATATTTTGAATTTGGCCTCCATAAACGGATTTGGGTCAAGTAATTCTTCGGGGGGTGTGTAACTCCTTCTGTGCTTATAATCAGCGTATAATTGGCTCAAATATAAAATATATGAAAAAAAAAAAAAAAAAAAAACATATCGGCTTGATAAAAATACAATTATCAAAATATATAAGCGAATTAATTTTTGAGTATATATACCAAAATAAACCAAACATTTGTCAAATTAATCAAAGAAGTCTTTCAAAAAAAAAAGTAGTGTCTTTTGATTGGAATTTAACGAAGCAAAGCAGGGTGAGAGCCTTCCAGGTAGTTACTATTTTATATTTTAAAATTGTGCCAATAATCTATACTATCAATAAGAATAAGAAAATTGTTTTATATTTTACATTGCACATTATATACATTTTGTTTTTTTCTTCTTATATACCTATGTTTTGGTATAAAATGACAAAATCTCAATTACTCATTACCAATTGCTTTAATATAAATTATTTTACAAATACATTTATTGTTAATTTATATTAATATTATTAAAAATAGTTTAACTCTATAAAAACATGTGTACTTTTTCATAAGCTAATTGTTTAGCAATTGTTGGTTGTAGTTCTTTGAATCATCTTATAAGAGAATGCATGCGAAGTGAAATCCTCTGTTTTTCTTGAGTACAACATTTATTGTGAACTACACAATCTTTTTTAGTTAGAATTACAACTTTATATTCATAATTATTTTTAAGTTAAATAGTGTATTTCTTATCAATAAGAATATAAAAATGTGGAGGTTTTATTCATATAAATGTGGAAGATTTATTTATGTTTTTTTATGACAAGAATTTAAACTCATTTCTTTTAATTTATAACTTTTTATCTCAATTATTCTTTACCAATTTCTTTAATATAACTTATTTTACAAATACATTTATTGTTAATTTAAATTAATATTATTAATAATATATTCTCTTGTAAGATGACATGCTCCATCTCGAGAAGGGATGAGTGGAAAACATCCTAAATTATATATATATTACTAGATTTTAACTATCCTTTAATAAAATCTTATAAAACTACAATTTCAACCAAATTAAATGAGTATAAATCATTTAACCTACTAGATTTTAATTATCCTTTAATAAAATCTTATAAACATATTTCTCCTTGTACCTATATAGCTTTATATCGTTTTCTTTAATAGATAGCTTTAAAACTTCATAATTCCGATAAATAGATAAAAGTGTACCTTATAACCTTTTCAATTGAGTCTTTTTCAAAATTATATTATATTCTTTTATTTATGAATGTACAATTTGGTTATATATATATATATTTTGGAATGTACAAGTTGGTTATTATATTTAGTAGCAAAATAAAATTTAAAGAATATTTAAAACCATTTTGATTTAAGTTGGTATATTTAGTATTAAAACTAAATTTAAAGAATATTAAAAACTATTTTGATTTCAATTTTACCAACTGGTTTTACTTTTATTGTTCATGTGGTTTCAATTTTAATGAGATGGGAAGCTTCCAAGTATATATTGGAGATGTATATCTATGAAGCTATGACCAAACCATGGCAATTGCCGAGTCTAATAAATTTATTATGAATATCAAGCAACTGCATATATATCATATATTAATTTTTATATTTGTTATATATTAAAGGTTTTTATATTATGTCTAAAATAATAAGTTAAAGAGTAAATTTTGGAGGAGGTACACTTCGAACTCACTATAAGATTCCATATTTATATTAGGTTTAAAATAATAAGTTATTAGGTTTATATATTATGTTTATACTAGTAAGGTAAAACTAAAAAAAATGGTGAAGGATTGCAATTAAGTTAATTTTTTGGATATTTATATTATATGTTTATGTTTAATCAAAGTGTAATTTTAATTTTAAAATAAGATTTAAAATTATTTTTTATTGGTTAGCTATTAATGTTAAAAATTAAGAAGAAGAAAAAATGAAAACTAAAATACATAAAGTGTTATATGTGAAATGAAATAAAATAATCCAATAATAAATTGAAATGAAAAATGGTAAATTTTAATTTTTCAAAGATCAAAGAGATTTTTTTATATATGAAGGAAGTGTAAAGAAAAATTAGAATTGAGATTTTTTTTATATATGAAGGAAGTGTAAAGACAATAGAATTGAGCAAACCTATGAATAAGACGAAAGTACACATTGGAGAATATATGGAGTATTGAGGAGGAAGTAAAGTTTTAATTTGTTAAAAATGTAAAATATAGCCAATGGTGGCTTAGCTTAGTGGGTAGATATTATTAGACTTTATCATTATTAGGCTCTTGTTATAAGAGGAAACTAATAGAGAAAAAAAATGAGGTCAAAGATATAAGTTTATACTCTAAAGGTGGATAGAATAGAATTAAAGGGAACAAATGTAAATAAAACAATCAAACCTCAAATGTGTGGGAATAGATTTGTTGATGGTTTGCTAAAGTTCACTTAGTTTAAAGTCATCTTTATAGTTCTAGTTATTTAACAACTTCTATAATGAGTATCATAGTGGACTACTGCTTGTAGTATTTTTTTGATGATGTACCCAGTTCCTTTGATTCAATAGAATAGCAAGGAATGTTTTTTTCGTCTGAAAAAAAGAGAATCATAGTGGACTAGTTCATTAGTGTGTAATGTCCCTAAAAAAATACCAAAAATAATAATAATAAGGGTCTTTGGATAGTTGTAAACATATATAGATTGATCATTTTTTGTATATCGTACTTGGTAAATTAACTTCAGTACTAAGTTTAAAATGTGATATTTTCTATATTTATAATGCTTCTAGCTTTAAGTGTCATTCTGTGGATTATATAGGAGTCATATTGTCATTATGACTTTATTTGATTTGTGATTTTAGCTAACATGAACTATCTTAGTTCGTAAGTCTGAAAATTGTTTGGTCTAGCATTCTTTATGTAATTGTATGAGTAGTGGTAATTGTTATTTCCTATCTGGCTTATGCATTGATTGGGAACTTTGATTTAATTACTCGTTCATGTTTGTTTGTCTTCTGTGAGAAATATCATCTTCTATGTGTGAATGTTGGTCCATATATGCCTTGAGCTTTACTTAGCATGTTTTCTGATGTATTATATCATTATTCCCTTGCGGTTACATATATTCCTTGGTATGGATAGAGTTCTATTACTTATGAAGCTTTTAACCCTAAATACCTAAGCTTCCTAATGGTGACTTCATAATATAATATTTATGAAACTTTGTTATCACTATGACCTTCAAGATATATGGTTTTTATGGGGAATATTGATAATTATATTGGACATAACTTGTACGGTACTTTATGGACTTGAAACACCATAGATTACGTTTAACTACATGATTGAAGGCATTTTTATAACTTAGGATAAATGTTTTCCTATCAATGGTGTCGTTTTATGTATTTGTAACTTTCGTTGATCACACTCTTAAAGCATACATTCATGTGTTGTTAAATGGTTTTTGTGATATTTAATATAGCCCATGTGAAAGGGCATATTTTTTGTGATTAATTGGCCTCCATCTTGACAAGCCATTTAATGTGAATAACCATGTCTTTCGGTAACTTTCCCCAAGCCATCACATGCCTTTCTCATTTGGGCTTTCCAATATGGAGCAAAGAGAGAGTTTCATTTAGTTAAGTTACATTTTAAACAGAAAATAATATTTCTTGATATTTGACTAATGAGGACCACCTTGGACAAAATTTTGAAGAGGGGTAAAGGTAAAACAAAAATAAAAGAAAAAGACTAAATTGAGAGAAGGAATATCAAACTCTTTTCTTATAGAGAAACAACTAGATTTACGGGACTGAGAATGGATTTTTCACAAGGAGAAAGAAGAATGGGAGTTGACATTGAGAATGACTTGGCTTAGAGTAGGTCATAGGAATATAAAAACTTTCATAGAGAAGCCATCAAAAGTGAAGCAACCAATCATTTCTCTAGCTTAATAATAAGGAAATACCTTTTGTATTTGGGTAGGGAAAAGACCTTTCTATATAATTAACTACATTGTTGAAACAGTAGGAAAGGGCCCACCATCTTTACCATTATTTTTTTAAGGTGGATTTGTTAGGAGGCAAGGGACCACCTTGTCACCGCGATCACCCAGTTTGAATAACTATAGAATTTCGTAATTATTTTGGTGTGATAATTTGTTGATACAATGCATGTTTGTGGATTAAGCAAGTAGTCTGTTGCTGGATCAATTAGTCATTTGTAGCATTAATAAATTATTGAAACAATTAGTTAATTAAAGTATGTAAATCCTACATTTCTGAAACAATTGATTAATTGCATGTGTGATCTCTCTTAGGGTATGCAAGTGATTTCTTGATAATTAGAAGTGTTGAAAAATATTTAATTTCGTGTTGAATTGATATCATAGGTTGAATTTGTTATGATTAATTAATGCTGAAACAAATCTAGATGAATGTGTGGTTGTAGTTCATGGTCAAGTAGGATTGATAATTCTCGATATTGGATGTCGTGTTAGCAACATAGAACAGATCTTTCATTCTTGTACGAGTGGTGATTGGATTTAACTTCTTGCAAAATTAATATAGGACTTAACATCTTGTATATATGCTTTATCATTATGAACAATTTTATATTTCCATTCTTGCTAGAGTGGTTTCATTTTTCCATAAGGAGTGATTTATTCTTGAAGATTGAATTAGTAGTAATTCTTCTTGAAGATTGAATTATCAGTTAGAATTAAGATGATTTAGTGAGAAAGAAGTTACATAACATTTTTAGAAGAAAAAGTGAAAGCACAATGAATTGTGATTTCTTAGGAATCAAAGAGATAGTGAATCTTCTTGGATAAAGATTTTCCAACTTTTTACAATACTTGATAAATCGGTGAAAGATTCATTGATTTTTACAATATTTTATAAATTTGCATTGAAATGTTCACCAAGATTTTACAATATCTTATAATTTAATGAAATATTCCACAATATTTTACAACATTATACAATAAAATGAAATATTCACCAATTTTATATATATATATATATTATATTATTGATAAAATCGCCTTCAAATTTTCCTATATATCACGGATATTCTCCCATTTTTTATACATATAAATCTAGGGGGGGTTATTAAAATCATCCCTGAAGAGAACTCAAGAATATGTCTCTTTGAGTAGGAATAGAATGAGGTCGAAGAGGCCAAGGTCGACTTACAACCAATGAAGAACTCAGAGAGAAAATGAGAAGAATGCAAGCATGATTGGAAGTTATGGATATTGGTAAGCAACGAGACCCCAAATATGGAGATGTGAGTAAACTAGAGGAGGAATCCCAAGGAAAGGCAGAAGAAATATCTCAAGAACCTATAGAGTTCAAATTCTAAAGGTCAATACTAGGGGCAAATTCAAGACATAGGCTTGAACTATCTGTTTATGATGAGATTTTGGCGGCTGAAAATCTAATGGATTATATTAATGACTTGGATAAATATTTTGACTATGAAGAGGTTCAAGAGAACAAGAAGGTAAAATTTGATGTAATAATGTTAAAAGGACATGCATCCCTATGGTGGGATAGTGTGAAGGATGAAAGGAGAAAAAAGAATAAGCCCATGATTAAAGGTTGGGATTGTAGCTAAGATGAATTCCCAATTTGTACTAAAGGGCTATCAGTTATATCTTTATAGGAAAGTGTAGATCCTTAGAAAAAGGTTGTTGACAGTAAATAAGTATACCGAGGAGTTCTATAAAGTCAATTTGAGAGCAAGTTATGTATAAGATTCATTGCAGAAGATAGGGAGATACATCAATGGATTAAAAATGGATATTCAATATGAAATCAATATGTTTTCACCTAGGACTATGGAGAAAGCATATCAATGTGATTTAAGGGAAGAAGAGAAGATAGTGAGGAAGAAAAACTCAGGTAGAGGTTGAGGTTCAGATTGACGAAGAGGAAAGTCTGCTGGAAGTGGAAAGTTCTCAAGTCAGAAAAGCAAGGAAGACAAGTCAAATCAGCAAGGACAATAAAAAAAGGAGGTGACTCAAGTAGAGGGAGACTCTACTAGAGAGGTAGAGGGAGAGGAAGAGGCAAGGAAGTTGGCTATAGATGTTACAAATGTGATTAGTTGGTTCATAAATCTTTTGAGTGTCCTAAAAAAGAGAGTGTAGGGAAAAAATGTACCTACATAGCTCAAGTATATCAAGAGAAAGAATAGACACCCATGGCTGAAAACATGCTAGAGACTAGAGAATTTTTAATAATGACTAAGATTCCCTTAAAACTAGAGAAAGAGGTTGTATAACTTTCCCAAAGGAAATATCTATTTAGGATTGTTTGTAAATCTTAGGGAAAGTGTTACAAAATCATTATTGACAGTGGGAGGATTTGGTTTCCACAGAGATGATGGACAAATTAGGATTAAAGAGGACCAAACATCCAATGCCATATAAGGTGTCATGGCTGCATAAATGGCATCATATATTGGTAAGTGATCAAAGTGAAATAGAATTCCAAGTGGGTAGTTATAAAGGGAAAGTGATTTGTGATTTCATGCCAATGGATGTCTGCCATATTCTTTTGGGAAGACCTTGGAAATCTGACCAAAGGGTAGTACCTGATGGAAGAAGTAGTTGTTATAATTTCAAAAAGGGTGGAACTAAGCATATACTCTTCCCTTTGCAATATGGAAGTGCATCTCAACAAGGAAACCCCGAAGAATGGTTTCTAAGTGGCAAAGAGTTTCTGAAGCAGATCAAGGAAGAAGAGGTAAGTTTTGTTGTGATTTGTAAACCAAAAGTTGTACGTATGAAAATAAATATTGGAGATTTTCCTTTTGAAGTTCAATAAATGTTGCATGAATTCAATGATATAGTGGTATATGATCTCCCAAATGAAATACCACTTAAGAGAAGCATATGTCATCATATTGACTTCATATTGGCAGCAATCCTTCCAAACAAGGTTGGATATAGGATGACACACAAGGAGAATGAAGAGATTAGAACATTTGTCCAAGGGTTGTCAGATAAAGGGATGATCTTATACAGTTTGAGTCCATGTGTAGTGCCTATGGTACTCAGTCCAAACAAATATGGAGAGTTGAGAATGTGCATGGATTATAGATAAATCAACAAAATAACTAGCATATATAGGTTTCAACTGCCTCAAATGAATGATATGATGGACTATTTGATTGGAGAAACTTGATTCTCCAAGATTGACCTAAAAATTGGTCATCATCAAATCAAAATCAGAGAAGGGGATGAGTAGAAAACATATTTCAAAACAAATGACATATTGTATGAATGGTTGGTCATGTCTTTTGAATTGTTCATTGCACCCAAAACATTTATGAGATTCATGAATGAAGTTCTAAAGGAATTAATTGATAAGTTTTTCATTGTTTGCTTGGATGAAATTTAATTTACAATCGAAGAAAATAACATTTAAGGAATTTGAGATATGTTATAGAAAAGCTACAACGAGAAAATTTGCTCATAAACATGAGGAAGTGTTCTTTATGAAGACAAAGCTAGTGTTCTTGATTTTTATTAATTCTAAAGATGGGTTGAAAATGGACCCGAAGAAGGTAGAAGCGATTGTAAAGTGGCATTCACCTAAGAGTATTTTTTAGTTGAGAATGTTCCATGGTTTGGATAGATTCTATAGGGATTTTATTAGAAATTTTAGTGGCATTTGTGCACCTATTATTGACACCATCATTAAAGATAAACATCCTTTATATTGGACAACAGAAGATGAAAGAAATTTTCATATGTTGAACAAGAATATTACCAAAGCTACCTTATTTTAATCAGCCATTCCAAGTTTAATGTTATGCTAGTGGGACGGCCATTGGGGTTGTACGAAGTCAAGAGGATAGACCTATTACTTACTTCGGTGAGAAGCTAAATGAAACAAGACATAAATATTCTTCTAATGATAAGGATTTATATTCCATCGTACAAGCCCTGTAACAATGGAGAAATTATTTAATTCCCAAGGAGTTTTTCTTGTTCTCAGATAATCATGCCTTACAATTTATATTGTAGGAGGAACAGGCAGAAGAGACCTCTGTACTACTAAAACTTCAGTATACAACATTCTCAGCAGCCCATAACACACACAAAGAACATATTGCAGAGTCTATTGTCATAGAGGAAGTCTTGAGGAACTGGTACACCTATTATGGCCAAGTGTTTCAACAAGTACGGGATACCTGTGAGCTCATCAAATCACTGCATGACCGACGAGGAAACACAGAAGCAATGGAGAAGACAATTCAAGACCAACTTGTACTAGAGATGGAAAAACTAGACAAATTGGAGAAACAAGAATACCAGTTGATCAGTCAATCCAACCCTATCCTAGACAACCTCGACAAGATTCGTCCACACATGAAAATACTACTTGACACTACCGAGGAAAAATCACAACTCCTAGGACCTGACATGAGCAACATTGTTGAATTAAACATACAACAGAATATGGTGAATTTGTCGAGCCTCACAACTCTGACAATCGACATTCAGAAGGCACTCTGCACTTGGGAGGAGTTCTGACACCAGCTAATAATCACTGTAGAAGAAATTATGGAAGTTTGCATACAAAAGCAACTATCAATTAGACAACACAACCTATGATAGAACATTCTAGCAACTAATTAAGACAAAATATTTTTCCACCTCCTTGTTTCTTTGGGATGAAGAAAGATTTTGTTACCGATGGAGATATTGGAGGAGCAAGTCCACTTAGCCAACTAGACTCACCATTCGACTAATGGTAGATTAGGTCGACCTGCATAGGTCGTGTCGGATGGTTGAACCGATAGGTAGTTACTATAACTGTTTTGTAAGTGTATATATAGGTTGTTGAGGCAGATAGATACTTGGTTCGGTTTATTGTATGAACCCACATGTGTATCATTAAAGGAAATTTCAATTTAAATTGGGCCTTCCAAAAATAATACAAACTCCATGTCATCATGTATTAGCCAATCAAAATGATTTAAAATTAAAAAAGGGAGTGCCTCTTAAACTATTTTTTAATATAAATTTGGGGATAGGTATCATACAAAAAACTACTTTTTTTGTTCATATTTTGGACATATCTCCCTGTGTTTTTACTCAAATTTCGATTAGGAGAGCTCGTTGGATGCGGAATTAAATTCTGCATCCAACAAGTACCCACTCCACATACTTTTAATGGGCAGTGCTACCCCCAAACCAAGAAATACCTGAAAAAATGTGACGATGATGTCATCATCACGTTTTTCAGGTATTTCTTGTTTTTGGGGTAGTGGGGCCCGTTAAAAGTATTCCGAGTGGGTACTCGTTGGATGCCAAATTTAATTCCATATCCAATGAGCTCTCCCGATCGAAATTTGAGTAAAAACACAGGGAGATATGTCGAAAATACGAAGAAAAAAATAGTTTTTTCTTTTCTTTGTCCAAAATTAATAAATATTATTTTATTATTTTAACTATTATTTTATTAATTTTCCTTAGGAGGCCCATTTTGAGTTGAAATTTTCTCTAATGTGAGTAAAATAATCTGTTATTGTGTCTACCAATCTTGTCTCTTGCATTTGATATGTTTATATGATTCTTTATGTGTATTATTGGTAACTTTAGAATGTGTTTGATTACAATAGTATTCAAATAGAGTAGTTGATGTTCTGAGTAGGAGAAATGATTATGCATGAGAGTCAAGTTCAAGTTTTAGGCTTTTACTTTTTGAAGGACCTATACGAGACAGATTCATATTTTTAGGATGCTTTTGAAGCATGCAAGAATACTATGAATATGGATCTATGTCCTTGGATTGAGTACATGTTGCAAGATGGAATATTGTTTAAACATAGTAAATTAGGTGTTCCTAGCTACTCCATGAGAGAAAATTTTATTCAAGAGAAGCATAATGGAATAATGGCAGGGAATTTTGGGATTGACAAAACATTGGGACAGTTGAGTCATTTCTAATTTTTGCCAAAGATGAGATTGGATGTGGAAAATTTTGTGAAGAGGTGTTGGACTTGTCAACATGCCAAAGGAGGGAGTCAAAATACAGGCTTATACACTCCTTTACCAATTCCAATCAGACCTTGGGACTCAGTTAGTATGGAATTGGTATTGGGTTTTCCAAAGACTTAATGAGGTAATGATTCAATATTTGTAGTTGTTTATAGATTTACTAAAATGGTGCATTCCATTCCATGTTATAAAACAAGTGATTCCAAAAACATTGCAATTTTATTTTTGACGAGATTGTTAGATTACATGGTTTTCCAAGAAGCATTCTCTCGGATAGGGATACTAAATTCATGGGACACGTTTGGAGGAATTTCTTGGAATAAGCTCAAAAGTAAACTTAATTTAAGTTCAACTTATCATCAACAATATGATGGGTAGACCGAAGTGGTAAATAGAAGTTTGGGAAACATACTAAGAAGCTTGGTAAGTGAAAATCCTAAGCAATGGGATCAAGTGTTATTTCAAGATGAGTTTGCTTAAAATGATTCACTGAACAAGAGTATTGGAATGAGTCCATTTTATATTTTATATGGAATGCATCCTAGTTGTGTATATGAACTCAGGTATTCGGGAAACTTGAACGAAGGAGTGCAGATGGAGAATAATTTGCAACAACTATCAGTGAGCAGATTGAATAGGTTAAACAAAAGCTACATGACAACAATTATAAATATAAAATAAGAGCAAATAAAAAACGAAGGGAGTTGAATTACAAAGTTGGTGATATAGAATTGGATCACATAAGAAAATAAATATTCACCAAAGGAGAATACAACAAGATGAAACTCAAAAATATAGGACCATGCAAGGTTCTTCAGAAATATTTTGCAAATGCATATGAGCTGGAACTACCTGCATGTATTGACATCTCTCCCATTTTTAATGTCACTGATTTATAGCCCTATTTAGCAAATGATACAGGTCAGTCCATGGAAGATGTTAATGATGATGGAGTAGAGGATGTACAGTCGATGAAGAAAATTCCTAAGGAAAAACCTTTGGAATATGAATCTATTTTGGATACTAAGGTTGCAAAAAGAACTAGGAGGAAGGAGTACCTAGAGTGCTTAGTGAAATGGAAAGATCGTTTGGAGGAAGACTCTACTTGGTTGAATGCTGCAGAGTTGGAAAAGAAAGGTTTTTTAGTGGATGAACTAATGGACATTAGCTAATAAATTTTTTCCCTAGAGTTTGATGCAGGGCATCAATTTTAGCATGACAATGTGATACTATGGTCACATGGCATGTGGAGAGTACAAGTTTTCAAAGTGACAAACTTGAATGTTTAAGAAAAAATTTTGATTTATATAGATATTGGGAAATAGAATATGAAAATTTTGAATTTCCTTAGATCAGTTTGTTTGTTGTTGAGATAATATAGGGAACTTTGCTAAAATTAGATTCATGGATCCCTCATTCTACTAGGAGAAGGATTTTCTTTGTCATGTATGCCTTAAAAAATTTACTTAGATTTGATTTTTTTTTTGTGTAAGCACTTTGAGAGGGATTCTATTTTAGTGTGAAAATAATACAAAATATTCATAAATCTTTTCTTATTTTTGGTTTCAGGAAGAACTGTGTGAAAGGGGACAAATTTATGTGTGATTGAAGACTGTCGAAATATCTGCAACTTCAATTTAATATTGAAACAACATAATTCTATGTTTGGTTGAAATTGACTGCACATAAACCTCATGAAGTTTTGGGTTTAAGTCCAATTTTAATGTTAGCTCATAGCATTATTTTCCTTATATGTATGTGTGTTTTAAATCATAGTAGCATAATTCCGTCGTATTAGCTTTTTGTGTACGAAATTTTGAACAAATTCGAATTCATCGAATATTCTATCTATGTGTAATATGAATACGGGTTAATTTTGAAAATTAATTTTAAATAACCAAATTTTAATTATTAAAACACTATAAAATAAACACCTTTCAATTTCATACTTAGTAATTCAATTTAATAGAAATAAAAATATGCCAACTAAAATAAATATGCAATTATTATAGCAACACTAGATTTATTGGTTACCAAAACCATGTGCCCAAAAGCACTGACATCCTTGCTCATTGGGGAGTCAAAGTTAACCCTAACACAATTTAAATATTAATTAATTAATTTCAATGTAAATATTGGTAAATATTATTTACTTTATATATATCGTTGTATATTTAATTAAAAATATTATATATATTGTTGTATATTTAATTAAAAATATTATATATAAGAAGTCTACTTCCGTATTTTATTAGTATTGGATATTTTGTGACGTATTTTTTAGTATTGAATAGTATTCTTATTCATATGCTACTATGTTTTAAACAATGAAAACATGTGATTTTGACTAGAACTGGAGGATGAAATTCTATTCATTTGGAAGTGTTTTTTATTTGAGATAAATATTCTGCTGTAAATTGCTAATTCCCCACATCGATAGTTGAGTCCATTCAAGAGAAGAATCCTGGAGATCTGTCCAGCCTTACACAGGATGTGAAATATTTCCTGTGATTCAAGAAGAGAGAGCCTAGTGTTTATTTAATTTCATCCAGGTCGTGCAAGTCTTGTCAATGTTACCAGAGAAGAACTGAATAAATTTTGAAAGATTGCAAGTGAAAAAATAAAAACATAGTAGCTTACCAACTACCAGAATCCCATATTCCTGTAGCGGTCTTAAACTTGGAGAAATTGATTTCTAAATATCAATTTGCTGCATATTTAACTATTCTTATTTCTCATTGAAATAACGACTCATTGTTTGTTGGGAGAGAGCCTTGGTAATAGTTTGAAATAGAATCTGAGTTTTAAATCCTTTGTTGCATGTAATTTTGGTAATTACAGGAATTTTTGGTAACACCCCTTTGAAAAGTTTGTGAATTGTAACTACAGGAATTTATAGCTACCAGAAAATCATGCTCCCTGGTAAACACTGGAAAGTTGTGAATCAATTCTCTCTAATCCTAAATCACACTCCAAAGGGAATTTGAATAGATAATAATGAGTTCCTACTCCCAAATCCTAATTCTCCACCGTCCAAAGGTTCATAAATTGAAATTGATCTTAATCGGAAACTTATAGTTGCCTTTCCTTGAAAATGTTGCTATAAATTATGCCCTTCTTAATTGCACCGATAAAAATAGGATTTCAAATTTTGTTTGAAGGGAAAATTTAATTTATCACTTATGGGACATGCTAAAACCCTTTAGAAGGGATGGGAGGGGTTCAAATTTGAAATTTACTTGTCATCCCTAACTCACAATAATTATAACACAAAATCAATAAAACAAAAATCTCTAACCCACCTATTAAGCCCAACAATACTAAACTTTGAAATGTTCGGTTTGTATCCAAATGTAAAATCAACTTCCTATTTTACCAATTACAATAAAAATTCCATTTCAATACCTACTTACAACTAGTTATTAGTATGGTACACCATTCAAGAACTCATACAAAATCAATCATTGAAAAAAATAAAAAACATTTAATTGAAAGAACAAGCAAAAACATTTAATTGGGAGAACAAACTTCCTAATTTGCCAATCACAATTAAAATTTCATTTCAATAACTAATGACAACTAGTTATTGGTATGATACACCATTCAAGAAACTCTTGCAAAATCAATCATTGAAAAAGAAAAAAATATTTAATTGAAGGAAGAAGGAAAAACATTTAATTGAGATAACTAACTTCATAATTTACTAATCATAATTAAAATTTCATTTCGATAAATACTTACAACCAACATAGATCCATCTTAAACCTGGATCTATCAAGTATCGAGGCATCTAATTTCTTGAGCCAATTCCTTGAGGTGTTTTTCTTTTAACTTAAACTTTTTAAGCAAACACAAAGGAAATTTGATCCCTCCCCATTGTAGATGGATTGGGTTTTAAGATGGATTTATTGTTTTTCTTTATTATTAATCAAAATGGAAATTTTCAATGACTTTTTATTTGCTTTCAAAAATTTTTTATGACTTTTCATTTGGTTAAAATTTTTTATTTTATGAGTGGATATGGATTTTTTTTAAATTATTTTTTCTTTATTTTGAGGATGACAAGGACAAAGCATAAGGTCCCGGCGTCAATGGATATTACAAAGATCTTTGGTGAAAAATACCTCCCTCAACTTCTCCATGAACCCATGTCATTGAGATGGGTACTTAATCCATTCAAAGCATGACAAATCATCACAGATAGTTTGACAATCCATTCAAAGTATTGTTACCTATAACGTCTTCCCTTATCCTTTAATTTGACCATGGAAGGTGTAATTCATTAATCTGACCAAGAAAGGCATAAATTTTTTTGTTGTTTTTTTATAGGAAGAGGGTTGGTATAAATTCGATCTTGGGGTCAAATTTTTAATGTTTGGCAGAAATTGGATGTTGCGCAGTGAGCAGATGAGGGATATGATGATGCGAGTGACTTTTTTATTTAGAATATTAATATATTTTGAAGGAAACTCATAACCTATTTCCTAGAAGTCAAAGTATTTCATTACTAGGGCAAGAAGGCTAGATTATCCTCTCATCGTTTTTTGATCTATTTTTATATAAATTATAAATGGTTTCAATTTGTTGTTATAGATGTCTCCATCATAATTATAGTAGTCTATTTATTCCACATTTCAAAATTTCTAATGGTTTTTTTTCACAATTCAGTAAATCTATTTGTTTACAAAGGTCTCCATGTCCTTCCCATAAGTGAGGCAGCCCCTTTGATATTTAATCTTTGAATAAGGAAATTTCATACACCGTACTTTTTATTTAAACACCTTGTGCTCTATTCATCAAGACCCCTTTTGTTATAACCTTGTTGGCCTCTGAATTACACATAATGCAAATCAAAATTAATAGATGCTTGACAATGGAAGTCAATACATTCATGTATTTAGAAACAACATATAACATCATTCAGTATTTTAACAATGAACATAGATGAGGGACACGGATCCTTACTCAGCATACATTGATATCAATGCTATGAATTTGGTGCAAAGCTTGCTGCTAATAGATTTCATTATATCAAGAGAAAATTACATGGACATATTGGAGGTATGGAAATTATAGAATAAGGACATAATTACAAAGAGAATATGGTGTTGGTGTAAATCATGATCTTATATTAGTCTCTAAAGTTATTCCCTGATAACACAAATATCATATCCAAAATTTGATGATGTTTAGGATGTTGTTTTCGGCTTACTAATTGTATCATCTAGGCTTATTTCTTATTTTTTGAACCCTTTTGTTTCTTGAATTTCTACGAAGGTGTTTGTTCTACTAATTTTCCAACTATCTACATAGGTGGCTGCAATGTTGGATGACCAAATGACTTCCCTGTTGTTCTTCTAGAAGACTGCTTCGTTGGCTTCCCATATGATTTCCATACTATTCTCCTAGATGAAATTTTTGTTGGGTTCCTAGACGATTTCCCTGTTGGTTGTCCAAACAACTACCCCATTGGATTCGACATTGGTGGTAAAGGAATTTTGCAGTATATAGAGATTTGATGCCATTCGTTGTCCGTTGGGTATTTAATGAGTCTTCATGGAGTCGAATGCCAAATCGACATTTGTGAAATTTTCATATGAGATAGGTGGCAGGTGTTTAAAAATATTCTTGAGACTCGTCCACAATTCAAACTCATTTTTCAATTGCTTAACCACAACATCACCCTTTAAATTCCCATCTAAAACATGAAACTTTTTTTTTCATTTTTCTTTTGATTTAACATTTCATGATAGTCTGCTTTATTGCATACCTATATTTAACTTCATCTTTAAATAGACCTTTGAAAAATGCAATCTCTCATTCTAGAACTTTTATCATGTTTTGGGCCCTAATCATTTGAAGGCTCTTTTGCTAGGCAACATGTTATATTCTCTGATTAGGTGTGTCTTATTGGTGACCCTCATGTCTTTCAACTGCCTGTTATTTTTGTTGTTTAAGTAATTGATTACATTTTTTGCAATCTTTGGTTTAAACCCAAGCTCACTTTTTGTATTATCTATTTCAATTTCAGTAGTGGTGGCTAGCTCCATTTCTTCTTATATTAATTCAAAATTCCCCCAGCATTGAATGACTTCTTATGTTATTTTCTCCCATAGTATTTCCTTTTCTCTTTTTAGGGGGATCTCCCCACCAATCCTAGCTCTAATTTGTAAATATTATCCTTTAGATCATCTCTCTCATTTTCCAAACTATTAATGAGCTATTCCTTTCCTTTTACAACAATCTCAAGATCCATGATTTTATTTCCATACTCTCTTAACTTCTATGGTAGGTCATATTCCTCCATATATTTAGTCGTTTAGTCTATTGGAGTATGCTCTGCTTGGTTTCTGGGAACATGTAATGCCTCTCCTATTGATTGAGAAATTTCTTGAGTTGATTTAGATGTTGCGTAAGGGACTATTTGACATGATAAAGATGTTTGTTTCAATTTCATTGCCAAAATATTTAACTATAAATCATTCACCTTCCTCATATATGCCTCCATCCAAGATTTGTAGTGTAGCATGTTCTCATTTCTCTTATCTTTCTCAATTTGAAAAGCGATTAGTTCAGGATTCTGGACATGCTTTATATCAGATACATGCAACCTCTTCTTTAGAGCATCAATTTCGTTTGCATTTCTGATGTAAGAGGGTTTGTGCATGAGTGGTATTAGTTGAGTTAACCTCTAATTCAGCAATTTTACTTCCCAAATATTTGATGGTGATATGTTAGGAATTAGTGGTTACCTTTTATACTTTTAGTAGATCCCACATCTTTTGTAATGTCGGTCTCATTTTCTTCGCATTGGCTTCGGTTTGCAGCACATCTTTGCACAATAAATCACTTGAATGTCTGAAAAAGTCAACTCTATCAAAGGGACTGAACTGTTTAAAGTCCACTTTATATTTCTTCTCCTTCCCACTAGTACAAAATGAGAAATTAATGACTAAATTTCTCATATAACGACTATTTTTGGGTCAGTGAGTAATAGTGACTAATTTCGAGTATCGTATAGCTTGACTAACTTAGTCTTATTTAATGTAGTCATTAATTGGTTGCCTTATTTAGTCGTATATTTGGTCATTGATTTAGTCATTAATTGCCACAATTGATGACCAAATATATGACTAAATAAACTACTAGATGATAAATCAAAGAAACCTATTAATGACTAAGCTAACTATGACTAAAAGTTAGTCACACTATAAAATACTAGAAATCGACTACTAATAGTCGTGTATATTTAAATTTTAGTCATTTTTTAATCGCAAATTTATCATTTGAAATAGTCATTTATATCTATTTAGTGGTTTCATATTCATTATATAAATAACTAATTTAATATTTTTATATTCATTTCATTTTCTTTCATTATTAATCAATACAAATTGATTAGTATGATACTGTGACTAAATTGAAAAAATGTCATTTGAATATTCATGCTCATCTAAAATATGAATACACATTTGGATCATGAAAAGTCAGACTAATTTATTACAACACTAAATAATATCAAGTACAAACATATATAATTTCAAACACGTGAATTATATTATATGAAATGTTAATTATTACAATATGTATAAGTTTCCAACTGAATATCCAATAATGGACTAATGATGGTCCATGACCAAAAATGTCTCCATACTTTACATAAAAATCATGTACATCAATTATTTTTCAAATTATTACAATGGCCATTGAGTGAAACTTCCTTCTCCTTCAAACGACTTCATCCATCTAGTCTATCATCATATGAAAGGTGGATGTCAATTATGATCACCAACATAATCATTATCATTAATGAGAGTAGTAGTTGATTTCTTTAACTATTTTTCATCTTTGGCTATGGTAATGCTAGAATTGGACCATTGAGAATTAACTATCTCCCCAGTAGTAAGAACTATTTTTAAACTCCCCTTCAACATCATTATCAATACAATTTTGTTCTTGCAAATATTGTTTGGAATTTTCAATATCAGTACAATTTTGCACCGGTTGCTTATGGTAAAATAAATCTCTTTTGGTATAAGTACAAGAAGGAACATACACTAGTATAATTTTAGCAAACAAACTCCTTGTAGATGAGTTCACCTTCTTCATTTTTTGGTATCAGCAAAAATAGGAATAATAAAAACAAAGGGAACTTTTTTCACAGAAAAAGAATACTATACTTTTTATTATGTGAATCAAAGTATAAAATACTAAACAATCCATAGTAACTAACATGTCTAATTCACTGTTCTCGCACCCAATTTTCTAACAAAATACCTCCCTTACAGAGCATCCAAAAAATACATGCATGTTTTCTTAACTTGACCAGATCGTCTAGCCAACGATCTTATTCTAGACTTGCATGAAAACATGGAGAGTGGAAAGATTCACAACCTAAAGTATCTCTCTACAACGATCAGTCAACAAACAAAGATAAATCCACAAAACAAGGCAATTAAAAAAACATAATATGTAAATGGTTCTAGCATTTCATCACCAATAACTTATACAATGGACATACTCACGATCAAAAAGTCTATTCACAGTTACAAATACACTCCATCTTGTTGTTAAAAGATGTCTCTTTGGTTGACCTTTCATAGAAGAATCCATATGTGTTGCAATTTGCTAGAAATAAAAGTGACATTTTGTAAAGTGACCCTTCAAATATTTTTCCTTTGGATGGTGACTGATAATTCGTTGCATGTCCCCTACTACAAAGGTATCTTTATGTCAAAGAGTGTTTTCACCTGTTATTTTTTTTTCTCTAGGTTTTAATCTCTACCTTGAGATTCCCAGTATTTAGAGATTTCTACCCTGCTATAAATGTTGCACAAGTTGCATAGTGATTATACAGGAACAACAATGCTAACTTGTTTGCATGACTAATTTAACAAGTGATTTCCAGGGAATTTTAAGCCATCTTTGCAACATTGGAATCAATATGTAAGTGGCATGCAATCACTGGAATTAGTTGAGCAAAACTTAAGGATGACTCCGACCTTTTGCAACATTGTTCTTGTTTCTAATGTGTTGCTATACAAATGTTGGGATCCATGTTGTTATCTTAACTCACAAAAAATTTGACCTCCATGGGTTGATTCCAAGGGTTATTTTATTTCCATAAAGCTATTAGACAATAATGATATGTTTGATTGGTGAATTCATGTTGCAAAATGTATATTTTTTTCATCTATATTTACTAGTGCATGACAAATGTTTTTGGACCATGTCCCCATTAAGAAACCATATGTAATGATAATGACAGTTATTCCCATGTAGTTGGTTGTCATAGGCGGATTCTTGAATCCCAAGCATAACAGGCCAACGCCTAGATTGTCATCATTAGTAAATATGGATTATGTGACATGGAGAAGACCTCAGATGACCTCAAAAGGAAGTAGAGGAAAATATTCATAAACTCTAAATGTTCAAAAGATCTAATTTGGTGCTATTATGCACTAGAACCATGAGACAATATGCAGTCCCAACTAATGATGGTTTTGTGGAGAGAAAATATTTTTTGAAACATGTATTGTGATTTACAGGAATTTGTCATTTTGTATTGATAGTCATGCATGTAATCCCATATATTTTTCCAAGACCAAGAATAGTAGGATTGTAGTCGTGTACCAAACTATATCCTAATCTTAGTGTATAACACTTAAAACCTGTACCGCTAAAGCAAGTAATATTTTCAGATGTGATATCTTAAAAAATGGGAAAATATGTATTAGGCTCAAGTGAGATTCAACGCTCTAACTAAATGCATGTAAGCTTTCTTTACATTATGCATATAACAAACATGATTTGCATAGGTTGTCCAATGTGTAACCCGGTTAGTTAGCTTGAGTGGTCGACTAATGTAATTGTGAGTAGGGATTCTAGGGTCGATTCCCTAGGCTAGTTGCCTTTGTGATATATTTTGATATGTTCATACTCGACCATGTCCCTATCGGGTTAAGTGTTGTAATCAGCATTGAAAGTTTTCCCCGTCTACTATATGTGGATCATGAGGAACTATTTGGAGGGTTTCCCACGAGGATTTCCTTAGAAGAAAAGAACGTCCAATATGAAATAATCTCTTTAGAAAATATGGGATCCAAATAATAGTTGCAATTTAGGAATTCACCTTCAAGGTTGTTCCCTCTTTAGGGGCATTTTTTTCCATTGTTGTTTCTTTGTAATACCCAATTTTATAAAGCAAAGGAAGAAAAATAGGAATTCTATAATCACTAAGAATATGTGAGCGAAAGATAGAAAACATAATTGCTTTATTGTTGTGCAAATAGGTAGGCAAGTTTCCTAATTGAAAGAAAAACTTCAGATGGTTCAGAGCTGTAACAAGCATTAATGACTGCACAAAACAACAAATAGTCACATTTGTAATAATATAATCAAGAAGTGCAATTGTTTAAACATTCAATTAATGATTTGATGTATATTATTTTATGGATTAAAGAGATACATCCATTGCTCTTACCAACCCCACCTCTTGCACAGGTTGTCCTATTATGTGATGGTTGTCTTGAATTCTCCTTACACAATTATTTTCAAATGAAGTTGCAGCATCTCCTTAGAAATGTCGAAAACTACAAGATAAAACTAAATTAGACACTTTGAAGCTTGAAGAGAAATCCATCCTTTTTATGGAATTCTAAATTTACACACTTAGTATATATGGACCAAGGAATTAAAAACTATGTATATTCCTCAAACAATATAAACAAGAACAAATAGAGCGAATTATCTTACTTTTAGGAACAATCATTTTAGAGAGGAGAAATATGTAATAGTCAATATTAGCATTGTTAAACTCTTGAAAATCATAATATCACAGAGAAATTTTCTAATAGTAGTACAAAAAGTTGTTTAATTCAAGTGTGAGTGCCAAATGGATCAAGGACTCATGACCGGGTCATATTGATATTCAGTGCACCTAATGAAAATGCACTATATAATATAAATATTGTATTTACCAAAAGAGGAAAGACAAATCATATTGAAACAATATGGGATACTAGATAATCAATTTCTTGAAAAAATACAAAAATAAAACATGAAACAAAATTACCAAGTCTAGAATAACCAACAAAAATTCAAAGCCACAAGACCTGAAGTCACGCACTTGTGATCAATGGATTAAAAAATTTAAGCTCAATATGACAATTCAAACACCCTATTGTAACTACAACATGGTTTCCCATAACCTACAACAAACATAGCATTTTCATAAATAAGCCAATTTCTCAAAACATTGTTTTCCCATGTGGAAACTAGGAAAGGGAAATCTATTCCCAAGCATGAAAATTGAACATCAACACAAAGGAAGTAGTTTTTTTATCCAACATGAAGTTGACTACATATTAATTAAAGTGAAAGACAAATAATACATATTAAAATTAGTGAGCAATAGTATTGAGGTTTTATTGGTTCTTAATACGAATGAAATCCGATAAATGAAAAAAAGCTTTGCCTAAAAGTATATACAAATCACCCCAAAATTGAGGTGCAACTAGATGTAAAATTATGGGTTGCTTTCAATCTCATCATCATGGTATCATATTTGAAAATGGATTTGTTCTTAAGCCTCAAGAAAAGAGCCATTTCACCAAATTGCAAATAGTCATTATACCCTTGAAAATCCAACTCTAGTAGGCAACATTTTTTGTAAGGGCATCAAAACACAATGCCATACTACTTTTGAATGATATATTAAAATATTTTCAGTGTTCCTTGGGAAGGATTGATTATAGGGTAATGGAGATGGATTTAATGGGTTAACCTTATTGAAGGTACTAGTACATGACAAAAATATACCTAGAGTCTTTGACAGTCAAGTATTTTGGGGTGAAAAGTAGAAGTCACAAAAATATTCCTATATACAAATATCCATGATTCAAAAATATGAAGATTTCAAGGTATCCCCGCAGGAGTATAAAATTGACCTCGTACTTCTTTCATGGTGATGACTTTTGTATGGATACAATCTTCAATAAAGCCTAAGGTTAACCCAATTTGGGGAAAACTACATTACAAATTTTGAGGAAACTAAAATACCAAAACTTTCTATGGATGGTCAATTGAACAAACTTTGGAGGCTCAAATATAAGCAACAGAACTATCTCTTTCAGTTGCACAACATCTAGAAAATTTTGGTTGAAACAAGAAGGATTTCATTGCATTTCTTGATTTTGGGGGGCTTGGCTATTGGAAACAAGTTAATGCATCAAAACATCCCATACCTAAATGTTACCTCTATGATCAAGTTGAAACCCTCAAACGCCTTTTCTAGTTTTGTTCATTTGTTAAATCGGCCCGACATTGAGTGACTAAATTTTGCAGCCAACTCTTCCATGCCTCTATTTCTCAGAAAACTACCCTATTAAGAGATAATGCATCCTTGAGCCACTGAATTCCACACACCATCACAACTTATCAGAATCAAAATGATCTTCTTCCTATGGAAGAAACAATTAATGTTATGTATTCCACTGCCTACTAAAGCTTTTTTGGGCACATTAATTCAATTATTCATGCTAATATTTATATGCATATTACTATACAAGTGTAGAAAGTTAAAATCAATGTAACACACTTGTGTCAGCTGCTGGAGTATATATGGGGGAGCCACTTGTTGAACCTCCATCCAACCAGTTATAGGGATTTGATGGAAGGCCACATCATAGATCTTGTCAGGTTGTTCATGTGAGGAGGTAATTCCACCATAGTTGGCCTTCACCACAACAACACAAGAGTGATAAATTCCACAATTCACATTGACCATCTCCATAACTGAGAATCCTTCCAAGGATCATGTGGATAATTAAGGAAACCAACCTTGAACTAGAACCAGGAAATGATGGATGGAGGCCCACATACAAGGACATGTAGCCCCCCATCTAATGTAGGGATTCATCCCATCATCAACCTTATTTAGGATCTTTCATATTTATTTTTAGAGATTTTGAATGTGTGATAGGGCCCAACAGTCCATTTATTTCTATTTATGGTTTTGTGAAAGATGGAACTATTCATAATTTATGTATACCCAAGTGGCGATTTTGTTTATTACTGGATCCTATCCATCTTTGAGATAGCTCATGGTGGCTACTAAGCAGCCCACATTTTTGCAAAAAATGTCATATATGACATTATTGATAACATTATAGTCAAAGGAATCATTTAACTAAAAAGAAAAAAAATATTAGGTGAGAGAAAGGAAGAGATAATGAAAATCAGAGATAGTCAATATGCATCAGCAGAAGGAAGTAATTCATTATAGTAATTGCCTACAAAACCGAGAGTTGTCAACTCTATATTATCTCAGATGGATATGACAAATCATGTGGGATCTAGAGAATGATATAGAAGAAGTATCAAAACAACATTCAACCTTGGAAGAGATGGATAAGACAACAAGCAGAATAGATGATGAGGGAATCATGAGCAGTTTTAAGGTAAGACACCGACATACAAGACTGTAACATAAATCTTCTAACATTATACTCAAAGTAAGCATTTTATTAAACAAAACAAAAAAATATTAGCTAGGAGAAAGGAAGTGATATTGAAAACCATAATATTTTTATCTTTGGAAGGATGAGTTGGATTCATCTAGTAAGTTGCATTTTCCAAAAGAGTTCAAGGGCCTCCTTTCCATGACCATGTTGGGAACAAGCTACAATTATCATTGTCCATGAGACAAGATCTCGTTTTAGCATCTTTTTAAACACCTATTGTGAGTTGTCTATGTTTTTGTACTTGGAATACATGTGAAGAAGAGAATTCCCCATGGATACCTCTAACTCATATCTATTTTTCATAATATGATCATGAATTTGTCTCCCTTGTGGTAAAGTTTCTAGGATGGAATAACCCATGAGAACACTGGAAAAAGTGAACTCTTTTTCTTTAAATCTTTCACACTACATTTGGAAAAGAGTTTCACTACGTATTCAACGTACCCATTTTGAGCACACCCTACGATCATGGCAGTCCATGAGAATATGTTTCACTTAAGCATTTTGGAAAACCCTTTGAGTGCATCCTCCATCATACTACATTTGGAATACATAGTAACAAGTGAATTTTCCCAGGGGTATCTCTTCTTCCAATCTAGATTTAGCAATTAGCCCATGGACCTTCCTGTCTTGTTCCAGGGCTTTTGGGTACAAAAAATCTCCAAGAATGATGGTAAAGGTGAAGTGGCTAGGTTTCATGCCTTTCTGTTGCATTTGGAAAAAGAGGTTCAAAGCATATTCATCATTCCCATTCATTTTTTATGTGACCATCATTACATTCCATGAAACAACATCTTCTTTATCTATTTTATCAAATACTTTTAGTGATTCCATTACCCTAGCACATTTAACATACATGTTAAGAAGAGTGATCCACACAAACTTATTTGAATCAACTGCAATTTTGATTTTTTGTGAATACATTTGAATAAAAGGATGACCCAAATGTTAAAAACCACCAATGAACTTCTAGGATACCAATTCATCACATTAACACACTCCTGAGAGGCTACACATCATTATACTACTCTACCTCCATCTTACTCTAGGATGAATACACCTAACTGCAAACTTTTGTCTTAAATTATTTTGATTACACATCATTATACTACTCTACCTCCATCTTTCTAGGATGAATACACCTAACTGCAAACTTTCGTCTTAAATTATTTTGAATCACACTAATGACTCTGTAAAACCAGTAGCGTATGCTCTCCCTCTGCACTTAGTGTGATCAGCTGGGATCAGAAACTCTGGTTAGTATGAGTTTGTGCTTGTGATGATCTTCGCACTCCGAAGACGAACAAGCTTTTGAGTCTGTATTAAGAAGCCGCTTTCATCAATCTGTATTAAGAAGCCGCTTTCATCAGTTGCGTTCCCATTCGATCTTGGCGTCTCTATATTGGTATCAGAGCCAGCGTGACATTTGTATCATCTACTTCTACTTGTAAGTTTCAGAAGTACTTAATATCAAATTCCAGTATGATATTCGAGAAATATTTCTATGTCTAAAGCAATCTGGGAACAGAGTTCATTTATTTCTGTAAAAGTATCCATGTGGAATAGTTGTGATATCCGAGTCTGTTTTTTGTGGTTATAGTCTTAGTTACAGACGCTGTAAATCCACTAGTGTTGTCTCTTGAGAGACCTGTAGGATATCCTTAAGCCCCAAACTATTCATTTACTGCCTGATTCTCGTAAGTGTTCCATGGATCCTTCAATGGACTCTGTAGGGATTACTTCCCTGGATTGCCAATCTATCGATCAAACTACTGTTTCTTTAACTGAAAGAAAATATTTCTTTCAGACTTCTGCAGCTTCATCATCCATAATAACCATCGATGATACAATACCTTCCCTGGACTGGAAACTGCCCGAGATATTACCTTCTGAGGTTTATAAAATGAAATGGTGGCAGTATAAATCCTGCACACAAATTAAAATCAGTTCTTTGGACATCACCTTCACTGACCAGGAAGAGCCCATCCACATCAATTTAATTGACAAAGACCAAATTGACTGGGAAAAAACAAAAGGTTACAAATATGCACATCTAGGCGCTGTCAAATTAGGACTTGGTCCGTTAGTACGACCTTATATGAATGTTTCTTCCTTGTGTTGTGTTTTGGATACCCATCACTTAGATTTTGCTGATGCTTTAATTGGAGGTTTTGAAGGCCCCTTGCACAATGGCCCATTTTTTGGTATTATCTTTCCTAAGTATTCTGTAAGCCTTGATAACCCCTACATCTATGATTTACTCAAGGCCTATATTCGTCCCTTAGGATTTAAAATGGATACTGGCTCTAAAATCATCCAACTTAAATCATTGGTTGTAATCCGCTTTGGAAATGATTCCCTTCCACCTCTTACCCCTAAAGTCCATGAAAGCTCATGCCTACTAAGTATAGTAGAAACTAATAAGTCAAAAAATTATACACCTATCACCTTTGACTGGACTGGCATTAGTCACCCAAAGCAATGGGAGGTAAGATACAGAGAGTTGAGATCCTTTGAAAAAACTAAAAACCAACAACTCTCTATTCCTAAACCCCTTGTCTTTGACAGAAGTTCAAACAGTTTTAAATTGCCTGAAGGGTTTCCTTCTCCCCAATTTGCTCCACCTCTTGTAAGATCTTCCTTTGTAAATAATACTTCTGAAAGAGCAGCCTTGTTTGAACCTTGTTCTTCTTCTTGCCTTTCTTTTTCAGGTGTTCATAACAATGAGCACAAAGGCCAGCATGCAGACTACCCCGCCTACAGAAAAGCACTTGAAAGACTAAAAATCAAAAACAAAGGAGTAAGCTTGTACATGATGTCTCTCCCTAGAAGCAGCCCCGATTTTACCTCCACAAACCCATAGGGTGATACCTCATTCCATCTAGGAAGAAATCTTCCTGATACTCCATTTCGACAGTTTGCTCATGATGGTCTTTCTAAAAGAGAGTTCATGCCACATCGATCATCAAATCCACATGAAAGTGTCTCTGATGAAATAAAGTTGCTTAATTACAACAATTATCAGCAACAGCTGACTGGCCAAAACATTGATGACATAGCCTCTGATATTTTAATTCTCATACAAAAATCTCAGACAGAAAAAGAGCACATTTCCTTGCTCGAAGCTAAAATTGATCACTTGCTTGCAGGACAAGAAGAAGTAAAAACTGCTATTATCTTAGCAAGCGAAAAATTAGGAAAAAAGGCTAGATGTCCTAGGAAAAATGATGGCCAGAACACAAAATGTAAATAGTAAAAAGAGCCCTGTAAACCAAACTGCTTTAGAGCTTGCAGCTAAAGGCATTAAAGTCAAACATGAAAGAAGATACTCCTTTGGAATGATGAGTATCTAAGAAGAAGACCAAAGACCCGAATTCCTTTTTGGTCAAGAAATAGAAGAGCTTCAAGAGTTAAGAAATATGGTCTCCCCGTTCAAACAAATGCCAAATGCCCTCCCAGATAAATATTTATTGGCATTCAGAATCCCAAAAAGAGAAAATATTGGATCCTCAAATCCATACGGCCAAGGTCATACTAATCCTCAGATCACAGGTCCTCCCCCTCCTTTTGATACTAAAATGTCAGACTCCCTTACACTTCTCCTTCATCAGTACCTCGTTCCCTTAGTTTCGGGATAAATGGGATGAATAATTTAATCTCCCAGATGCCTGATCAACCTGTGTTGAACATACAATGTCAATCCCGCACCCAGATTAGATCTGCCATCCAACTTCTATCAAATTGGGTCTTGTACAAAAGAACACAAGACAATACAATAACTGGCCAACAACTAGCACTCCAACTGGTTGCCAGATTTTCAGGGCTAGCCTCAGAATGGTGGCGCTAGATTCTCCAAGAATCCAGAGAAGAAATGTTGAATGTAGAAGATGCAGACCAACAAATTCTTACTGCCCTTGGTAAAGAATTCTATGGTCCCGATGAAAATGAAGATTATGAACATCTTGCATCTTTATTTATGTCTGCCAGAATCTGTGACCTAAATAAGAGTGAAGAATACTTTTGCTATATGCAAAAATTGTTGATTTCTTCTGGCAATGCTGATAAGCCCGCATATCTGAAACATTACTTGAGAAGCTTTCTTGGCCATGTTCTTGATGCTGTTGAACAACACCTCAAAGATAAAAACATCCCTATATCAGGTATTTCCCTTGCCCAATTGCATGGATTCATCATGGAAACTTTGCAAGAACATTGTCTGGAGAAAAGAGTGGCTAAAGATTTCAAGCAACACTCTTCAATGTTTTCCCCGGGTTTTTGTAAAGATGTTGCAAAATGCCAGATTGGGGGTGTGGCGCCCACAACCAAGGACACTTCGGGCGTGAATCATGTAGTTGTAAGAGGAAACAACAGCCCAAATATACTAGTGTACCTAGATTTCATCAAGACAAAGGCTATAAGCATAAAAAAGGCAAAAGATTTCAAAAGAAAGCCTACTTTAAGAAAAGTTCTGAACCTGCAGATAAAGAAAAATGTTTCATCTGCGGTAAAAAGGGTCACTGGGCTAACAAATGCCCAAATAAAAATAAAAAGCCTAGACTTGCTGCCATGTTTTCAGAAGACTAGGATCCAGCCTGGTGGGATCTAGCTTGGTGTGCAGCAGGAGACTACCCTGAAGGTGAAGTCGTCTTCTTACCAGAAGAAGGAGATTCCTCTGATTCCGACCCCGCCTTAGATAAATTTGCTCTAAACTCATCCGACTCTTCTTCTGATTTTGAGGAAGAAGCAAATTTAGGAGGTTTCTCTAATCCTCCTAATTTCAGTTTTTATATGTTCTCTTTCAAACCGCCTAAGGTCTCCTCAGAATTCAGGATTGCTGAAATAGACAAAGAATTGTCTGAGACCCCAGTCTATCAATATATGAAAAGGCAAGATCTGAAAGATGAAAAAAGAAAGCTTTTAACAAGAAGAAAAGCAAACAAAAAAGTCTCAGAAGAAAAAGAGCAATCTGTCTCTCCAGAAATTAGCAAGAATCCAGCATTCTACCAGCCTGTTGATTTATAATACAAAGGCTATCCTGATCACCATGAGGATAGACAAAAGTTTAGAAAAGATAAAGAAAATCTGATAAGACTACAGATCAAAGATAAGCAGTATTCTATAAAGAAGCTAGTAAAAGAAATAGAGGAATTGAAAAGAATGCTTGAGATAACAACAAGAGAAAGGGACCAGTCCTCTGATGAAGAAATGTGCAGAGCCTATGCCAAAGCATTATAGTCACCAAAAGCTGCTAAAAGTCCAAAACATTCTTAGCACACTAGTGATTCAGGAACAGAAGATTGTCAAAATGATGAACCATCACTAGGATCTCTAGGACTATTCACTGGTCCTAAATATTTCATTAAAATAAAGTTTTGTCCATCTGAATTCAAGTCTTATGAGCTTGATTGTTTGATAGATTCAGGTTGCCAAATGAATTTGGCAAAAGGAAATGCTATACCATCCTTTTACTAGGAAAAAACAAACGAACATGGTGTAGCCATTGAAGGAACTCCTGTACAGCTCAAAGGACGAGTTCTAGATTTTCCAATAAGCATCAATGGAATAAAAGAAGTTCTGTATCTCAACAGACTAGATGACCTGAAAGAAGATTGTATCATAGGATCACCCTTCTTGCATAAAGTCAGCCCCATTACAGTTGATGAGCCCAATATGAATTTTTCATGTACAATAAATGGCAGAAGAGTTTCCACCCCTCTCTACTATTGTGCTTCTTACAAATGCAAGAATCTTGTTCCCCAATCCAACCCCACTCTCAGTCTTGCAGAACTGTTCAAAATGGAAAGATGCATCGCCTATGTAGAAATGCACAAAGAATTTGCCCTCTCCGAAATTTCCTCTAAACTAGAGAAGGATTGCACCTCAGAGTCACCTAATGCATTTTGGACTAGGGAAAAATACTTTGTTTCCTTACCTTTTAACCCCCTAGAAACACCAAAAGCTCAAAAAGCCTCTGCTGCCCTTATGTATCCCTCAGAAAGAGAATTTTGTGCAAATGAAACCAAAGATCTCTTGGACAAAGGCCTTATAGAACCTTCTAAGAGCCCTTGGGCATGTTGAGCATTTGTTGTCAATAAACACTCTGAGATAAAAAGAGGAAAACCCAGACTGGTTGTGAATTTTAAACCCTTGAACAAGATCCTCGAACCAGTCTGTTACCCTCTGCCTGATAAATCTAGTTTGTTGCAAAGAATAGCAGGATGCACCATTTTTAGCAAGTTAGACCTGAAGTCTGGTTTTTACCAGATTGGAATTGAAGCAAAAGACAAGTACAAAACTGCCTTTGTCGTTCCTCATGGGCAGTATCAATGGAAGGTCCTTCCATTTGGCATTAACAATGCACCATCAGAATTCCAGAAAAGAATGGAAGATATCTTCAGAGAAAAGAAATGGGCATTAGTATACATAGATGATATTCTTATTTGTTCCCACAATCTGCAGGAACACTTGAAACATCTTCAAGAATTTTATCCTTTGGTTTTCAAACATGGATTGGTTTTGTCAAAATCCAAAATGGAAATTGGCAAAAAGGACATTGAATTTTTAGGATATAAAATAAGTAAAGGACAGGTGATCCTCCAAGACCATGTCCTGAAGATTTTTGCTAACTTTCCTGATCAGATCTTAGAAAAGGTTCAATTGCAGAGATTCTTGGGAAGCCTAAATTATATTAGGCCATTCTACAAAGGACAGGCAGATGACATTCATCTACTGCAGCAACGACTGAAGAAAAATCCCCCAAGATGGAATAAAGATATGATGGATGTAGTAAAGCAAATCAAAGAAAAAGTAAAACAACTTCCTCCACTCTCACTACCACAAGGCTCGGGTCAAATGGTGATCGAAACAGATGCCTCCAATAAATCTTGGGGAGGTATTCTCATAGAAAAACATGGTGATCAAGAAGAAATCTGCGGCTATGCTTCAGGAGCATTCAAAAATGCAGAAATCAATTATCCGTCAAATCACAAGGAAATCCTGGCAGTCAAAAAGACTGTAAACCATTTCAAGCTTTATCTAAAATCTGTCAAGTTCATTATTAGAACAGATCTGAGAATAATGCCTGGTATATTAAAAAATGAAAATCTTATGGCAGAAAATAGTTCTAGGATTCTAAAATGGTTTCTTTGGTTGCAAAACTTTGATTTTGAAATTGTATATAAACCAGGATATTTGAATTGTGTTGCTGATATGCTAACCTGAGAAGAATTACAGGGGAAACCTAGCCTCAACATGTTTGGCTATGGAGCATCCAGCTCGTCAAACAAAAAATCTAAACTTCGGATCTTCAATGATCCCTTGACAGAGGAAGAAAGAGAATATTTTCTGAATTGCGCCAACAAAAAAGAAGCAGATAAGTATCTTGCCCTCTCCTTGATCCAACAAGTAAATGCCTCTCCTCTGAAAATACAAATATTGGAGAGATGAGAAAAACAAGCCTATAAAGGCTTAGAAAATGCCATGCACCAGCTTCAGCAGCTTAATCACAGCTTATACAGATGGACGAGAATTGTATTATGTGGATATCGGTCCAGGATTTTTAACATGGAATAGTTATAACCTCATATTGCAGTTCTGCAGAGAACAAGGAGAAATAATAATTTGTGGAGGCCCTTCTACATTGGTGCAACAACAATGGTCCGGATGGACAGAAGTCTTCCTTGATAAATTCTGTCCAAGAAAAGATTGGGTTCAACGATGTGCAAATTTCATTATGCACCTTCAAGCAGATATGATTGTAGCACACCACAATCATATGTGGTTTAAATTTAAACTGTGACATCTTGGAGGAGCTTACTCTCCTCTTGAACCCCCTATTTTCACCCAACAGAAATTTAGAAGAATGGACAAAAATGGTTGCCTCTTAGATCATAAAATTCATACAAGAAGAATTCCTCTAAACCTTAAAGTTGAATCCATTTTTCAAGGAGAATTCTGCTGTATTCCTAATGAAGTCATGTTTGGATCCGATGTGGAACAGTGTTTCTCAAATTGCTTATTTCCGGATACCGAATTTGGTTCTGACTCTGATAGAATCGCTGGTGGGGAAAACCCATATGGTTTTGACTCTGATAGATTCGCTGGTTGTACATGTGGGGAAAACCCATGTATTTGTAATCATGACAATGAATAATGGAAAGCGTCGTGGGCCGCTAATAGTAGCTCCACTTTGTAAAAAGTCCAGTCTAGTCGTCTGTCCGTAGATTCTTTCACATGGCTTTGATCCACTGCTATGAGATCCGAATCAAGTCTTTTTACCGATAGGTGTAAGTTTCGGGTCACCGGTTTATCGGCTAAAATATGTATAAATAAGGTGCCCCTCCCCTCATTTGGAGGGAGTGTTTTTTTTAGTCTAGTAAGCTTTCTGCGTTTTCTCTCTGTGTCGAGCACTGTGTATGCTCTCCCTTTGCGCCTCGAGCGATCAGCTGGGATCAAAAGCAGTGATCTCACTTGTAATGAGTCTGTAAAACCAATAGCGTATGCTCTCCCTCTGCACTTAGTGTGATCAGCTGGGATCAGAAACTCTGGTTAGTATGAGTTTGCGCTTGTGATGATCTTCGCACTCCGAAGACGAACAAACTTTTGAGTCTGTATTAAGAAGCCGCTTTCATCAGTGTGTATTAAGAAGTTGCTTTCATCAGTTGCATTCGATCACCCATTCAAGTACTACAGCCTACTCTTCGAAGTACCTATAGGTTATATTTGCTTTGTTATCATGTTCTTATAGTAGATACAACAACGCATATCACATGAGACAATGAGGCATTGTTGCAATCTCTTGATTAGAAAACATAATTAATAACATTTATGCCCTGCGTCTGTATCAGATTGAAGTAGCTATGAAATTTAAGAATTCATTGATAAATTTATTCATATGCTTGAAGAATAACATTTTCCATTTGGTTTTAAAAATTGTGCATGCATCATTGAAAAGAAATAATCTTAAAACACTTTCAAAAAATATTAACGTAGATGCTTCTTAACCATCCAGCAACAAAATAAACAGTAAGTATATCACATAATCACATACATTGTGATGATCAAAAGATAAATCCTCTAGACTTGATAAATCCTTATAAATGAATTAAATGGTAGATTTTAAGAAATTCTCGCTATATAAACTAGTTTTATGAATTCTCTAAAAACACGTTGGCATATTCCAAAAATAAATAAGAGTCTGTTGCAACCACAGGCCAAAATGGGGAGGAACTACCCCAACAAGGCTGAAGAGACCATGGCCTTATTGAATGCATAAAAAAACACGATTTGCGATGGATGAAAGAGTCCATCAGAAGTCCCCATGCAGGGTCCAAGTGACAGATATATTGTCATCTTCACCCTTAGGAATGTGCCTTGTACATACTACACAGTTTGCCTTTTGGTTGTGCACGGTGAATGACGAACAGTAGTAGCAATCCAAAGAAATAGAAAGAAATGTCAAGAAATCCTGAATATAACATTATTGAAAGGCACATGTCAAAATTAGCCACTCTATTGGTCGCTTCCTCCTTCACCTTACTTTGCTTCCTGGTGTAGTGTATGAAGTGATGCTTAAATATATAGAATCTGCTTGAAAGATTTGACAGATCATACATTTAAAGAAAGTGTGACCTCTTCAATTTTAATATATTTCAGAGGTTTCTCTCATATTGTTGGTTTTTGCAACAAGAATGCAGCGTAGGCCAAAAAGACATGGTATGCAAAAGAATGGAAAAGGTTTCCTCATTATGGTTGTCTGTCGGATGCACTTACAACTAGCGAAGAAGGGTAGTTAGTTCGTTGAGATAGCATATTTTGTAAAAGCCATGCATGTGTCCTTCAATGGAATCCTGAGATACATAGAAGCAACACCAGAAGAAAATATCAAGAACAATGAGTACACACCTTCATATTTGTGTTTCTCTCTACAGGTTTGATGGTCATATTTTTATTATCCTTCATCTATTGAAATGAAATCCATGAAAGTTAATGTGTATGAATAAATTAAGCAATAAGATACTGGTAAGTTAAATGGTAATCTATTGAAATGAAATCCATGAAAGTTAATGTGTATGAATAAATTAAGCAATAAGATACTGGTAAGTTAAATGGTAATCTATTTTGGAACCCATTATATTATTGTGTGTAGGAGAATCTTTTTCAATGTTGGTTTAAATTACAGAAACGACCATGGCACATTGAGACAAGAAAGATGAAGTGCGTGTAGTCTGGAGGGAGAAGCCTTTTCTAGCACTAAATCATAACAACAACAATGAATGCCATGATGATATATTGTCTGTTGATTAACATGCTTAGATTATAAACTTTAGACATCTTTCAATAGCAAATTTGAGAAGTACACGTTTCTTTGTGAAAATTAAGGCCTTACTTCACACCTTCATGTAAAGATGTCCATCTATTCTTATTGGAATAAGAGAAATCTACATGGAATTTCAATTTAGTAATTTATGACATTTAAAAACCAAATTACATGCACATGGAAGATTTGTGGAATGGAAATTGATATAAAGTTGAGGCATGTTTTGTAAGTAGGATCTAGAAAAGAAAACAATAGGTTTGAGATTTTCTTCCACTAGAACGTAAAATATATTTAAATTTCAGGTAGACCAATATTACTAAATCTAACTTTAACATTTTATTTCGAATGGGCTTTCTAATGTGCATTCAGATTCAGCTCACATGTAGCAATAACATAGACATAATGATAAGGTACATCATAGTTCACCCTATGTTGTACTTAAAAAACAAGTCCAATGGTTCACAAAGGGATAAATCTTCACAGTGTGATTTGTCTCTCCTGTATTCACCATGTACGATTCCTTGTTTTCGTCTTCTTTTCTGACTAATGAATTCCCCGCTACAGGTGTATTGTTGATCTTTCTTAATTACACAATGGATGCTTATTTATGAGATATGAAGGGTTGTTATTGGATAGGCAAATTTGACATCTGAGCTATGTGACGGGCATTTTTATGTGAAATATGGAAATATTAAGCTTAATTCAAGTAAATTTCAAGTAAAATTAGTCTCATATATATTAAATTATTTACTTAGAATTTATTTTGTATTTGTTACAACCCACTTTTAAGGGATTGTTGAACAACACAATCACTTGTATAAGACCTAACATCTTGCAATAAAATTGTTTGGTGGATTAGAAATCTTGTTTATGGGGTTTTCCATTCTGTGATGAACCAACCACGATATGGCTATCTTGGGAAAGAGAGAATCTAAATCCTACCCATGTAGGTGTGTTTCTGGTTGGAAAATCCTCTTACATGTTCTAGAACATCTTCAATAAACTTATGCATTGCAACTCTATGATGCATTTTGGTAATCTTGATCTTGTATGGCCTTGCATGGCCTAAATGGAGACCACATTTTACAAGTCTAAGAGCAGTGGTCATGAACTACTCAAAACCTGAAGGTAAAGAATGCACTTACCATTTCCAACCTAAAGGTCTTGACAAAAAACAACTTGGCCAATGCTTACAATTTCTCCTTCCTCCAAATATGCAACAAAGCATGCATTAGAAATTAAAATTTTTCAAACATGGAATTTACCCAAGTTGAGAATTTAGAGAGACATTGAGAAAGACTGAATGTATATATATGAATGGTCAAAAATTCAACAAGATGGAAAGAAAGAAGAACGATTAAGGGGAGAAAAAACTAGTTAAAATGTTGTAGAGATGAATAATGAGAGTCTAAGGTTGATCACCAAAATGAGAAGTGAAGAAGTATGAAACCCCAACAAACATGATAATACATCGAATCTGAAAAGGAAATTTCTCTATATAGTCTTCAGAAGTTATCCATTCATAATAGTTATAGGAAATTGCTAACCAACTATGTGACCTTATCCCACTCAACTTTAAAAATCATCAAAAACTTGCACTCTAATTACCTTGCAAGTCCTAAGTTAAAACAAAACATGATAATTGACAAACTTCATATAAGTCAACAATGTAGGCCTTTATAAGTGGATTCGTCAAATTTGAACTCTAATTACCTTGCAAGTCCCAAGTTAAAACAAAACATGATAATTGACAAACTTCATATAAGTCAACAATGTAGGCCTTTATAAGTGGATTCGTCAAATTTGAACTCTTGATGCAATGGTTGTCAATTCTTTCAAAACAATACAAAAAGAATAAAAAAGAGTTTTTAAGAGCAAATTATTTTTTATTACAATTATTTAGGCAAAGGTCCTAAATATGAAATTTAATTGTGGTTTAGGATATGCTAACATAAAAGAAATAAATATAATTACTTTCATAATGTCCTGGAAATATTTTATCGTATAAAAGAAATAAATATAATTACTTTCATAATGTCCTGGAATTATTTTAATAGCAAAAGAGACATTCAAGCTAGATAGAAGCGAAAGCAGAAGACATTCAAGCCAGATAGAAGCAAAAGAAATAGTTGGAACAAGAGCTAGGCTACCCTAATCCTCTATGAATTAACAGGCCAGAATCTTTCTTCAAGATGAATGGTTCTACACATGGCTTGAGAGACATGTAGAGCAGTAATTCAAGCAGACGACAGTCGAGAAGCTCAACACAATGGGCAATTTTGAACTCATTGGAACATTTATGTTGTTGCTTCAAGGCCTTCACCAATCCTTTACAGATTGGATTTCACCTGGAAGAAAAGAAGCATAATGATTAAATAGAAAAGATGGAAGAAAAGGGATCCAATCTGGATTGCTCGCAGGGAATTCACCAATGCAGGGACCTGATCAAGAAGGTCACTAGCAGTTTGGAGGGGAAACTCAACATGCTTTTGGACAAGATTGTTGACAAGGCTATTTACACAGAAGCCTTGTAAAGGTCAACAACGGCCTCATGGCTAGTGTCATTTCTTTTTTTTTTGGAGTAGGGAAATCGGTAACTCGTCGGAATTGTCCCAGGTTCAAATCCGCCGGCTGCCACTATAAACCCCTAGATATAAACCGACAGCCCGCAAGCCAGGATATACCAGAAACTTGTGACTCAGCAAGGGCCGAGACGTATTGTCTGGGCGAGGCCCAGGTTCAAATCCGCCGGCTGCCACTATAAACCCCTAGGTATAAACCGACAGCCCGCAAGCCAGGATATACCAGAAACTTGTGACTCAGCAAGGGCTGAGACGTCCCGGACCCAATCCCGACCAAGGGCGGTATCCTATCCAGGGGGCGTCTACCCTTTGAGCCTTATCACAGCAGGCCATGTCTCGATGAGACTTGATCCCTGGTGGGCTGGGTGAAAACCACCTTCCCCCAGCGTTCGGGGGGGCGTTGTTGACTCTTGAATTTGGTCATATTCACTATGAGTTCTCGACCACATTCAAGGGGAATAAAGACCGATGAATGTGTAGAATGTTCCAGGATCTATACAGTTTTGACATTCACAATAAAGAATCAATATGCAGTATGCTATTCATTTTTGAACGTTCACAATAAAGAATCAAGATTTAGTCTGCTAACCGAAATTAACATGTATAAGCTAAATTTTCACATAAAACCAAGAAACCAACCTGCGAATATATAAGGGAAGGATGATATTTTGACCCTGAAGTTGTAGAATTTGTAATCCACCTCTTCAAGAAGAGCCTACCAGATTTCTCCAATGTTGTTCTACGTTGTTCTATCCATAGGCAAATAAATACCCAAATTCTAAACCTTCAACAATTGTTAATGGGCATCACAATTTCACCAATGGGCATCAATGGTATCCTAATAAATTCTCAAAAATAACTTAAACTATTGGACTGGGTCAGTATGTCTTTGTTTGGAATAGTGTTGTTGTACCCTGATAAAAGTATCTCTTTGGGGTCTGTTGAATCATTTTCAATGGTTTTCCTCCGTAAGCACAGGTGGTTGCAGATCGGATGCCTATCGCAGTGCATATCCTGCCATAGAAGAACACCCAGTTGCACATTAAATGGACCAAAATCTAATCTCGGATTGAGATCAAGAATCAATTTCAGTTCCATAGCCAATGGATCCAATGGACGCCCAATTCACAACTATTTTCCTCTCAGAATCCATCACAATCCACCTCACTACATGGAACCCTCCTTTCTTCCGGCCATTGGAAAATATTTGGTGTCAACAATATACATGACAAACATACTTAGCCAATCCAAAGGTTAAGGTGCCTGCTACAATCGCATTGAATGCTGGCTAAATATGTTTTATCATACACCATTGTATGTTTTATCATATTACCATTGTATACCATACGTTTTATCGTTATTATATATGATATGTCATATATATTTTGTTTATTTTATGTTGCTCTATGTTATATTGTATTATATATGTCTCTTAGTTATTTATATTATATTATATATTTGATTTATTTTATATGGTTTTGTGTTATATTATATTATATGTTTTATAATTTATATATGGTTATATTATAACCATATAAAATGTAATATGTTTTTATATATGTTTTGTGGATTTGTGGATAGAGTGTTTTAATTAGTAAGTGTATTTTATCACTTCTATTTATCTTGGGGGGTTTTTGGATGTGATATGTATAGTAGAGTTTTCTTATCTAGGTTGATCTCGAGATCTTGATTGGTTTGGTATTAACATGTTATTAAGCATATCTATATCCTCCTCAAAATATGCTTTATATTGTAGTATTGGATCTAACTTGGGTGTTATATGTCACGCTTTCTTAATCTTAGGGATACAAACTCGCAAGGGGTATTGGATGTGGAAATATGGTCAACATGTTCTTGTACTTATCTTGCACAAACTTATGGGTTATGTTAATTATGATTAATTCATCAGAGACCATCTGTGACACAAATCCATCTAAAGTATTATATTTACTAAATTTTAACATTGCGGATGGTTTCAAAGACCCCCTAGATGGATTCATAGATCTCCTATGTAGGGGGTCTCTGAATCCATTTGCAGTGTTAAAATTTAGTAACTTGTTACAAGTTACTAAATTGTAATGCTACAGATGGATTCAGAGACCCCCTACATAAGGGATCTTTGAATCCATCTAGGGGGTCCCTCTACATAAGGGATTTTTGAATCCATCAGGGGGGTCTTTGAATCCATCTATAGTGTTAAAATTTAGTAACTTGTAATAGTTCATAGTCAAAATTGCAAGTTTTCATTGTTGAAGTGACACAATTAAAAATGAATAACATAAATGACTAATCCATACTCTTCTAGCTAGTCATATTTTATTCCTTGAGTAAATTAGTCTTTAATGTTAGTCATTTTTAATTATGTCACTTATTATCTAGTCGCATTGCTTAACCTCAAACTAAATTAGTTGTTTAAGTTAGTCATTGTTAGTTAGGTTACTCGAAATTTCCCAAATTTGGTAGTAAATCACTTGAAAAATTGTGGTGACTACTTTTTTAATCACGTAGTCATGAATTTATCATTTTGTACTAGTGTCCAATCAATAGATGTTTTGGGTTTCGAGAATTTTTTCTCCAAGATTTCCATTCGAAAGGTATTATCTTTATGATTATCCAATGTTAACAATCTTTTCTCTATGGAATATGCCTGGCCTGCGAGCTCTTTCATTGAGAATGTACTTTGCTTCCTTATGTCTACATATTTGTTGTGTAGTGTTGGTTGCACTTGGGATGGACCTTTAGAAGGGGATTCTTACTGTAGTGAAGGTGTTTCAAACATCAATGAAGGGTAGTGTGTTATAATGACAAGTGGTATATTTTTGTTTGCTTTGGGTTGTTCTGGTGATACCTACGAATCATTTGATAGCTTATTGTCTTGTGTATGCTCCACAAGGATTTGCTCAACCTTTGTTTCTTCTTTAGTTCTACCCTATTTTTCTTGGTATCCTTGTCTTCGGTTCATTAATTTTCATGTCTACATTGACATCTTTATTTGATCTCTTAGCTCATGTATGTGGCCCTTTCGTCTGTTGATATAGATCGTTGCTCGAGGATTCTTGAACATGATCCCAAGTCAACAAGTTAGTTGTCCTTTCCCAATCATGGCAAGGCATGTAGCTATATGCAAAATTCTTCTTGTGGATTATCTTCTCGAAGATGACCTAGTGGGGGTCAGAGTCCCCTTCCTTAGCCTTTTCCAAAATCAAATGCCTCAAAATTTCTTCTACATAAGGCAGAGCACGTTTTCCTTTTACTTGGATTGGGCCCAACTCTTTGGGTAGTATGAAAGATTTTGAGTATTTTGCATTGACAAAGTGCACCTGATCTGAGAGTAATCTCTGCCTAATATACTCCACAGAAAAAACTTTGGGGGTCAAGAATAATGGAAACTTGTAGGGTTCTTCTGTAAACCCATACACTCTTATGATAGTGTGATTTTCATACACAAACCATTCCCCAATCCTAGTGTATGGACTTAGTTGCAAAATATCGTGACACAAAGGGGGTATTCTTGGTGGAGACACACCATTCAAGAGTGGGAACACTATAATCATCAACCTATCTATAAATGTTTGAAAATTTAAATTGTCTAGTTCTCTAAGGAGCATTTCTATTTACTTGTAAGAAGGAAACTAGTTTCCTACTTGATCATTGGCATTTAATCTAAAATCCTTGAAGCATGAAAAATTTTGGTGCAAGAAAATGAAAATGAGGTATGAGGGATAACTAAAATGTTCAAAGGCCTCGAACTCAGCCAGTTGAGCATTAAATTTATCGGCCATATATTGGCATCGGTTAAATTTAGATGGAATAACCCCTAATGTTGGGGTTCTCAAGGCTAGAAATCCAAGGATAGAATTAATATATTGATGTATCAAGGTTATATCCTAGCAAAAGGCATATTAGGGTGCTTACCCCTTTTGAACTTTCTGAGAATGAAGCAGAGGACTATAGTGGAGGGACGACTGGGACTGAAATTCCTTCCTTTAGGAGTTGGGATAGGAATGTCTCTTCTCAATAATTTTGAAAGTGTGATATGTTGCATATAAATTTTTATCATTAGGGAACGACAGGGTCGGGAGGCCTGGGAAGCACAACATTTCAACCAGGGATTTCTTTGACATTATGCACACAGGGGTTGATTGGTCAGTGGGTACTAGGTAGTATCATTATTTTATCGGCCGAATAATGGGCTACACAATAGGGCATGAATTATGGGAAGGGAATAGTTTGCGTATATACCGCATAGGCTAGATTGGTCTCCCACATGTAGTAGGTTTCTTGGTCGACTAGGTGATTTTGCTCTGTTGCAACGAGGGTAAGGTGGAGCTCAAAGACTAGCATAGTCACGTCGAAAACATTAGCTTCATTGTCATATAGGTTCTCATCACTAAATATTTTCAGTTTTGGATATTTGACTTTTGAAGAGGATGTCAAGGGGTAGTAATTAAGGATTAATATGGTAAAATGTAAAATTGTTTATAGTAAAACTTGAAGTAAAGAGTGGTAAAATTGCATAATTACCTGGTGGTTTAGAACAACGATGAATAGTTGGTCCTCTAAAATAGAGTGTTTATGTTTTGTTGCAAAGGTCCACTCATGCTTTTCATTATATTTTGGTTTTTTAGGTAATTCAGAGTGGAACTAGAGGTTGAATATTTTCCACCTTACGACTTAGAAACTTTAAATCCACCATGTGGGGTGAATGCAATCAGTGAATTTTTAAATGATATTAGGTGACATAATTTGGGCCCACCTGACATGTGCCAGTGTCTGGTTAGCACGCATAGGTTCTACCTCTTCCTCCTTTGTACGTCGTCGAATAGTTGATGTCTGATTGCATGGTCATGGGTAAAATCCATCATTCATAGGCCTATGCAATAGCGGGTCGAGACAAAGGGGGTTTCAAAATTTCATTTTTGGAATGGTTTTAAAATTGAATTGGCCATTTATATGTAAGTTTTAAACTTGTGTAGACAATAAAAGCATACAAATTCTTTAAGAAAAGTTGATATTACACCACAACATTGACACATAAAACACGGAGATTTACCCTAGAAACCCTTAAATGGGAAAACCAACAAACCTTGGAGCCACACCTCATATTTTCTCATTATCGTGATGAATAACTCACAATACAATATAGGTATTATGTAGCCTTCAATGCCCTAATACATTAACCCAGATTAGAAAATAACCCCCAATCCCTTAACTGAGATTAAAGTACATATTTTTATAAAATTCCCAAAAATAGCCAAAAACAACCCAAAAATTCAGGCTTCACATTGGAAACGACCTAATGGTCGTTTCCAAACAGAAACAACCTACTGTCTTGTTTCTATGAAGGTTCTGGCATGGATCATCAAGTGTGTCACTGACAGCCACACCTCCCACACACACATGCAAAGAATATAACATATACCCAACATTCCCCCACTTGTTGTTTTCTTTGCATAGAAATGAGTCATGTACTCATAAATTCATAACTTCAGGACATCAATGCCCATATATTCTCTACACCAATAGAAACTCTTTGTACTGGCATACTTTATTAATGAGTCTGCTCCATTTTTCAAGGTGTCAACCTTTTCCAGCAACACCTTCTTATCTTCAACCATATCTCTCACAAAGTGATATTGCACATAAATATGCTTTGTCTTAGCATGATAAGAAAGGTTATTTTCCAGGGAGTTTGCACTTTGGATATCACAATCTAACCTTGTATCTTTATGTACAAATCCAATAACTGAACACAATATTTGCAACCATACAACTTCTTTACTTGCATGAGTGGTTGCCATGTATTCAGCTTCTATAGTTGAGTGTGCAACTATAGCTTGTCTCTTTCTCATCCAACGAATAGCTCCTCCAAATAGGTTAAACACATAACCGCTTGTATATCTTCTGCTATCAAGATCTCCATCCCAGTCTACATAAAAAAATCCATGTACATTTATTACTCTGTCTGGTACATGTCTTCCTTGGTAGCAGATTGGAGAATTTGTGGTGCCACATAAATATCTGAAGACCCTCTTTACGATTTCCCAATGCTCCTTTCCTAGTTTTGACATATATCTACTCAAAACTCCCACTACATGAGAAATTTCTAGTCTGGTACAGACCATTGCATATATCAAACTACCAACTGCCGCTGACATATGGAACTCATGACATATCTTCTTCTTCTTATGGTGCCTTCGGACACTTCTATACAGATAACTTTACACATATAGGAATAAGAACGTGTTGAGGCCTGGAAAAATGCAGGTAACAACAGTTAGGGATTCTCCCCAATAAACGTTCCCAACTAGCCCGTTATTTTTTGGTATCGGGAATCTGTCCGGTTTACGGTCCGGCTACCGTAGGTCAAGTAACAAATTAAAAGGTTTTACCGGTTACGGACCGGTCCACCATATATATTTTTTAGTTTTTTGTGTTTAAGTTATGATGTGCAAGTGCCTATCTAAAACATGCAAATTGATAGAGATAACGAGGAGTGTCATAATGTGATGCGCAGGTTCTTACCTCTCATCTTACCTCTCTCGCATCTAAATCACAAACAACCAGAAAATAACTACAACTAACTAACCTATCCCCAGGGAGCAAAAATTATCAGTTATCAATGAGTAATGTATTTCTATGCATGTATTAAGAACAATTACAGATAGTTGTTACTTAGTTTAGAACACATGAACATTAATAGAAATATGAACAAGATAGCTTATTGTTTATGATAACCTTCATTACTCACAATGGAAATTTCACAGAATAAACTATAAGACAATTCATAACATGAACAGAAATTTAATGAGTTAGAACGATCTCACAGTTAATGGACATAAGCTAAAAACGAAATAGTTCACATTCAACTGATCCATAGCAAAACATTTGAAACATTCCACCAAACTTTCTCCAGTAGAAACTTGTAATTCTTTATTGCAAAAGGAAGTAGTTCTTCTTACAATATACTCTCAAAAATTGCTTGGGAAAGAAGTCCCTTTCTACCTATAAACTCTCCTATATTTATACAAAAAAGCAAAACCTTTGGGCTGCCCCTCAATGATTTTTGGGCTTCCCCAACCTCTCAATCCCAAAATTTTGTCTTGTAGTAAGTGCCCATAATTTATACAATATATTACATTTTAAATCAAAATTTTATAGAACACTTTATGAAGAGGGGCCCGCTTGGTCATTTATGAACTTTTTCCATGCCTGGGCCTCTGCTGCTATGCCTTCAAAATCGTAGGGTTCAAGAAAACGAATATTTATCTCATACTTAGCATCCTGCTTCTTAACTACTTCTATTCTCATCGGACTCAAGTGCAGTTGTTCTTCTAGCAAGTGGATACTTACTGCTGCATGAGCCACTGCATTCTTCAGAATTTGTTCATCTAGATCCTTGACTTGTTGGATCTCCTACTCCTCTTCCTGATACCTGTTCTGTAGATGTTTTATGAACAGCTCATGTTCTGGTATCGCATCCAATCTTTTTTCTGCGGATACCTGGCATCTATTGTATGTGACCAGCACTCTTCTATAGTATTCAGCACATAATCCCTTTGTTTTCTTTACAGTTTTCTTGAATTCTTCTTCAATATTGATGGCAAACTCCAATAAATCATAATCCTGCTTTAAACTCTACCAATATTTAATTGGTAGCTCTGCAGGAGGTTCCTCATTTGTTTCTATCCACACTATTCTTCCTGTCAGAATCTCCTGAGATCTGTCCAAAAAATAAGACGTAGTATCCAAAATCTCTTCCAATCTGCTATCTATTTGTAAAATCTTACATCTTCCTTCCTCAACATACATTTGCAAATGGTGGATATTCCTCCTTTGAGCTAGAACATGTTCCTTCAAAGGTTGGACATTTGTCTTCTATTCCACAACATCTTTCAGTGATGTTGTCAATGAAGCATTCTATCCTTCCAAAACTGCTACTTGCATTTGATACTGTTTCTCTCTTTCTTCAGTCGCAGCCTTCTCTGATTCTAACTCAATTACCTTGTTTTGCAACTGGACCTTCTCTGCACTTAGAGTTTCACAGGACACCTGGAGGTTATCTTTCTCATATTTCAAAAATTGATGCTCTAGCTGCAGCCTTTGTAATTCTGCTAAGCTGTTCTTAGCATCTTTTTACATTTTTCCTGTAGAAATTTCTAAAGCCTCCTTATTGGCCTGCAAAGTCCGGCATTCAGTCTTTGAAGTCCTCACTTCATTCTACATGTCCTCAAATTTCCTCTTCAACGTATGACCTTCATTTCTCTCTTTCTTCAGTGTTTCTTTTAATTGAACTGCATTCTTTTTGGACTGCTCAAGATCCGTCGTCAGCCTATCTACATTATCTTCAGTAGCTTGGTTTAATGCCACCCCAGCTCTTGCTGTCAATCTTGGATTTGCATCTGTCCCATACACCAAAGTATTTTCAGTGATCATCTTTCTTGATTGTCCTCCTGTTTCAACCTTTTTCTTGGTTCTTTTAAAAATCCTTTTCTTCTCCTTGTCATAGAAAATGGTGCTGAAATCAGGTACCTCCTCCCCTTCTTTCTGCATGAAAGGGATCAAATTCATTCTAGAAAACATAGATTGCCCTTTAGTCCTACTAGAAGTTGCAGCAGGCTCCTGGGGATCAGGATTATCTTGTCCATGCCCGTGATCTGTATGATCATATTCCTCCTGTGTATACATCTAGTCAGTAGTCTGCTGATATTTTTTAGATCCTGTTAATCTCAGACCCTCACTTTCATCTTGTCTTTTCTTTATATTTGCTTCTTCATTTCTCTTTCTCTCCTCCTCTTCCTTCTTTGCTTTCCTTTGTAGCTCTCTTGCTTTCTTCTTCTTCATTCTTTAGCCATCTTTCTGCCACTTGTGCTAGCTTTCTAGCATCTTCTTCTCTCTTTCTGGCCTCTTCTTCTTCAACTGTCTTATTCTTCTGTACAGTTTCTCCTTTTCCGCCCACAGTAGTGATTTTCTGTTTAAATCTCTTCTTTAAGGCAGTGATATTCTTTGCACTCCTGAAGGTTTCTTTGTCCTTGTCCCAAAAGTTAGTATACTCAAAATGAATGTTTGGCTCTTTGCAGTGTTCTGCTACCTTATTCCAGGAGTCATTCCTATGAAAGTTCATCTCACCAAAAATGGAAGTGCTCCAGCTCCTACACAAATTCTGCAGTCTGTTTGACCTTTGAAAATTTATAACTCCCTAGCCAGAAAGGTATGGCAGGAAATGTTTCTTTTTTATGCTCGAACAAAAAACTCCCCACACCATCAAGATATACCTGCCTAACTACCTCTTTATGCAGTACATAATTGGTGGCATATTTAGGGAGTAGAGAAGGTGCTCTGGAACCCCCATACATTCTTATATACATACCTTCTTCAGTTAAATAATAGTCTCCATATTCCTCAATGACCTTGAACGCCTCTTTGGACTTGCAGTTGCATTCAGCCAGGAAAATTAGAGTGTACAACAGCATGATGAAGTGTTCACATATTTCTCTGTAGTAGCCATGGTATTTGGGTGCCCAAAATAATTTATATGCAGTGTATACCGGGGTCCTATCCCTATCCCAATTACACCTCAAGGCTGAAAAAGATTGGGTACATAGTATACAGTCAACTAGGATAGAGATCAAGTANGCCACATAGAAAATAATTGGTATCCATCCCAATTTGAAGCTTTTTCCGTGAGCTCTCCCAAAAATTCTATTCAGCATCAGTGCTATAAATATATAAGGGGTGCAGAGAGTGGATGTATCATATTCTCCTGATGGCCTGGTTCGAAAGTTCTTCCCTAGTATCATCATTCTTTTTACTATTTCTACCAGGTCCATAGCTGTTTCTTTCAACCAGCTTTCTGTTAGGTAAATCTGAGCAGGAGGTAGGTGATATGCCAATGAGACATAAGGAGGGTTGTATGCAGTGTATCCCTGTTTAGCAGTATTTTCAAGGATCATCGTAGTTACATCTGCCCTAGGCAGAATCCATCTGATCACCTCTGAGCATGGGAACAACTCAGGTCTTGTGGCTACCTTCATAAGAGCCGATTTCTCGATATTTGCATAAATAGTTAGCTCTTCAATTCCTGCATCAGGCACATTCTGATTTACAATCATCCTATATATTTCACCCCATTTATAATCTGGCTCTACCCCAGTGGTAGCTTTGGTATCTTCATATATGTATTCAACCTTGGTGATGATTTCAACCTCTGGTTCTCTTTCCACAACTGGAGCCTTCTTTTTCTGTATTTTAGACATATCTCCATTTCAACAGTCACCCTTTCATACACACAGTATGTTCTTAGACCATTTGAGCTTTTAGTAAGTGTTTTAGTACTGAAGAAAAACTGTATCAAACTATTTACCTCTTCCATATGCATTCTTAAAAATAAACTATACAGAGCATTAATGCATGAAAAGAAAAAATGACAAGGTAATGAAACTCCTGCAAGTTGTGTCTTAAAATATTCTAAGTCCACCATCTGTAACTAAGAACACAACCCTGATAGAAAACTCAACATTTAATCCGGACTGCATTCGAAATAATCTAACTCTTCAATAAAACATGAACCACACTATCAATAAGGCTAATCCTCAAACGTGAGATCCTATATTGTGTTCTCATCGTGGAAATACCCAACTCGATCAAAATCAAAACCTCTGTAGTCCCACGAAAATAGGGTAAGCGCATATGAAAACTGAACCCCCCCCTGGACGGCCATAAACAACCCCAAAATAGGTGGTGCAGACAGCGTAACGCTTGTCTGCACCAACCACCTAATCTTTTAGACAGGGATAAAACAACCATAACGGCTCACAACGCAGGCTTAAAAAACCCTCACCGCCAAAGAAAACTGTCAAACTAGCTAATATGCATAGTGCGGGGATAAATAATCATTCTAAACGGATGGCTACACAACTATGGCAAAACCTAACCAGGGAAAACCATGGTTCTCAAAACAACCAATAAAAATTAAGAAAAAGGAAATCGTAGTTTGCCTACGTGGAAAAATGCTGTGCAATCGGTGTGATGATCCAAAACCTCCACTGCAGCACGCCAATCGAAGGAAATCCGGAGAGCTGAGCAACGGTAGTATAGCTCGATCAACAAGGACTGGAGCAGACATGGTTTTCAATCAAAGATAATAATAAAAAAATGCTCCATTTCTATATATAACCCTTGGTAAAAGAAACGACGGGAAAAAACCCTATCGGCAAGCGGAACCTCTAAACGTCGGACGGATAGTTTACTAGACAGCCATAACGGCGGGCAACAAACTACTATGGTTCCGCGACAAAATTAAAACCCGTCGGCGATCGGAGGCTCTTAAGGCTAAAGGCTGGAACTCCAAACCTCAACATTTCCGCAGTGTCGGCAATGCAAAGGACAAGCACTTCGATCAATGTCAAAAATCGTTTCGATAGCGATAAAATAAATAAAAACCAAGTCATCGATAGTCAAAAAGTTTAAACAATAAACCAAAAGGAGGTAAATGCCACGGATCAACGAGAATAAGAATTGTCCATCGGGACGTTCACCGTTTCCCTTCCGAAACGTCGGCAGCATAGAAGACTAAATCCCCGATTCATTCTTCAACCGACTTCCGACAACGATAAATAAAATCATTGAAAAATAAAAAAATGCTAAGTGTTCGAAATACTTTCGGCTAGGCAGTAGTAATACTAGCTCGTTTAACCTTCGAAACAACGGGAAAAATAGTCAACCAATCATTCGACTTCCCAAAGGTCAAAAGAAATCAACAAACCTGAGCTAGACAAAATCAGAAGGAGAGTCCAATTTTTTTTAGAAATTTGGGAAATAGTTGCAGCTACAACAGAACGTTGACTGGCTTACTTTCCTACATGTTAAATATCTGTAGTATCATCTCAACATATTTTCTTTGATTTAACCAGATTATCCTATTTGCACAATATCTTCTTATCTCCATTCCCAAAATGAATTTTGCAGCATCGATATCTTTCATGTCAAATTTGGAGGACAACTGAGACTTCACCTGAGCCTTTATAACATCTTTGTTGTTTCTAATCAACAACATGTCATCAACATACAATAATATGTTAATGAAGTGATCACCAAACTGTTTGAATATACATAGTGAGCATCTTTGCTTCTCACAAACCCCAATCCAAGTATGTACATGTCAAAATTTTGGTACCACATCATTGGATATTGCTTTAGACCATAAAGGGACTTCTTTATTTTACATACCATCTCTTTCTTTCCCTTTACTATGAACCCTTCCAGTTGTTTCCTGTATATTTATTCTTCTAGATCCCCATGTAAGAATGATGTCTTCACACCCATTTGCTCTACTTCAAGATTAAAAGCAACATCAATATAAAGAAGAAATCTAATAGAAGTTAATTTTGCAACTGGAGAAAATATTTCACCAAAATCAATTCCCTCTACCTTAGAATATCCATTTTCTACCAAGTGGGATTTATACTTCTCGACTTTACCTTCTACATTCAACTTCTTTTTAAATAGAAATTTTCTCCCAACGTATCTTCTTCCAACTGGTAACTGGACTAGATCCCAAACTTCATTTTTTTCCAAGGCATCCATTTCTTCAACCATGGCCTTCTTCCAAAGATCATTATCCTCTAAATCAACAACTTCCTTCACATTTCTAGGATCATCATTAGTAATAGACAAAGGAAAATGAGAGCAAAAATAAGGAGGGGAATACCTTTTTGGCTTCCTTCTTTCTTGAGATGATCTCCGCAAAAGTGGGGTATGAGGTTATTTTTCTTCTTATTTAGCTTCTTCTGTTGAGTCAGATTCTTCACCTTCTAACTCAAAATCTATTTTCTATGGTTCCTTTTCCATTGGAGTCACTTCCTGTCTAGGGACTTCTTTGACCTCTCTAAACACAACATATTGACTGTAAATAGTCTTCTTAGTTATAGGATTCCAAAGCTGATAACCTTTCATACCATCTTTATAGCCAATAAAGATACGCTTCTCATATTTGTTATCCAACTTGCTCCTTTTCTCCGTTGGAACATGTACATAAGCATCACAGCCTAAAAAATTTCAGATACATAATAGAGGGTTTCTTACCAGTCCATACCTCTTATGTAGTTTTATCAATCAATGTTGATGTGGGTAACCGATTTACCAAGTAACATGTTGTCTCCACTGCTTTTGCCCAGAATTCTTGTCCTATCCCAGCACTGCTTAGCATGGTCCTTGCCATTTTTATCAGTATCCTATTCATCCTCTTGGAAACTCCATTTTGTTGAGGTGTGTATGGATTAGTCCTCTTCCTTGCTATACTGCACTTCTTACAGAATTCCTCGAATACATTCCCGTAGAACTCTCCACCATTATCTATCCTCAACACCTTTATTTTCTTTTATCATTGATTCTCTATAAGAGCCTTAAATTCTTTAAACTTAACAAATACTTTATATTTCTTTCGAAGGAAATAAATCCATGTTTTCCTTTCGAAATCATCTATAAATGAAACATAATACACATATTTTCCTAATGATGAAACAAGAAAAGGTCCAAACGCATGACTATGTATTAATTCTAGAATTCCCTTTGCTCTTGTAGCAACAAATGCAATTCTTACTAGATTTTGTTTTCCATATATGCAATGGTCATAGAAATCAAAATCCAAAGTGCAATCTATAAGTTTTAAACATGTGCAGAGAAGCAAAGCATACAGATTCTTTTAAGCCAAATAGAGACTGCACCACAGTATTCACACATAAACACAAAGATTTACCCTAGAAATCCTTAACCAAGAAAACAAAAAAACCTTGGATCCCCACCTCCTAGTTTTTCATTTATATTTATGAATCCTTCATAATACAAAATATAGGTATTCAACAACATCCAATACCCTAATCCATTAACTTGGATTAAAAATATACTCCAATCCCTTAACCAAGATTAAATTACATATTTTTAGAAAATTCCCCAAAATAGCCAAAAATATGTGGATCGCTACGCTTGCCTCGAAAAACGGTCTTCCGTATCAAAAATGTACCAACGACCATTTCTAAACTGAAATATCCAGTACAAGGATTGTTAGACATAGCGGTGACAGGTGCACCTCCCCTCCACATCCACATGCAAATAATTTAGCATATACCCAACATTCTCCCACTTGTTGTTCTCTTTGCATAGAAATGAGTCATGTACTCATAAAGTCATGGGTTCAAGGCATCAATTTCCATAGATTCTCTACATCAAGAGAACTTATTTGTAGCTACATACTTTGTTAATGAATCTGCAACATTCTTAAAGGTGTCAACCTTCTCTAACAACACCTTCTTGTCTTCAACCATATCTCTCACAGAGTGATATTGCACATCAATATGCTTTGTCTTAGCATGATAAGCAGTGTCCTTTTCCAGGAAGATTGCACTTTGGAAATCACAATCTAACCTTTCAACTTTTTGTACAAACCCAATACTTGAACATGGTCTCTGCAACCATACTACTTCTTTGTTGGCATGTTTGGCTACCATGTATTTAGCTTCTATAGTTGAGAGTGCAACTACAACTTGTCTCTTGCTCATCCAATTTATAGCTCCTCCAAATAGGTTAAACACATACCCACTTGTAGATCTTTTGCGATCAAGATCTCCAACCGAGTCCGCATCAACAAATCCATGTACATCTATTACTTTGTCTGGTCCAAGTCTTCCTTGGTAGCAGATTGCATAATTTGTGGTGCCACACAAGTATTTGAAGACCCTCTTTACAGTTTTCCAATGCTCTTTCCCTGCCTTTGACATATATCTACTCAAAAATCCCAGTGCATGAGAAATGTCTGTTTTGGTATATACCATTGCATGCATCAAACTTCCAACTACACTAGCATGTGGAACTCGTGACATATCTTCTTTCTCTTCTTATTTCTTGGGACACTGATCTACATATAACTTTACATCTACATGAATAGGAACCTTGACCGACTTACTTTCCTACATGTTAAATATATTTAGTACCATCTCAACATATTTTCTTTGATTTAACCAAGTCTTCATGTTTGCATGATCTCTTCTTATCTCCATTCCCATAATGAAGTTTGCAGCATCGAGATCCTTAATGTCAAATTTGGAGGAAAAATGATACTTTACTTCCTTTATAACATATTTGTTGTTTCCAATAAGAAACATGTCATCAACATAGAATAATATGTTAATGATGTGATCACTAATGTGTTTGGAGTATACACATTTATCAACCTTGCTTCTCACAAACCCCAATCCAAGTACATATGTGTCAAACTTTTGGTACACATCCTTGGAGATTGCTTTAGACCATAAAGGGACTTCTTTAGTTTACATACCAACTCTTTCTTTCCCTTTACTTTGAACCCTTATGGTTCTTCATGTATATTTCTTCTTCACGATCTCCATGTAAGAACATTGTCTTCACATCCATTTGATGTACTTCAATATAAAAAGCAACAGCAATAGAAAGAAGAAATCTAATAGAAGTTAATTTGCAACTAGAGAAAATATTTCACCAAAATAAATTCCCTCTACCTAAGAATATCCCTTTGCTATCAAGTGGGATTTGTACTTCTCCAATTTACCTTATGCATTCGACTTCTTTTTAAACAACTATTTTCTCCCAATGTATTTCCTTCCAGCTGCTAACTGGACTATATCCCAAGCTTCATTTTTTTCTAGGGAATCCATTTCTTCAACCATGGCCTTCTTCCAAATATCACTATCTTCTGAATCGACGACTTCCTTCACATTTCTAGGATCATCATTGGTAATAGACAAAGAAAAATGAGAGCGAAAATCAGGAAGGGAATACGTTTCTAGTTTCCTTTTTTCTTGACATGATTTGCTCAAAATTGTGGTATGAGGTTTTTGTTCTTCTTATTCAACTTATTCTGTTGATTAGTCATATTCTTCACCTTCTAACTCAAACTCTATCTTTTCTAGTTCCTTTTCCATTGGATTCACTTCCTATTTAGGGACTTCTTTTACCTCTCTAAACACAACATCTTGACTGTAAACAGTATTCTTAGTTATATGATCCCAAATCTTATAACCTTTCATATCGTATTTTTAACCAATACAGATACATTTCTCAACATTGTTATCCAACCTGCTTCTTTTCTCCATTGGAACATGTACATAAGCATCACAACCAAAATATTCAAATGCTTAATAAAGGGTTTCTTACCAGTCCATACCTATTGTGGAGTTTTTTCAACCAATGTTGATGTGGGTGATCAGTTCACCAAGTAACATGTTGTCTCCACCACCTCTTCCAAGAATTCTTGTCCTATCCCAGCACTGCTTAGATGCTTCTTTCCCTTTCCATTAGTGTCCTATTCATCCTCTTGGAAACTCCATTATGTTGAGTTGTGTATGGAGTATTCTTCTGCCTTTCTATATCGCACTTCTTATAGAAGTCCTCAAATTCATTCCCATAAAATTCTCCACCATTATCTGTCCTCAACACCTTTATTTTATTTTTTGACTTCTTTTCTACAAGAGCTTTACATTCTTTAAACTTAGGAAATACTTCAGCTTTTTTCAAAGGAAATAAATCCATGTGTTCCTTAAAAAATCATCTATAAATGAAACATAATACACAAATCTACCTAATGATGGAATAGGCACAGCTCCAAATACATCATTGTGTACTAACTCTAGAATTCCCTTTGCTCTTGTAGCACCAAATGCAAATCTTACTCGATTATGTTTTCCATATATACATTGTTCACAGAAATCAAAATCCAAAGTGCAATCAGTCATACCTTCAACCATACCTTTACCTTTTAATGGTCGAAGCCCCTTTTCTCTAATATGCCCCAATATTTGATGCCATAGCATTGTCTTTCCTCCTGATGCAGTCAAGGTTCTATCATCTTTACCTCCTTCGTCAACCACAACGGAACTATTACATTCATCAGTTATGGTTCTTCCCAATAGTTTGTATAGAGTTCCATACCAAAATCACCTCATCAATATGATTGATCCTAAAACCATTTTGCAACCACCATCTCCACACACAGTCCTGTTAGATTTTAAACATTAAGCTAGCATATCATTAGGATTTTTAACTGAGAGATTGAACAAGCACACAAATCAAACACAAGAGACAATGAACATAGTGTTTTTCCTCGAGGAAACCATAAATGGAGAAAACCCCGCAACTTCCTCAGAGATAGAATCAGAACCAAAGGGAAACCCAAAAACAGTAAGATGATCTCTTGACAGTAGTAACCTCTTTCTTTCTTGCCCCAGTGTCTTTCTCTTCCTCAGCTATGCGCTACAACTGAGTGTGAGGGAGTGTGTGATAAATAGAGAGGCTAGCTCTCTATTTATACTAATTCTCGACTTGACTAAACCCAACTAGGGTCGACTTCACTAGGTGATTCTAATAACCCTAGTGCCCCAGAATTGTGGGGACTTTAACCTTTAGACAATAGGAGAGTTAACCAACTTGACTTGACATGAATTGTTTACATTATAGAAACTTCCCGATAGGAAAATCGGGGCATGACATGACTCAAGTACATTACAAATACATCCCGGAATAAACATCGGGTTACAATACATAAGAAATACAAGTGAATAGATTCTGAAGTTACAATTACATCAACACTCCCTCTTAACTAGGAAGGTATTCTCTTGACACAATTTGTCAACACAAGTCTTCTTCTCTGTATCATCTGGATCATCATCGAGTCTTCATCATCTTCACCTTCAAGTCATCTCTATATTCAAGTCATCTTCACTTGGATCTGGATCATCACTCGATCTGGATCATCATCACTAGATCTGGATCATCCCTCGATCTGGATCATCTCTGGAGCATCATCTCTGGATCTGGATCATCCCTCGATATGGATCATCTTTATTGGATCATCAACACTGAATTTTCATGGGTGATTCTTCTCGTCACAGGAAGTTCTACAGAGCCAACCCTTTTTCATTCTGGTTGTAGGCCTACCCTCCGTGCAGGTATTTTCCAGCACTTACATCTGACCCTAAGTTAGAATGGCCCGCCCAACACTTATATCTGATCATGTAGGAACCAATCCTATAATCATATCAGAAAGGAAATGCCCAGCACTCAAATCTGAGCATGTGGGAACACCTCCCACAACCCTATCAGAAAATCCCAGCACTCGCATCCGTCAACCAATGATCGAAAAGGCCCAACACTTACACTTGGCCATTCGAGGAACCAATCCTCCATGCCAAAAGGATCTCCACTTACATCTGAGAACCAATGTCAGGAAGGCTCAGCACTTATATTTGACCATGCAAGGAACCAATCCTTCATGCCGAAAGGGATCTGCACTTACATCTGACAACCAATGTCAGAAGGGCGTGCACTCACATCTAATCATGTAGGAACCAATCCTACAATCCTATCAAAATGTCCCCCAGTCCCAAACTAAGCTACCTGGTAACTGACCAGGTGCCTCCATTCCCAGAATGGCATTCAGCGCTTACTTATGATCATGTAGGAACCAATCCTACAGTCACATCAGAATGGCTCAGCACTCACATCTGACATGGAAGGAACCAATCCTCTCACCATGACAGAATGGCTCAACCCTTACATCTGACCATGGAAGGAACCAATCCTCTCACCATGTCAGAATGGCTATGGGTCTCATCATTTTCCCTTGGATTAAACCTTGATCTAGAGAACACCAAGCTTCTCCTTGAAGTACTCGAACTTCACCCTAGCCAATGGCTTCATCAACACATTAGCTATCTATTCCTCTGTCGCAACATACTGGAGCTTCACTGCTCCCCTCTGCGCCATATCCTTGATATAGTGATATTTGATCTCGATATGCTTTGACTTGTCATGGAATACTGGATTCTCTGACAACTTCACACAACTCTAATTGTCACAATGTATACAAGTAGCATCCATCTAGAGATCAAATAAATCAAACAGTAGCTTTCGCATCCATACTGCCTCACAACTAGCTGAACAAGCTATGACATACTCTGCTTCAGCTGTACTTAGTGCCACACAGGATTGCTTCCTGCTAAACCAAGAGATCACACATGATCCCATACTAAAGCAACAACCTGAAGTGCTCTTCCTATCGATGGCACTGCCTGCCCAATCTGAATCAACATAAGCCTCCAGGTCAATCTTTTGATTTGCCTTGTACTTGAGCCCATGATCAATTGCACCCCTCAGGTACCTCAGAATATGCTTTGCAGCAATCAAGTGAACATGTCTTGGATCTGTCAAGAACTGGCTCAAGGTGTTCACAACAAAGCAAATGTCTGGTCTCGTGTTCGTTAGGTACATCAAGGACCCAATCATCTGATGATACATCGTAGCATCAACCGCTTCTGATGAAGCATCACTTAATAGCTTCAGGTTCGTTGCCATAGGTGTGGTCATGGACTTGCAGTCCATCATCCCAAACCTCTTCAGGATCTCTATTGCATACTTCCCTTGTCCGAGGGAGATTCCATCCACATTCTACCACACCTCCATACCTAGAAAATAATGCATCATTCCCAAGTCCTTCATTTCAAACTCGGCAGCAAGATTTTTCTTCGTATCAGCAATCAACCTATCCATACCTGTTACAAACAGATCATCTACATACAGTAGGAGCGTCGCTGGGTTTCCATCTTCACCCTTGTAGTAAAGGTTGGAATATTCTTTACTCTTGGTAAATCCCAAACTGGATAGAAAACTGTCAATTATGACATACCATGTCCTTGGTACCTATTTCAAACCGTACAGGGCTTTCTTCAATCTGCACACATCAGACTCCTTGTCATGTGTCTCAAAACTGAGTGGTTGTTCTACATACACTTCCTCTTCCACTACACCATTCAAGAAAGCAGGCTTGACATCCATTTGGTGTATCTTCCATTTCATCACTGCAGCCAAAGCAAGTACCGATCTGATGGAAGTGTATCTGGCTACAGGTGCAAAGGTTTCTTCATAATTTATTCCTTCTTTCTGGGAGAAACCAAGAGCCACAAATCTTGCCTTATATTTCTCTATGCTACCATCTGTAGCATGCTTGATCTTGTAGATCCATTTGGAAGTTACAACCGACTTCCCTTCTAGTCTTGGGACAACATCCCAAACATCATTCTTCATGATCGATTGATACTCTTCGATCATAACATCCTTCCATTCTTTCCGTTCTACCGCTTCTTCATAACTGGAAGGTTCTTCATTGATAAAGTCACATAGTAAGGCTACATATCCGGAGCAAGATCTGGTTCTCTTTCTTTCTCTATGATTCTCTTATGGAGCCCCATATCTTTCCGCACCTTGGATAATTTCTCATACCCAAGCAAGTTTCCTCTTATGAGGACTCTTCTCTTGAGGTGGATCTGTAGGTCTTTGTGGTTCTTCAAATTCTCGATCTTCTTCTTGAATTTCTTCGTTCATGGTTGTATCATGAATTATGGGTGCTTCTGCTTCTTCGGTATCTTCAGCAGGTCTCTTTCTGGATTTGTTGTAAGTTGTGTCTTCATCAAATGTTACATCCCTGCTGATGTCGATCTTCTTGTATCCTAGGAAGTATATTCTGTAAGCCTTCGAGCTTTCAGAGTATCCCACAAATATATCCTTCTTTCCTGAAGGATCTAGTTTTGTTCTCTTCTCTTTTGGAATGTGAATGTACACTCGACAACTGAATATTCTGAGATGGTTGACTTCTGGTTTCTTGCTGGAGAATATTTCTTCAGGATTCTTGTTCTCAAGTACTCTGTGTGGAGTACGGTCTTGTACATACACCACTGTTCTAGCGGCTTCTGCCCATAGATGCATAGGAATATCTTGATCACGAAGCATTGCTCTTGCAGCTTCTATGATAGTTCTATTCTTCCTTTTTGCAACCCCATTCTGTTGTGGATTATAAGGAGTGGACAACTCCCTCTTAATCCCTGATTCTTTGCATAAGTCTTTGAATTCATTTGATGTGAATTCTCCGCCATTATCTGATCGAAAGGTCTTGATCTTCTTTTTTGTGTGGTTCTCAATCAAGGCTTTGAATTCTTTGAACTTGCTGAAAACTTCATCTTTGTTCTTCATGAAGTAAATCCATGTCTTCCTAGAAAAGTCATCAATGAAAGAAACATAGTATACATACCCGCTTAGTGAACTTGATGACATTGGTCCGTATACATCGGAGTGGATGATTTCCAAGATTCCTTTTTCCTTGCTCTCCTTACTTGGAAATGTCTTCTTTGTATTCTTTCCTTTCGCACATCCTTTGCAGACCCCTTCATGTTTTGCTTGGATTTCTAGAAGACCTTCAACAAATTTGCTTGCAAGTGGTAGTGCTCTATAATGCACATGTGCAAGCCTTCTGTGCCAAAGTTCATTTGGCTCTACTGTGTCATGGACCATAGCTTGTTTTGGATGGCCCTTCAGTTTGTATAAACCTCTTTCTTGTTCTCCAATCACTATTGCATCATCAATAGTCTTTCCTCTTGGCCACATGAGGACTTGGCCATCTACAAATGCAGCCCTCATGCATTTTGCATCCAATGCTGATATGGATAGAAGATTCTTCTTCAGTCTTGGTACAAACAATACATCCTTCATTTTCATAGACTTTCTGGAGTCTAGCTTGTAGGAGGATTCACCACTACATTTTATGGGATATTGGTAGTCATCCCCAAGCTTCACCTTATGGGGTGAATTATGTTCAGATGGCTTCTCAAAGGATTCCTTGAAACCTGTCATGTGCTTGGAAGCCCCATTGTCAATAAGCCAATCTTTGCTTCCATGAGTGACAGTTCCCGTGAGAGCGGAGATCAGAACATATTCATCTTCACTTGAAGAGTCTTCACTTTCTTGTTTTACTTTATTCCTAGGAGGATCATCATCCTCAACAGTGTGAGCATGATGTCTTCTTTTGGAGTTATTCTTCTTCTTGGATCCATTCTTATTCATGGGATAATTTCTAGCAAAGTGTCCTATTTCATCGCATGTATAACATCTGAGTTTGGATGAATCCCTTCTTGCAATGTTACGTTTCTGATGAGAATGCTTACCTTGGTGATGATGATTTTCCCTTCTTCCTTTCTTGAGTGTACTGTGAGAGCTTGATCTTCACTTCCCATCTTTTCTTCTCGAGCTACTATCCGAGCTTCTTCTTGAGAAAATTCTTCCCACAGTCTACTAAACTTGACCAACTTCTTTCTAGCACATATTCCTTGGATGAAAGAATCCCATGACCTAGGGAGGCCATTCAATGTTGTCATCACAATTTCTGCATTCTCCACTTCTTCATCTACTGCTTCCAGCTGTTCTTTGATATGGGAGACCCTTGTGAAGAATGACTGGATAGTCTCCTCATTTTGGATCTTTACATTCTTCAACTCGTTCCTTAGAGCCATCTTTCGATTGATGTTCTTCCCTTCAAACAGTTTGGTTAGGGCATCAAACATGGATTTAGGTGTCTTGAGGGAGGACACCTGTGGAATGAGGTGATCCTTGATAGAATCTGCAATGATCCTCTTTGCCATAACCAACTTCTTCTTATGTAAGGCCTTGGCCTCATCTCCCTCTGGAACTGGAACCTCCTCATGGATGTAGGAGTCCAACTCATTTTCTTCCAGGACCAGGGAGATCCTATACTTCTAGGCTCGGAAGTTATCAGCTCCCTCAAGCTTTTCATCAATCTTAGTATGATGAGACATCTTAACAGAGAACCTCTAATGGAAATACAAAAGATTTATATCTTACCAGGTTAAGATGTCGGATCTGGATTTGGAGCTGAAATCTTGTAGTGCTGGTTCAGGAGCAGATTAGGGTTTTTCTTTTCCAGAGTTTTGTCCAACCAAATGCTTTGAATTTGACCCCTAACTTCGATTTTGGGGAGGAGATCAATCCAGGCCTGGGCTCATTGAAAAATTCCACTTCTATGAAAAGCCCTAATTTTCGGCAGTAGTGTCAGGTCCAAAACTGAAAAACCTTAGAATTGGATTCTGCTTCGACAGAGATCCACAAAATAGGAAGCCCTAGTTCCCATAGCTGCACAGTGTCTTCTTCTCAGGTTAGCTCTGATACCATGTTATATTTTAAACATTAAGCTAGCATATCATTCGAATCTTTAACTGAGAGAACAACAAGCACAACAATCAAACACAAGAGACAATGAACATAGTGTTTTTCCTTGGGGAAACCATAAATGGAGAAAACCCCACAACTTCCTCAAAGATAGAATCAACACCAAAGTGAAACCCAAAAATAGTAAGATGATCTCCCGACATCAGTAACCTCTTTATTTCTTTCCCTAGTGTCTTTCTCTTCCTCAGCTATGTGCTACAACTGAGTGTGAGTGAGTGTGTGATAAATATAGAGGCTAGCTCTCTATTTATACTAATTCCTGACTTGACTAAACCCAACTAGGGCCGACTTCACTAGGTGAGTCTAATAACCCTAGTGCCCCGGAACTGCGGTGACTTTAACCCTTAGACAATAGGAGAGTTAACCACCTTGACTTGACATGACTTGTTTACATTATAGAAACTTCCCGATAGGAACATTGGGGCATGACATGACTCAAGTACATTACAAATACATCCCGGAATAAGCATCGGGTTACAATACATAAGAAATACAAGTGAATACATTCCGAAGTTACAATTACATCAACAAGTCCTTACACCTGCAACATCCATGTTTTCGACTGATATCAATTTTCTTGCTAGATTTGGAATGTGTAGCACTCTAGGTAGAGTTATAATCCTTCCATCCTTGAGTTTCATATTGACTCTACCATGTCCAATTATATTGGCTGGTGAATGATCTCCCAAGTACACATATCCTCCATTGTACTTTTCATATTCACAGAACCACTCCCTATGAGGGATCATATGACATGACACACCTGAGTCAATCAGCCATATATCATGTTCTAAATTATTTCCATTGGAAGATACGTACACATCCCCTCCTTCTTCTCAGGAGGTATTTTCCTCTCTGGAAGGGGTATCCTCAAATCCCTTTTCTTTCTCAACATCCTTAGATCTGCAATCCTTTTTATAGTGCCCAACTTTACCACATTTCCAATGCTTCCTTATTCATTTTCCTGGGGATTTAGATCTCCTAACATATCCCTTATTTTTGTTTCTCTTTGAGGGGAGACCTCTCACATACAAGGCATCCATGTTATGATTATCCATGGTTTTTTGCCTCATCTCTTTTGATATAGGTATGATACTATTTCATCAAAATTTAAGGTCACTTGAATATCACTACCTATTGCAACAATTAGGTTGTCCCAGGAATCTGGCAAAGAACACAATAATGTAATACATTTATATTCTTCAGCCATTTTAATGCCAACAAAGTTTATCTGACATACTAGAGTATTGTAGACATTCATATGCTCTGTCACTGTATCATTTTCATCCATTCTGAGATGAAACAATTTATTTTGCAGAATAAACTTGTTCACAAGGGATTTTGATTGATACAAACTTCCTAGTTTCCCCCAAATATTTACGGCACTATCCTCATCATATACGTTCAACAACATAGAGTCTAATAATCATAATCATATTGTACTCATTTCCCTTCTTTCTCATTTATCATAATCATCTTGTGACGTTCCAGTGGGTTTCGTACCCGTATGCAAAACAATCTATTGTTCCTGATCTACAAGAAGATCCTCCTTTTTGATCTTCCATAGCTCAAAATTCTGACCGTTAAATTTCTCGATCTCAATTCTCGAACTACTTGCCATTCTCTTTCAATACACAAACCAACGATGAAAATATCCCACTAAACCTAGGTTTATCAGAGATCCAAGATCTATCAACCGCGTCGAACCCTTAGCAACAAAAGTGTCTCCCTGATGCCAAAAATCAAGCTCTGATACCACATGTAAGTTTTAAACTTGTGTAGAGAAGCAAAGTATACATATTATTTTAGTAAAAATAGAGATTTCACCACAGTATTCACACATAAACATAGATATTTACCCTAGAAACCCTTAACTAGAAAAACCAGCAAACCTTGGATCACCATCTCCTATTTTCTCATTTATATTTATGGATAACTCACAATACAAAATATAGGTATTCAGCGGCATTCAATACCCTAATCAGTTAACTCGGATTAGAAAATAGAATCCAATCCCTTAATCGAGATTAAATTACATATTTTTAGAAAAATCCCAAAAATAGCCAAAAAACAACCAAAACAAATTTGGCGTGGGATTTTGTATCAGAAATTCCCCAATGATAATTTTCGAACGGAAACATCCTACCAGTTGTCTCCATGAAGGATCTTACAGGGATCATCAGACATAGCAATGACAGGTGCACCTCCCCTCCACAATCACATGCAAAGAATATAACATATACCCAACATAATTAGTCATACCTTCAACCATACCTTTGCCTTGTAGTACTCGAAGGCCCTTTTCTCCAATATGCCACAATATTTGATGCCATATCATTTTCTTTCCTCCTGATGTAGTTAAGGCTTTTTTTATCTTTACCTCCCTCCACATGCATAATAGAACTGTTACATTCATAAATAATGGTGCTTCCCAATAGTTTGTAGAGAGTCCCATACCTAACTCCCCTCATCAATGCATTTAACCTCGAACCATTTTGTAACCACCATGTCCACACATGGTATTTACACCTACAACATGCATCTTCCTGATAGATATCAATTTTCTTGCTATATTTGGAATGTGTATAACTCCAAGTAGAGTTTTAATCCTTCCATCCATGAGTTTCAGCCTAACTCTACCACATCCAACGATACTTGTTGGTGAATCATCTCCCGAGTTCACATCTCCTCAATTGTAATTTTCATATGCATGGAACCACTGCCTATGAGGGGTCATATGGCATGATGCACCTGAGTCAATCCACCATATATAGTGTTCTGAGTGATTAACCATGGAATCTAGGTACATATCCCCTCCTTCTTCTAAGGAGGTATTCGCCTCTGTGGAAGAGGTGTCCCAGATCCCTTTGCTTCCTCAACATTCCTAGATATACAATCCTTTTTATAGTTCCCAACTTTACTGCATTTGTAGCACTTCCTTATTCCTTTTCCTAGGGATTTAGATCTACCCTTAGATTTATATATCCCCCCAAATTGTTTATTTTTGTTTGTCTCCTAGGGGAGACCTCTCACAGTCAAGGCATCGAGTATTTTCTCCTCATTTTCTCCCAATTTTGGAATCTGAGTAAGGATTTAGAGATCGTTGGAGTGATCTCTATTTTGAATTTCCAACGATCGAGTATTTTTTGGATGGATGAGGAAAAGGAGCATGTTCCCTTTGTCAAACTCTTGGTCTTTGAGTCATGAACTAGTTGTTTCTCTCACTCTAGTAATTTTTGGGAGGAAGAGTACGATTCTCACCCTATTTTGTTAACACTGGACTTCTCTCCCACTTCTAAAAAGGATAAAAAAGGGAACTGTCCCTTTCTCAAACTCTTGTAATTTCAGGGAGAAACAATCCCTTCCCTCGCTTAAGTAACTATGCCACCAAAAAGAGTATGCAGTGTGTGGCATTTATATGTCATTTTTATGCTAAATGTTTTGTAATGGTCCACACTAATAAATTTGCAATGCGGTTCAGGGCATAATATGCGGGGATATATGATATTAAATTTCTTCTTCATTACTCTGTGTTTGGGATTATTAGGCATGCTGCATTGTTTCACTGCAGTGCTTTACATTGGTGTTCCATTTTTTACCCTGTGGCGCATAGTTTGTAGTGCAGTGCAAGTAGCGAAGTCTGTACAGTCATCACCCTATTCAATTTAGACCAGTCCTCTCTCTCACTTCTGGAATCTACGTAAGGATTAGAAAGAGAACTATCCCTTTCTCAAACTCTTGTACTTTGAGTGGCCAACCGACCCTTACTATCGATGTAGTAACTATGCATCCTAAAAGGTTATGCACTGCAGGAAATTTATGCAACATTTTACAATGGGCTGCACTAACAAGTCTGTGCATTATCCAGGGTGGTATATAATATTAAATTTCCTTTTCATTACATTGTGTGTGCAAGTATTCAATGTGTTGAGCTATTTTTCTATGGTTCTTTAAAATCGTGCTCCATTTGTGACCCCATGACCCACAATTTGTAGCGTAGTGCAAGTAGAACAATGTGTAAAATTCTCACCCTATTCTATTTAAGATGGGCCTTTCTCCCAATTTTGAAGTATGAGTAATGAGGAGAGGGAGGTTCATGTTTACTCAATGATGAAAAGTGAGTAGGTGGAGAATGAGCATGGGCCCTATCTCAAATCCTTACTCTTGTAGTGAGAAACTTGCTCTAAATTCTCTCACTCTAGTAACACTGGCCCTTTCTCATCCTATTCTAATTAGGCTAGTCATTCATCACACTTTTGAGATTTTAGCGAGGAGTATATGGAGAACTATCCCTTTCTCACACTTTCATGGTTATCCAGTGATGGGGAGCATGGAGGTGGAGAAGAAGGATGGGCCTTAGATCAAACCATTGGTCTTTAAGATAGTAACTCACACTTTCTCTCACTATAGTAATATTTGGGTGGAAGGGTTAAGGAGAACTATCCCTTTCACAAACATGTTCCCTTCGAATGAATAATTTTAGCACTCCCTTATACCTTTAGGAGGAGGAGTGGGAACATTGGCCCTTTCTCATCTTATTCTAATTAGGCTGGTGCTTCATCACACTTTTCAAATTTGATTAAGGAGGATAATGATAATTGGCCCTTTCTCACACTCTCATGGTTAGCCAGTGATAAGGAGTGAGGAGTTAAAGAAGAAGCATGGGCCTTAGCTCAAACCCTTGGTCTTCGAGTGAGCAGCTCGTAATTTATCTCTCTTTAGTAATTTTTGGGAGTAAGGTTCCAGTAGCACTAACCATTTCCTAGGCTTGTTTCATTTGAAGGAGTAGCATGGGAATCCCTTATAATTTTGGGAGGAGTGGAAACATTGGCCCTTTCTCATCCTATTTTAAATAGGTTGGTCCTTCATCACACTTTCAAAATTTTAGTAAGGAGGAGAAGGAGCACTCTCACTTTCTCACACTTTGATGGTTATCCAGTGATGAGGAGTGAGAAGGTGGAGAAGAAGCATGGTTACTAGATCAAACCCTAGTCTTTGAGTGAGAAACTTGTGCTTTCTCTCACTTTAGTAATATTTTGGAGGAAGGGTAGAGGAGCACTAGCCCTTTCCCACAACTGTTCCATTTGAATGAGTAGCATGGTAACTCCATTTGCAGTAGTGGGAACATTTTCCCTTTCTCATATTATTATCACACTTTCATGGTTACTCGATGTCGAGTAAGGAGGAGGTGGAGAAGGACTATGGGCCCTCGTTCAAACCCTTCTTATTTGGGTCAACAACTCACACCTCCTCTCGGTCCAGTAATATTTTGGAGGATAGGCCAAGGGGCACTATATCTTTCTGACACTTGTTACATTCACATGAGTAGCATAGGCTCTCTCTTAGACAATTTGGAGGAAAAATTCGCAACATTGGCCCTTTCTCAAACCCTTGGTATTTGAGTGAGAAACTCACACTTTCTATTGCTCTAGTAATATTTAGGAGGAATGGTTGAGGAGCACTATCCCTTTCCCACGGTTGTTCCATTCAGAGGTGTACTGTGGGAACTCCCTTATACTTTTGGGAGGAGGAGTGGGAACATTGGTCATTTCTCGTCCTATTATAATTAGGATGGTCCTTCATCACACTTCCAAAATTTGAGTAAGGAGGAGAAGGATCACTATCCCTTTCTCACACTTTCATGGTTACTCAGTGTTGAGGAGGGAGGAGGTGGAGAAGGAGCATGAACCCTAGCTCAAACCTTTCTTATTTTGGTGAACACTTGCACCTCCTCTCAGTCCAGTAATATTTTGGAGGATGGGTTAAGGGGCACTAGATATTTCCCACACATGCTCCATTTGCATGAGTAGCATAGGATCTCTCTTAGACAATTGGGAGGAAAAATTCACAACACTAGCCCTTTCTCAAACCCTTTCTCTTTGAGTGAGCAACTTGTAATTTATGTCACTCTAGAACTCTTTAGCAGGAAGGATCAATCAGCATTATCCATTTCCCACACTTGTTCCATTCAAAGGAGTAGTGTGGGAACTCCCATAGACTTTTGGGAGGAGTGGCAACATTGGCCCTTTCTCATCATATTCTAATTAGGTTGGTACATCATTCTTCTGGAATTTTAGTAAGGAGGAGAAGGAGCATTGATCTTTTCTCACACTTTCATTGTTATCCAGTGGTGAGGAGTGAGGAGGTGGAGAATAATCATGGGTCGTGGCTCAAACCCTTGTCCTTTGAGTGGGAAACTCACACTTTCTATTACTCTAATAGTCTTTGTGAGGAATATTCAAGGAGAACCAACCCTTTCCCACACTTGTTCTATTCAAATGAGAAGCATTGGAAATCACTTAGACTTTTCAGAGGAGTCGGAAAATTGGCCCTTTCTCATCCTATTCTAATTAGGCTTGTCCTTAATCAAAATTTTGAAATTTTAGTAAGGAGGAGAAGGATCATTGGCCCTTTCTCACACTTTCATGGTTATCTAGTGATGAGGATCAAGGAGGTGGAGAAAAAGAATGAGCTCTAGCTCAAACCCCTGGTATTTTAGTGAGCACATTAAACTTTCTCTCGCTCTAGTAATATTTGGGAGGAAGGGTCAAGGAGCACTAACATTTCCCCACACTTGTTTCATTTGAATGAGTAGAATGGGAACTCCCTTAGACTTTTTGCAGGAGTGGGAACATTGTCCCTTTCTCATATTATTCTAATTAGGATGGTCCTTCATCACACTTCCAAAATTTGAGTAACTAGATAAGAAGAAATGGCCCTTTCTCACACTTTCATGGTTACTCAATTCCAAGCAGTGAGGAGGTGGATAAGGAGCATGGGCCCCAGCTTGAACCCTTATTATTTGGCTCAGCAAATAGTACTTTCTCTTGGTTTAGTAACATTTTGGAGGATGGGTTAAGGGGAACTATATCTTTTCCATAGTTTTTCCATTCGCATGAGTAGCATAGGCTCTCTCTTAGAAATTTGATAGGAAAAAATTGCAACATTTTCCCTTTCTCAAACCCTTGGTCTTTGAGTGAGAAACTTGCACTTTCTCTCACTCTAGTAATATTTTAGAGGAAGGGTCAATGATTACTATCCCTTTCCCACACTTGTTTCATTCAAAGGAGTAGCATGGGAACTCCCTTAGATTCTTGGAAGGAGGAGTGGGAAAATTGGCCCTTTCTCATCCTATTCCAATTAGACCCGTCCTTCATCACACTTTTGATATTTGAGTAAGAAGGAGAAGGAGCACTAGCCATTTCTCACACTTTCATGGTTATCCAGTGTTGAGGAGTGACAAGCTGGATAAAATTCATGGGTCCTGGCTCATACCCTTGGTATTTGAGTGAGAAACTCACACTTTCTCTTAGTCTAGTAATATTTTGGAGCAAGGTTCAAGGATCACTAGCCTTTTCCCACACTTGTTTTGTTCGAATGAGTAGCATGGGAACTCTCTTATACATTTTGTAGGAGTCGGAACATTGGCCCTTTCTCATCTTATTCTAATTAGGTTGGTCCCTCATCAAAATTCCTAAATTTTAGTAAGGACGAGAAGGAGAACCGTCTCTTTCTCACACTTTCATGGTCACTCAGTGTTGAGGAGCGAGAAAGTGGAGAAGTAGCATGGGCCTTGGCTCAAACCCTTATTATTTGGGTTAGAAACTCGCAATTTCACTTGTTCTTTGGGTCAATAATGAGCCATATTGACTTGCATACCAATGGAAGTGTAGAAAACCTCGGATGGACAAATGGAAACCAAATTCTCCTGGGGGATTGGAACAAAACAAACAGTATAGTTGAGGCGTTAACCCTTTGGCAAGGTCTTTTGATAGCCAAGAATTAGAGAATTATAGAGCTAACAGTCTTGGGAGAGTCGAGAATCGTAGTCCAAGCTCTAGCCGAGAATTCCCTCCCAATTAATCAAATGCATCTTCGACAACTGATAAAAAAGGTCCAGGTTCTTGCTCGCTCTTTCCACAAAATTGAATTCTTTCATGTCCTTCGGGCTCATAATAGATAAGCAGACCTAGCTACAAATGTAGGAACTACTCTTAGCTTTGTCTCACTTCTGATTAATGGAACTAGCTCTATGTGTGTTCCCCCATAGGACTGTGGCTGAGTGCCTGGGGCCAAAGGAGTTTTGGGCCCATGTTTTGGGGCTCTGGTCTTTTCAAACTCTCGATGCGGACCTGCCTCTTAGTGAAGCATGTGGCCATTTGCAGGAGCATGTGCAAAATTTGATGCATAAGGTGATAGTTAAATCCTGTAATCCGGAGGACACCCCCCATGTGCGCAGAAGGTTTTCAGTCTCGTCGACATATTGTGAAATTGGTGAGGTGATGCAAGTTTTAATGGCTAGCATGATGAATACAGGTGGTCTGAGTTTCATGTTCATGAAGGGAAATGATATTAGGTTCCAAAAGGAGAAAGGGACAGGGAGCTTGATTTGGTTGGTTTGTAGGAGGCACGAGAACAAGGTGGTGCTTAGGGTGTCCAGTAGTATCAGAGATTGTACAAAAGTCTGGAGAGTGATTACGTTAGTGATGGAAGCATCTTCTGAGTCCATAGGCTCATCCCCGCCTGCTTTGTATGTGGAGTCTGATATCAGGGACATTAAGAGGGAAATTGAGAAGCTGCAAAGGACAATGGAGACAGTTGACATAGAGGGAGGAAGACGCATGGAGAACGTTGACAAAGACCTGGTTTTCCAGAGGAAAGAGTTCAAGCAAGCAGTTAAACACTCTGAGAATGTTGTTATCAGGCTAATGGTTGAATTGGAGATAAAGGTTGAAAATTTGGCACTGAAAGTTGTAAACATGGAAGTTTGAACTAACCCAGGTTCCTCTTCTTGCTCCGAAGAGAAAAACACTTGAATTTGGGATGGGGATTTTAATTTTGATTTGTCGTCTTCTTAAGGATCTAGGTTTTGAATTAACAGTCTATGGTTATTGTTGAATGTTGTAATGGTTTCTTTGTTAGTTTACTTTTTATCTCCAAAAACTCAAATAGTAACTTGAGATATGTTGAACTCGCTTTGCCGCTTCCATAAGGGCGTATTTTGAGATCTCTTGAACTCCTTTTGTTGCTTCCATAAGGGCGTTGTGTATCCTGGTTCTGTCTCTATGGTTATACCACCTATCTAATATATGATAACCGTTACTGTAAAAAAAGACAATGGAATTGTAGAATAAGTCCAATATAAACTCCATTAACAACATCCAACATATGATTAAATAGACCGATGACCAAGATCAAACACCAATAGGAATATTTGATGGCTTAAAATCCATATTTTTGATTTAAACTACCGATTTTTGAATATGACTTTGCTGACAATGAGAGTGACATAAATCGACACACCAAAACATAAAAAGAACAATCCCTCCTGACTTTCGACTTTCGATGTCAGGAATCGAAAGTCGGGTGTGTTTTTTAGTTTTTTGTTGGGCATGCCAACTCTCGACTGTCGACATTGAAAGTTGGAAGTCGTGAGGGATTTTCATTTTTATGTTTTTTTGTGTCGAATTCCGATTGTCAATGTTGATAAGGTCGGATTTGGCATGGAAAATTCAGGATCAATAACTTAGATCAGAAAGACGAATTTTAACCCATCGAATCTGCCTGTTTGTGTTCGATCTTGGTTATCGGTCTATTCAATACTGTGTTGGGTGTTTCCATTGAAGTTTTTATTAGATTTAATCTACGCTTCCACTGTTCTGGGAGTCTATATGGTTAGTTGGTTTTTGTTTCTTTGATTTCATTTTAATTCTATTAGGAATTTTTTAGTCATGGATCACTTTCAGTGTTTTTTTGGATACCAGTAGTCATTATGTGTGGTTTTGTAGGACCGAGGTGTGTTACATTGGCCCTATCTCAAACCGTTGTTCTTTGGGTCAACAACTTGCACTTTCTCTCGGTCTAGTATTGTTTTGGAACATGGGTCAAGGAGCACTGGCTCTTTTCCACGCTTGTTCCATTCGCATGAATATCATAGTCTCTCTCTCTTAAACAATTGGGAGGAAAAAGTTGTAACATTGGACCTTTCTAAAACCCTTACTCTTTGAGTGAGAAACTCACAATTTCTATCACAACCTATTCTAATTAGGCTGGTCCATCGTGTTGAAATATTGTAACTTCGAAGAATATTCTATATGTATCTTTTTGTGGTCCCCGATGGTCCTACCGAGAGAACCACTTGTATTACTTTGTACCCTGATGCTTCTAATCGGAAGAACTAATAAGAGTCATGAGGTAGACCCCTCTAATTGTAAAGGTGGGTCATTAGCACCCCAGTGTGGTTACTTGAGCCTACATGTGTAACTCGAGCCTACATGATTTAACTCGAGCCTACATGTCAGATGAGTTAATTAAAGTGAACGGATGAATATAAATAGAGGTGTAGTGCTCTTCATTTGGAGCACACACTCTCACTTATGTAGCGCATTAATGGAGGAGAGAGAAGTAGCTGGAGAAGGAGGAGGACCAGGCTTTGATCTCCTTGTTGGTTTTATCTTTTACATTTTGGGGCATCTATATTGAGGAATTTTTTGCTGGGTTTTTCCCTTTAGGGTTTTCCCAGGATAAATATTTGTGTTCCTTTTGTATGGTTTTGCTCATCTATCTTTCAGTGATCCTGTTTATATGCTTTTGATATGAAATTGAAATGAAATACTAATGATCTAGCTTAGAATATGAAATCTTAACATGGTATCAGAGCCACCCTGAAAGAAGACATTATGTAGCTACAGAATCTAGGGCTTCTCAATTTTTTATTCTCTCTCCACAATTGATCAGCAAAAGAAGGCTAGGCCGACTCTCCATTGAAGGGCGCATCTTTCTGTCGAAGCGAAATTCGATTCCGAACATTTTCAGTTTTTGGTGCAGGAAATTAGGGCTTCTTGCAAAAGAGGAATTTTTAAGTGACCCTGGCATAGGATTGATATCCTCATCAAAATCTAATTTGAGAGACCTGGATCAATATTTTTGATTGGGTGAAGCTCCGAGAAAGTCAAACCCTAGTTTGACCCTGAGCTAGAAAAACCCTAAATATTAAAACTGCTAAGTTTTGGTACATTTGTTATATACTGATATTGGAGAAGGTTCAAGAGCTACAAATTGTAGAGGCTAGAGATAAAATCTTGATGTGCACTATCTCCCAAATTCAGCCTCAGATTTGCTATATTCTGGGAGATATGATCCCTCCATGATAGGGTTCCAACCTCTTCCAAAATTCATCCCTAAACAGGACACATGGGGAGAATTGATATATCTTGGGATACAGAGGTCCAAATGGAACTCCTGAAGATCTTCTAGAAAGGTCACGTACTTCACTTTCTGTGGTCCAAATTTCAGACCTAGACGATGAAACAGTGACATGTGGCAGTCCGTACAACCTCGCTGTTATGAACAGTCCTGTAACAGGTCACCTTGGGAAAAGGATCATAAATCCCAATTGGTGAAACAAATTCTGATGAAACCTATGGTGTTGGATCAGGGACATGCGATGTTACCTTAGTGAGAAATATTAGATACAGAGGAGCAGTAATGTCAGAAATATCACAGAAACAGTGACAGGCATTTCTGTAGAAGAAATTGGAAAACTAGGGCTTCCTGTTCCGGTAGCTTCCCTCCATTGTTTTCAGAAAAGGAGTACATTGGAAAGATCCATTTGAAGATATTTATCTTTCTATACAATAAGATATATAAGATTCCAAGTTTTTAAAATTAGGGTTTATGTGACAAACCCTAGATCAACCAGCTCCGGAACCAGGACGGACACCTCAAAACGGTAAGATCTAATCTTTCGCTATTTTCAGTTGAGGTTCTCTTTTCAAAGTGATCTATCACATCAGCTTGATGACAAGCTTGGGGAAGTTGACAACTTCCAAGCCTGGAAGTATATGATCTCTCTAAAGAAAATGTATTGGACACCTACATGAGTATAAAGGTTCCAGTTCCAGAGGGAGAAAAGGCTAGAAGCCTTACACAAGAAGAACTTGGTCAAGGCCAAGAAGATCATTGTTGATTCAGTCAAGAATCAACTTGTACTACAAGTGTCTTCCTTAAAGACACCAAATATGTTTGATTCCTTGACCAAGGTATTTGAAGGGAAGAACAAAAATTGGAATATGACCTTAAGAAACCAGTTGAAGAATGTGAAGATCCAAAATGCAGAGACCATGCAGTCATGCTTTACAAGGGTCTCTCAAATCAAAGAACAACTTGCAGCAGTAAAAGAAGTGAAGAATGCAGTAGTGGTGATGTCCACCTTGAATGGCCTCCCAGAATCATGGGATTCATTCATTCAAGGAATGTGTGCCAGAAGGAAGTGATTGCTTTTAGCAGACTCTGGGAAGAAGAAGAAGCTCGACTCATAAGAAGAGAAGAGAAGATGGGAGAAATTGAAGATCAAGCTCTCACCATTCAAAGAAGATCCCTCAAGCGATGAGGAATATGAAGAACTCAATTCTTGATGAACCTCTTATCCATCTTATCATTTGGATAAGAAATGATAATGTCATGAATGAAGAAGATGATGAAGTTGAAGGATGAAGAAGGAGTCTACCCACAAAACGAATAAAAGACAAGTATTCAATTTTCATTTCATGATATTGTTTTTTTATACATTTGATTATATTCAGTTGATGTGTTATGCATGATAGTCTGGTTGCATGAATGAAATTTATGAGATATGGATAAATGTTGTGTTGGCTAAACAGTTGCATGATGCATAAGAATTTTTCGTTATGCATATGTTTTATGAAATAGTTCTAACCATGCAAATGGTGCATTTGAATTGTAGGAAAGGTCCTGTACAACTGTCTACAAGAAAAGAAGGATGAGACTTGTTCCGAAGAACTAGTGATGACAATTCAATAAACATGAATCTGAAGCTCCTAGGGTCAGAGACATCATGACAAAGGAAAGAGCTTCAGAGAGCGGTAGATCCACCTCGAAGGATGAAGACCACCATGGCTATGAAAGAATATATGATCAAAGAGTAACAATTGATCATTAGGAATGATGTATTTGATATGGTTTCTAGACATAAAGGGAAGTACGTAGTATCTTCCATATGGATCTATAAGAACAAGTGTACAAATCAAGGTTCGTGATTTGCCTCAGAAAGAATAGACTATGACATGACATACTCTATTGACAAGTATATATCAAGCATAGAACCACCTATATAGAATGAAGAGGGAAGATGATACTCCACTTCAGGGGGAGTGACTACAGAAGATATCTAAGTTCAACATGGTATGACATGATGGACGACTTCATGATGGATTGAGACTTTACCAAGAGTAAAGTGGGTTCCAACCTTCAAGGTTGAATGCAGAAGACTAGAATATGTTGATGACTTGGCAAGACAAACTCATGGAAGATGTTATTATGAAAGAATACTAGAATGATGTTTGGGATATAATACTCAAACCAGAAAGCAAGAATGTGGTATCTTCCAAATGGATTTGTAAGATAAAATATGTTGTTGATAGAAGTAAGGAAAAACTTGTGGCTTCTCTCAAAAAGAGGGAAATAATTCTGAAGAGACAATTACTCCAAGAAGCAAGGTATACTTCCTTCAGAACTATCATAGTAGTTTCTTCCATGATGAAGTAAATACAAGTCTTCCTTAATGGTATGATTGAGGAAGAGTTTTTGAAGTTGAAGATAGATGGAATCATGTATGCAAGTTGAAGAAGGCCCTCTATGGCTGAAGCAAGCTCCCAAAGCTTGGTATGGAAGAATAGATAGTTTCATGTTGAACATGGGCTTTACCAAGAGTAAAGCTGATCCTAACCTTTATCTCAAGGTTATAGAAGATGAACCTGTCATCCTGTTATTATATGTGGATGATCTATTTCTGACACGGAATGAGAAACAGATTGTAGAATGCAAGAAGAAGTCCGCTGAAGAATTTAGACCTTGGTCTAATACTTTATTTCCTAGGTTTGGAAGTATGAAGGAATCTTTCTTAATCAGGGAAAGTATGCAGTGAAGGTTTTGAAAATATTTGATATGTTTGAATGAAAATCCATGGCCACACCCATGGATTCCAACCTGAAGTTATTAGCCGATGACTCATCAGAGTTAGTGGATGTGACTCAATACATACAGATTATTGGGTCATTGATGTACTTAACAAATACCAAACCATACATTTGTTTTTCTATGAACACCTTGAGTCAATATCTAGTTCAACCTAGATGGGTTCACCTGATAGCCGCAAAACATGTGATGAGATATCTGAAAGGGATTGTCAGACTTTGGTCTATACTATGATGGAAACCATGATTACAGATTGTATGACTATACAGATGTAGATTGGGTTGGAAGTATCTCAGACAGGAAAAGCACATCAGTAGATGCTTTTGTTTGGGGTCTGCTATGAATTCTTGGTTTAGTAGGAAACAGTCCAGTGTTTCTCCTAGCACGGCTGAAGCAGAATACATAGCAGATTGCTCTGCTAAGTTGTGAAGCCATATGGATTCATAAGTTGATATCAGGTCTCTTTGACCTGAAGATGGATACTACAATGATTCTATGTGATAACCAGAGTTGTGATGATAGAGAACCCTGTGTTCCGTCGTAACACATAGAAATCCGGTATTTCTACATACGAGATAAGATGCAAATAATGATGTTTCAGTATTTACATACTATAGATGCAGATGATGGTGATTCAGTATTTCTATACTGAATATAGAGATGATGATGTTTCAGTACTCCCATACTGAAGATATAGATGATGATGATTTCAATATTCCCATACTAAAGATATAGATGATGTTTCAGTATTTACATACTGTAGATACAGATGATGGTGATTCCGTATTTCTACACTGAAGATATAGATGATGATGCTTTCAGTATTCACATACTGGAGATACAGATGGTGATAGTTCAATATTCACATACTAAAGATGTATATGATGATGGTTTAGATGCTGATGTGTTGACGAAACCTCTGTCCCGAGTAAAGTTCATACACTTTCGAGACAAGCTTGGTGTGTTTCGAAAAGACCTTCCCCGAAAGGGGGAGTAGTGATGTTGCAGTGGGATTGTATCATCCCTGGGCACTTTCCCTAAAGTGATCCGGTGACTTCGATCATCAAGATGGTGGTAGGATTGTATCATCCGTGAACCTCGATTCAAAATGGATCTGGTGACTTCGGTCATCAAGATGGTGGTAGGATTGTATCATCCGTGAACCTCGGTTCAGAATGGATCCGGTGACTTCGGTCATCCAGATGGTGGTAGGATTGTATCATCTGTGAACCTCAGTTCAAAATGGATCCGATGACTTCGGTCATCAAGAAGGTGGTAGGATTGTATCATCCTTGAACTTCGGTTCAGAACGGATCCGGTGACTTCGGTACTCAAGAACGTGTGTTGATCTTGTAATTCCTAGAGGAAGGATTGTCTGAGTTCCACAGATGTGTTGATCCCATAATTCTAAAAGGAAGGATTGTTAGTAACTTTGTAAAGACCTAAATCCCGTAATTCCGAAAGGAAGGATCATTGACTTGATCCCATAATTCCAACAGGAAGGATTTTCTGAGTTCCACAGATGTGTTGATCCCATAATTATGAAAGGAAGGATCGTTAGTAACTCCGTAAAGACCTAAATCTCGTAATTCTGAAAGGAAGGATTGTTGGTAGCTCCGTAAAGACTTGATCCCGTAATTCCAACAGGAAGGATTGTCTGAGTTCCACAGATGTGTTGATCCCATAATTCCAATAGGAAGGATTGTCTGAGTTCCACAAATGTGTTGATCCCGTAATTCCAAAAGGAAGGATCGTTAGTAACTTTGTAAAGACATAAATCCCATAATTCTGAAAGGAAGGATCATTAGTAGCTCCATAAAGACTTGATCCCATAATTCTGAAAGGAAGGATCATCTGAGCTCCACAGATGTGTTGATCCTGTAATTCCGAAAGGAAGGATCATTGGTAACTCCGTAAAGACCAAAATCCTGTAATTCCGAAAGGAAGGATTGTTTGAGTACCACATACATGTTGATCCCATAATTCCGAAAGGAAGGATCATGTTGATGTTTTGATGATGATGATGTTTTCATGATGATGTTTCTGATCGAAAGATCAGAGTATGATGATGATGATGTTTCTGATCAAAAGATCAGAGTATGATGATGATGTTGTTGCTGATCGAAAGGTCAAAGTGCTGAAGATGTTGTTGATCGAAAGGTCAAAGTGTTGAAGATGTTGCTGATCGAAAGGTCAAAGTGCTGAAGATGTTGCTGATCGAAAGGTCAAAAGATGTTGATGCTAATTAAAGAGTTGTTGTCGTTGAAGATTGAAGATGAAGACTATATGATGTTGAAAAGCTTCCAATGATTTATAGATGTGTTACCCTGATGATGTTGATGATGTCCTCTATATCTCTCCTGCTATTGTTGTTGTTGATGTTGTTGTAGAATACCCTTCTTGTTAAGGGGAGTGTTGAAATATTGTAACTTCGAAGAATATTTTATATGTATCTTTTTGTGGTCCTCGATGGTCCTATCGAGAGAACCACTTGTATTACTTTGTACCCAGATGCTTCTAATTGGAAGAACTAATAAGAGTCATGAGGTAGTCCCCTCTAATTGTAAAGGTGTGTCATTAGCATCCCAATGTGGTTACTTGAGCCTACATGTGTAACTCGATCCTACATGATTTAACTCGAGCCTACATGTCGGATGAGTTAATTAAAGTGAAAGGATGAATATAAATAGAGGTGTAGCACTCCTCATTTGGATCACACACTCTCACTTGTGTAGTGCATTAGTGGAGGAGAGAGAAGTAGCTGGAGAAGGAGGAGGATCAGGCTTTGATCTCCTTGTTGGTTTTATCTTTTACATTTTGGGGCATCTATATTGAGGAAGTTTTTGTTGGGTTTTTCCCTTTAGGGTTTTCCTAGGATAAATCTTTGTGTTCATTTTGTATGGTTGTGCTTGTCTATCTTTCAGTGATCCTGTTTATATGCTTTTGTTATGAAATTGAAATGAAATACTATTGATCTAGCTTAGCATATGAAAATTTAACACATCGCACTTCTGGAGTTTTAGTAAGGAGGAGAAGGAGAACTGGCCCTTTCTCACACTTTCATGGTTATCCAGTGATGAGGAGGGATGAGGTGGAGAAAAATCATGGGCCTTAGCTCAAACCCCTGGTCTTTGAGTGAGCAACTTGGACATTCTCTTACTCTAGTAATGTTTGCGAGGAATGGTTTTGAGGAGCGTAGGAACTCCCTTATATTTTTTGCAGGAGTGGGAACATGTTGATTCCCTGAAAATTTTGCTTAGAATATGTTAACAAGGAGAAATTAGTTTGATCTAAGAACTTCAAAAAACAATCATAAGAGTTTCCCTATTTCTCGGTTGTTTGGGATGATTGCCTATGATGAACATAAGCCTTTGTTGGCTTTGTGTGAGTTTTTCTCATTGAAAATGTGACTTAAATTTTAAGAGGATATTCCTAAATGTAATTATGAAAAATGTTAGGAAATTCTAAGTGATTTTGGTTAATATAAGGTTCAAGCAGGGAAACCTACTTCAAAGGTTTAAAATATTGTTAGTTGATTCCTTTTATTATAAAGGATGTAGTGAACAAAATAAGGATAAATATTTATTCTTATAAAAAAAAACCTATTGATATCATTTAAACAAGAACATCATTTAATTATACCATTTTAAGAAATAGAAGCAAGTATTCAAAAGGATTAGAAACAAAATCTGCAAAAAATCCTGTTAGAAAATCAATGTTCTAGAATGCTAATAAACCACAAAGGAAACTTGTCATGACAACAATGCATGAACAAATTCAAATCATTCTGGCACAACAATTCATCATAATAAATAAATTCATTATGATTAGTTAGCCTATGCAATCATAAACATCGAGAATATATTAGTAAAAGATCGAATTGAAAGGAAACACATATAGGTTAAGAAAACTTAATTTCACATTATGTCAAAGACCTTATGCAGAAAAAAACTACGCCTTTTATTAATGAGTCTATAAATCATCACATAACTTGCCTCCAAAAGACAAACAATTTTACAAAGTCTAGTACAAACAAATTCGACCAGCAGTTCGACACAATGTCCCACGTTTCCCCTTTAATCAATGGAAAATAAATACAACCAACTGGATAAAGTATATCAACAAAAGAAGCACATATATCCTACATTTATGATTTTTGCAAACTACCTTGACTCTTACTAGAGAGATAGTCCTTCCAATGCGCATATAATTCCCACATATTTGTTATATTCAGTTAATTAACATGCTCTAGTTGGATCTACACTTTCCATAAGTAGGATCTAACCTCCTTTCTTCATATCTTTGACTAGCTATCCAATAATCCTTACAAAGTGGATTTTAAATGAATAGGACTGGAAATGAATAATCAAATTCAGAAATATCAAACCAAGTGGTGTATTAGATCGAGTTTGTTGACTGGTCTTGCTGCTCCTCCCCCTCGGCAATCCTTATATTTGTTGGCATTAAATCCACCAACTCGGCAAAAGTTGGTATTTGAGAGTCTCCATGTGGCCATCAGTAAACATCCACTATCTGCCACAAATCTTCTAGCCTTTTTCGATCATATAGGACACTTCCTCGCAAACAATTTCCCATGACTTGATTGATAACCGGGTTCTCATCAGCTTTAGCGAATCTAGGTGAGGAACACTCTAACGAGTAGTCTTCATGTGAGCTTTCCATTCACAAAGTTGTTCTTAGGCTTAATGAGCTTTCTTTATTTTTTCTACATGATCTACTATAAGGTCAGACAAATATTCAAAAGAATTGAAATCATCTTGAACTTCATTCAAACCTTAGATATATAAGGTTTGTGTTTGCCTCAAAATTTAATTAGTATAAATGGATTCGTCTATGAATTCCTGTACTGCAAGTTTTAGAAATGACGGAAGCAACATCCTGATCTTTACATTGCTCCATTTGTAACTTTATATCTGGAAGATTTGAAGCTTTCTCAATCACTTTACTTTCTGTTATTTCCTTTTCTTATGAAAGTCGATGAACCTTGTCCAACAGACTATGCAATTGTGACTGATGTTGGGATTCAAGCTCTTCAATTTACTTGGTGAATTTCTCTTAGAGAGTATCCTTCTCTTCTTGTAACAGATCATTTCTTGCTTTTTCTTCATCAAGCAACTTGAACAAGTTATACAACTTGATGAGAACCCGACATTGTTATCGTTTTTTTTATAGGCGTCAAAACCACCCAAATAAAAAAGGTGGTTCTACCGAAGGAACCACTTTTTTTCGGGCCTAAAATTATAACTTTTTGGTAACCTTGAGCAGTGTAGCATGATGTTGTTGTAGTAAAAACAGCAAAATCGACCCCGACTTGAAAATGGTTCAAAAATTATAGAACACATTTTTCTATATGGGGATAAATTGACAACTTGTTTGACGTCGTTGCCTTAACAAATAACAACTTCACAACGTAAATGCTAAAATAAACCAACAACTCCAAAAGAGGTTCTACCAATGGCACCCCTTTCTTTTTTAAGGTTACATTTCAAGGCATTTTTAAATTATCACCTGAAAATATTAATTTTTTTGAAAAAAATCTTTGTAAAAAATACATAAAGAAAAATATATTGCCCAAAATTTAAAAAAAAAAAACTACAAAACTTAAAACCATTTAAAAAAAACATAATTTAAACAAGTTTTTTTTAAATTATGAAAAACAAACAAAATACAAAAAAAAAAAAAACATAATTTAAATAAGTTTAAAAAACAAATAAAAAAAAACATTAAAAGAGTGCTGGAGTGGTGGTGGGGGGTGTTGGATGGGGGGCGTAATTCTGAGAATCTAGAGAGGTGCTCCCCTATATTTGAATACCCACCCATGGTTTCGATTTTTATTGCTTTTGCAGGGGCTATGACATCATTCTCCGTGGAAACCACTAGAATATTACAGAACGATTCAAAGAGGGTCATAGCTCATCCAACTCACAGTAAATTAGGCTATATGATCCTTGCTTGCGGAATTTCCAACTATTCAGTTAGCGTCTCTGATTTAATGAATCATGCTTTTTTTAAAGCATTACTATTCTTGAGTGCAGGTCCAGTGATTCATGCCATGTCGGATGAGAAATATACGTGCAAGATGGGGGGATTGCTTCCTCGTTACCTTTCGCCCCCCATCAACCACTCCCCTGACCACCCCTTACCCTCACGTGCCCCCCTCTCTTATTTCTCCTATTTAGATAGGTTTTTATTTATGTGTTTCATTTAACTTCATGTTTTTTGTCTTTTTGTCTCTTTCTTTTTTTTCAAATTGTGTTCAAAACATGTAATTTTTTTATGGCATTTTTTGGTAAAATTTGTTTCTTTTTCTTTGAAAATATCATGTATTTTTTCACTTTTACAAAGTATTTTTTTGTATTTAAACATTTTAAGGGTATTTTTTAGAAACATATTCAAATATAACCCGTCAAAGAAAAGATGTGCCATTTGTAGCACTTATTTTCGATTCGTAGGTCGATTTTTTCATTCGCATTGCAAAGGCGTCGGTTGTTTATGGGCAATGTCAAATAAGTTGTGATTTTAGCCCCAGAAACAAAATTATGTGAGAAATGTGTGCTCCCATTTTTTATTCAGGGCCTATTTTATGGTTTTGATTATAGTGATACCACCCAAGGTTTCCAAAAAGTTGTAATTTTATCTCCGAAAAAAAAGAGTGGTGCTACTGGTAGCACTACTTTTCGATTTCTGGTTGTTTTTTTATGGTTTTGACCAAACAATATGAATTTTTATGGCTAAAGTACTCTTTTTTAGTATAAATGTTTCGTCAAGTTGTATAACTTGTTCTTGGTCAATGTGCGAACAGAGTCATAATTTTCCCCATCAAAGGATCCCATGGCTACTGCAGTCTCTATGGATTCTTTATGTGGATAATCAGTAGCTTGTATCCATATGACTTAATTTGCCATCAGTCCAAACAACACTTCTTCTTTGTTTCTATTAGAAACTTTTCTAAGCACATCCTTTTTTCTTTTACTGAAACAATAATCTGCAAGTACAACCACAACATCTTCGCCAGATTCAGTTAAATCCTCAGTCGTGGAAACCAAAAAATTGGCAATTGGTAAAGGTTGAATGATAGTGGTGACTGCTAATTGGGATAAATCATGGGGCACTAATGAAATGAATTGGGTAGAGGTAATCATAAGCGAATTTTCTACTGAGGGCTTGGTAGGATGGGTAGGAGATGAGGTCACTTCATAATGAAAGGATAAAAGGAGCGATACCTTCATCCAATTGTGTTATTGAAGAGTTGGTAGTTGATGTGAGACTGGAGGATCAATTGGAGTGTCTAATGCATTCTCAATAGTTGATTGAGTGGATGTATTGAGAGGTTGTGAAATTGAATCTAAAGGATTAGTGTGAGGAGGTGAGTGTTTAGGTGAATTATGAGTGAAGTGGGGAATGAGGTCTTCAACAGAAGGGATTTCTAGCAGGTTACTATCTAGAGAAGAATGATATTTAGGAGTAGTGGAATTACTGTAAACATTTTTAGTGTTTTCTAGAGAAGATGACTGAACATGTTCTTAGACTATTGCAGTTGGATGAACTACTTCTAAGGGTTGGTCATTTTCCAAATCAACAAAATTATTAGAAGATGGTTGAGAGGAATTTTTCACAACTGGTGTCATTTTACCTTCAATTTTGATATATACCAAAGGTACTAACATAGGAACAGAAGTAATAGTAGGGACATATTGAGAACCCTGTGACAAAAAGGGACAGAATGAGTAGAGGAGGCATACTTGCCTTAGAGAGTTTGAGTCTATTGAATCAAGGTATTGAGGTTCTGAATTAAATAAGAAGGCTAAGCAGCTAATATAGGTTTTTTTCCATGCTTCTTGTTTAATTGCTTCTTTGTTGCAGATTTAGGTGAGGATGGACTAGCCACTATAGCTTTACTGGTTATTTCCATTGCCTCCCTGGCAGCTTGTTGGTGTTGGTCGAAGAACCTATTTATTTCCTCTTATAACTCTAACCTTCTAATGTTTTTGGGTTCATGTATAAGAACTCTTTGTTATGAATCAATTACCTTGCTCAAAACTTCTTCAAAACTTAATGCACCTATATATAAGGAGTCATCTGGCTATTCCTCGAGCACATAAGAGCTCTTTAACTGTAAATGCACAAAATGATTTGCTATAAACCCCTTGGGCCCATACATCCTTTTCACTGCAAACCCTAACTTCAACTTAGTTAGATCATTTTCTAGTATGTATCCTTGAGATGAGTTTTGGAGAATTATATGTCCTATGTACGAAGGGAATTTTGGGCTAGGACGTCCTTTTGAGGGAATGGCATTATGCCTAAGCTCCATCAACAATAGTTTGAAAAGGTACCTCTTCCAGGACCAATATGTCAGGTACAAACCTAGGTAATAGGTTTATTGATCTACTTCCCCATATCCTAAGATAGGTGAAAAGCTCCCCTACATACCAATCTCCCATAGGTGCCACCAAATTTTTGGCCTCTTCCGAGATCCTCGGAAAATTCTTATTAAAAATGGTGAAATAAATAACACTTTGGAAGTTATCATAGATATCATAAATATATGGTTTATAGTTATCTTCCCACACAATTGAATTGTAAATGTGAATTGGGGGTTTATCCCTAGTCCAGTGCCAACCCATAAAATGATAAGCAAATGAGGCACACATAATATTCACCAAGTTTGATGACAAGTAAAATTTTAGGTTCTTAGTATATGGATCATTTTGTGCTTGAGCAAGTGCATCCCTGAGGGTTATAGAAAAAATGTAGGCCCAATTGAATACATTCCTCATAGTTGCAATGTGATGAGCCAAGGGAAACCATTCCAATTTAAAAGAGGAGAAATTGTCAACACTGTAGCATCTGCATACCTACACGAGTGTGGCTCATTGGCGATTCACTTGATATGTTATAAAGGAGGTCACGAGTTCAAATCACATTCGAGCTTACCCATGTCCAATGTTTACAGGGTGTTATGGGGCACCTAGGGGTATAATGGTAGCGGGAATGGATCCCTGGACCCCATGTCATGCGAGTACCATCCCATTCCCCATTTTTCAATTCCCCTAGTAAAAAAAAATACTATAGAATCTGCAAAGTATGGACACGAATGACTTATAAGGTTCCTAAAGAAATAAAATTGGGAACAACTTGTTAGGTTTGAGTACAATGTTGTTGGGGTCAAACATCCATGTCCTAACTAGGACATCTGGTTCATGTTTCTCCCTGGATGCTCTAATGAAGTCCTACATCAAGAGTTATTGCGAGGCCTTCAATGCATAAATTCTAGTGAATGTATCTGGCTTGAAGGAAGCATAAACAGTTCAGTTGGATTCCTTGTAGGTACTAGTTGGGATGTCGACATAATCAATCATCCATTTGACGAGGTCTATGTATGAAATAACAGCTGGGAAAGTAGTGACGTCATGTAACTGGGACCAAATGATGTTATGGTAAATGCATTATTTGTCCTTAAACTCTGACAAGTCGTCATTGTCCAAAATTCTATAAATTCTTTTCGAGTCCAGACAAGGCATGTCGAAAACCTGTGCATCAGTGTCTGAGTAAATGCCAAAATTGGGGTCTTTTAGTTTTAATTCAAGTTCCGCTATAAATTTTGGCTTGGTTCTCCTAGTCATGGCATCAGAAGGTAATATTGTAATGCATGATAGAGTAACATAATCTACCTTAATTACAAAAAATCAAGGAAAAACCAAAAGAAGCATATGATACCTAAGATAAACCTAAAAAAAATCAAAGAAAGAATCTACAATCTTCTTGCTAGAGCAAAGATCATAAATTCAAATCCTCTGTGTTTTAATGCTGAAGTGATTTAAAATTTGATTAACTACAATTCCATCATAACTAAATATTATTAGAATTAGTTGCGAAAAATCCAGCCATAAATTACCTTTAATTTGACTAGTCCATCGAGGTGTTTTTGGCATGTGTTTTGTAGATGGTTTTGGTGTGTGTCAATGTGATAGGAGACATTAACGGTGACTGATATGCACCCCACGGGGTAGAATTTAATGTTCCCGTAGGATGCATAAGCACCATTTGATGCAATGCTCAATGGAATTTTCATACAACTATATCCTTCCCTAACGCTACCCTGCCACCCTGGACTGAATTTTATCAGTTTGTTTATAGAAATGTATTCACTTTTAGACTCTGTCACTCACGATCATAGAGACATCTTCTATCCTTGTTTTAATTGTGCATAAATATCATCATATATTTACTTGGATCATCGTGTCTTTTCATTGAATCATTTTGCGGGATTTCTTCGTGTCCTTTCTTAAATATAGATTTCCATCATTAAGTTAAGTTTTAGTAAAACTTAGATTTTGTAGTGTCAACCAAAATTTAACTGCTCTTCAATTTTGGTTGTTCTGCCAAAATATTCTTCAAAGGTGTTTAAACTAACCCAAGGGATACTGTGAATAAGGCTTTGAAAAAGTCCAACCAAGAACTTCTTATCGCCAAATTTTCATTTAATAGAATTTATGATACCAATCTATCTATGCACGATCTTTCTCACCTAACTATACAGTCTTTTTAGTCATGTTCTATGGTTTAGAAGAACAACTAAATCTAACAATCCAACCAAAGGTTTTTCCAGCTTCGGATTTCAAACTTTTGATGAGTTGATTTACATAAAAATTTTGCATCTGCTTCTTCTTGCTAACCGAATCATAGTTTCAATTAGTGGAATTGTTGACGACCACTGGATCTGGATTAACCCACATCAACAGTGGACTTGAACTGGTATTGAACTGAAATTCTTAAAAAAATCACTCCAGGAGAATAGTTTTAACCATCGTGTGATTTCACCTACCGGAATGATTTAGGACCATCAGATTTCCATTAACTCGCATCAATAGTGGGCTTGAAAATGAGTAGGGTGGATTTAATTTAAATTCCAGTTCCAATCTCCTCAATTAACCAGCTCCCAATTTCAATCAGCGAAATTGTTGACGACTGTTGGATATGAACCCACTCAGATCGATGGTGGACTTGAAATAGAACAAAATGGATTTAATAGAAATTATGCATCCATTCATCTATTTCAACTTCCTCATTACTTCCATGAGCGAATCATTCTCTCTCATTGATCTCCTAGACGACCTCTCCCTCTCGTTGATCTAATATCTCAACGTGATGATTGGTTTCTAATTCCACTAATTGACTTTGTCATAATTTTCTTGTATATTTTCCTAGCAGAATTCTCCTCGATCTTTGATCTGATGTTGATCACGATATGAACCGTTCGTGCTTGATCCTTCTTCTCTCTTCAGATTGTTGATTTCACAATTAAGTCCCGAGTAACTTTTCGATGCATAAGTAATCTCATCTGTTGATTTGCTTCTATTGTGATCTCAATCGTCCATACCTGCACATACTTAAGACACGGTCATCTCCAGAGACAATGGAATTTCTCTAATTATCCCAATTCGGATTTGATTGATCGAAGAATCTATCAATCAACATCATTCTCAATTTGACTCTATTCTCAAACACATAATTGATCAACCATTCTTCTGGTTATCCCTTTGTTATTACTAAACTTCTTTGACATCAATGAACTTCTTTGACATCAATGAAAACTAAAACCAACATTATACCCCTTTAGAATTGATGGCAACAACTCCTTAATTTCCTCCCCCTTTGACATTAATGACAAAGGATAACCTGTTATGCTATTGAGGATTTCCTATCTTTCTTCTTTCTGACAACTCCCCCTATCATCATATATCCCCCTGAGATTGTGCTTCCTCCTCTACAATTTTTGTAAGGGAATTACTCATATCTTATGTCTAAGATGCTCAAAGGATTCCTTAGGTAGTGGCTTGGTTAAAATGTCAATAACCTGGTCTTTTGTGTCAACATACTCCAGTTTGACAACCTTCTAGGACACTTGTTCTCTTAGGAAATGAGATTTTATTGATATGTGTTTCATCCTGGAGTGCATGACAGGGTTTTTTTGACATACTTATGGCACTAGTATTATCAAAATTTATTATTATTGGGTGCTCATACTTCACTAGTAAGTCCTCTAGTGTCTTCTTCATCCAAATGACCTGGGTGCAACATGACGTAGTAGCAATATATCCAGCCTCTATTATGGAAAGTGAAATGGAAGATTTATTTTTACTTAACCATGAAACCAAACAATTTCCTACGAAGAACGTTGCTCCACTAGTACTCTTTCAATCATCCACACTTCCTTCCCAATCTGCATCAGTAATGCTTTTAAAATAAAGTCTTGATTTTTGGGTACCATAACCCATACTCCATAGTACCTTTCAAATATTTGAAAATTCTTTTTACTACAGTTACAAGTGTTTCTTTGGGGCTTGACTGGAACCTAGCAACCAAATGTACAGCTTTCATGACATCTGGTCTTGTAGTTGTCACATAAAGCAGGCTACATACCATGGATCTATACATGGTATGTTCTACTTCCAAAGACTCATCATCCTTAATTTATTTACAACTTGTGATCATAGGAATACTAATAGGTTTGGAATCTTCCATCTTAAATATTTTAAGCATGTCTTTGATGTACTTAGTTTGAGATATAAAGATTCCTTTGTCTGTTTGACAAACTTGTAATCCCAAGAAGAATGTTAGTTCACCCAACATTGACATTTCGAAATTCCTTCTTCATTTCAAAAGAAAATTTTACACCTCATATTTGTAAATTGCTTACAAATATGATATCATCTACAAAAACAACAACAATGATCATATTTTCATCTTCGATTTTTAAGTAGAGATTAGTTTCAGTTGACCCTCTCTTAAACCCTTGTTGTTTTAAATAACTATCTAGCCTTGAAAATCAGGCCCTTGGAGCTTGTTTGAGACCATATAGTGCCTTTTTCAGTTTGCAAACATAGTCTCTATTTTCTAATAATAGGAAACCTTTAGGTTGTTCAATATAAACCTGTTCTTCTATTTTCGCATTCAAAAATGCAGATTTGACATCCATTTGATACACTTTAAAAATTTTATGGCTTGAGAGTGCTAGAAACATTTTGATTGCTTCAAGTCTTGCCACAGGACCATAAGTTTCTTCAAAATCAATCCCTTCTAGCTGAGCATACCCTTTACATACCAATCTTGCCTTGTTCCTTATTACTTGACCAGCCTGATTGAATTTGTTCTTGAAAACCCATTTGGTCCCTATAACATTCTTATCCTTAGGTCTTGGGACAAATTGCCAAGTCTCATTTTTCTCAATCTGATCTAATTCTTCATTCATGGCTTTGACCCATTCATTACTTTTGTTGACTTCTGTAAAATCCTTAGTTTCCACTATTGAGAGTAGGTCTTGTTCATTAAATGGTAGTTGTCTCCTTGTATTGACTCTAGCATTTTTATCACCTATGATTTGTGTCTCAGGATGATTCTTTTGTATCCTTCTAGATGGAGTTTTTGTATCAGATGTTGGGGAGTCTTCTTCACTTTCCTGTGTATCTTCCTCTTCTATACCTTCTTCTTCATCACGAGTACTTTCGTCCTCCTTCAAGTTTTCCTTTTCTTCACCATTTGTATTTTCAACACTGTCATGACTTCTTACTCTTCTTGGTTTTATATCATCTACTCTCACATCTGCACTTTCTACAATCTTGTGTAACCTTTTATTGTAACATCTATATGCCTTCTTGGTGGATGAATATCCTAGAAATATTCCTTCATCAGTCCTAGAGTCAAACTTTCCAAGGTCAATCTCGTTCCTTTTAATGAAATAATTACTTCCAAATACTTTGAAATATTTGACTAAGGTTGGTCTTCCATACCATAGTTCATAAGGGTTCTTATCCTTATTCACTCTGAGTTGTCCTCTATTAAATACATAGACAATTGTGTAAACTACTTCTTTCCAATATTCATCTGACAACTTTGCTTCATTAAGCATTGTTCTGGCAGCTTCTTGGATTGCTCTATTTTTCCTTTCAACCACTCTTTGTAGCTAAAAATTGTCTCTTGATTCCTTGTATCTCACAAAACTCATTAAACTCATTTGAAGTAAACTATCCCCCATTGTATGATCTAAGACATTTGATCTTCATATGTGTCTCATTTTCAACCATTTCCTTGACTATTTTGAACTTCTCAAAGGCTTCTGATTTTTCTTTGAGAAATGTCACCCAAGTCATCCTTGTGTAATCATCAATGAGAAACATGAAATAATACTCCCCCTGCGGGATTTTAGTTCTTGTTGGTCCACAGATATATGTGTGCACTATGTCCATAGGATGTGAGGTCATATGTTATTTTGTTTTAAAATTGGCTCTAGTTTGCTTCCCATGTTGACAATGTCAACAAACTGAGTTTAGGGGTTTTACAATTTTAGGCAATTCTCTTACATCTTCCTTCTTACTTATTTTGACAAGATTGTCAAAATTTAAATGTCCCATCCTCCTGTACCATAACCAACTTTCATCAACCATAATTAAGTAACATTGATCTTCATTTTCTAGGATGTATACAATGTTTGAATTTCATATAGCAATTCCAACAACTCTTCCTGAGTCCTTTTTCCTGATCTAACATTTCTCCGAGTTGAAAATACAGATGTGCCCTTGATCACATGTTTGACTTACACTGAGGAGATTAGGCTTGATATTTTCTACTAGTAATACATTTTCTGCTTTGATCTTGTTATTGACAATAGTTGTTCCTTTTCCAATTATCTTGGAAGACAAATTGTCTCCAAAAGTGACTTTACCCTTATTATCTTTTAGTGTTATGAATTTGTTTAGGTCATCGGTGATATGTTTCGAACATGCACTGTACAAGTGCCATAGGTTTTGGTTTTCTGTTGCACATAGAGCAATCATGGAACTTTCCTTTTCTTCCTTTTCCCTCCAATACTTCTTCTGTTTTGTGTCTTGAGACTTAATTGCAACAATCATACTTGTAGGAGTCATCAATTTACAATCTCTTGCCATATTTCCATGGTTATTACATTTGTAACACTCTATGTCATATTTTTTAAGAAGTGTAAAAAGGTTATGATTTCCTTTTGGTTTATTACTTGATGACTTCTTCTTGAATTTAGGAACCTTCACATAAGCTCTGTACTTTAAGGCTTTATGACCAAATTTATTACAAGAGTAACAGTGACCTAAAAAGATCTGCGGATATTTATTTGGTCTCTTAGGCACCATGTTGTTTTGGTTTTATCTTGAGAGTTTGGGGCAGCTTTCTTGCTCTCTTCCTTTTTAACTGGACTCTTTAGTACTTGAACATAGCTTTTCTTGTTTCCTCCTTTATTAGTGAAAGAAAAACATTTTGGTTTCTTTTCTTTGGTAAAACCCAAGCCAGATCTATCACTCGATGCTCTTTGGCTATTCAGGATGTCATCTAGAATCCTTGAGTTATTCTCAAACTTTGATTTGATAGATTCTTCATCAAATTTTTCTTGAATTGTGTGATCTTTTCTTCAAGTCTCTTAGATTCTTGTATTTTTCTTTTGAGATGCAGGTTTAGGTCCTCCTCAATCCTTTTGGCATCTAGAAATTGAGCTTCCAACTCACTAATGATATGACTTGATTGTTTGTTATGTTTCCTACATTTCTCAATCTCTTCAAGAGCACTAACAAGTTCAGCTCCTAAGTCTACTTCTCCTTCTACATCTGAGTCATTATTTGAAGCTTGAGTATCAAGACCCATGAATAGAATTCCAGTTTCTTCATCTTCACTTTTATTTGCATCTTCACTAGCTTCCATGGTGTAGACAATTTTCTTTTTCTCATCGGACTTCTTGTTTCCTGTTTTACCCTTTTTTAATTTTGAGGTTTCTCTCTCATCATTATCATCTTGTTTAGGGTAAGTACATTTTGTAGCAAAATGTCCAATTCTTCCATAGTTAAAACATTTTAGGGGTAACTTTCCTTTATATTTGCCAGTGCCCTTGGGTCTATAGGTGCTTGGTCATCTATTTTATACTCTTTCTCAGTTGTTGCCCAAACCTTCCATCCAACAGACATCATATGGCACTTCATTCTCACACTCCAATATGCATAATTTTCTCCTGTGAATAATGGAGGTCTATTGGTGGCTAAGCCTTCTTGTTGATCCATAGTGGTTTTCAAATAGGATCTACCTTTCAGTGGTTAAATTGTAGTGAAGGAACCTGCTCTGATACCAATTGTTGGATTGTCCCACAATACTGAGAAGGGGGGGGGGGTGAATCAATATTGTATTTTTCTTTCAAAATAACAAAACATACAATGAATCAAACAGGTTAAGACACAACTTTTATCATGGAAACTTCAAAGAGAAAACCACGAATTCAAACTCATTAATAAGATGAATATACAAAATTGCTTTATATGCTTGCTACATAAAGGATGCAACAACACACTGAGTTTCTTCCTGCTACAATAGACACGGATGCTCCAACACCCTGGGTTTCTGCCTGCTACAACAAACAAGGATGCTACAACACCCTGGTTTTCAGTCTGCTACAACATACAAGGATGCTATGACACCCTTTGCAGACTTATAGCCTGCCCCAGCGCCACCCTACCACCCTAGACTAAATTTTATTAGTCTATTTATAGAACTGTATTCACTTTTGGACTTTGTCACTCATGATCACATAGACATATTCTATCCTTATTTGAATTATGCATAAATATCATCATATATTTACTTGGATAGTCATGTCTTTTCATTGAAGCATTTTGTGGGATTTATTCATGTCCTTTCTTTAATACTGATTTTCATCATTAAGTTAAGTTTTAGTAAAACTTAGATTTTGTAGTGTCAACCAAAATTTAACTAATCTTCAATTTTGGTTGTTCTACCAAATTATTATTCAAGGGTGTTTATCGCCAAGTTTTTGTTTAATAGAATTTCTGATACCAGGCTCTCCGTGCACAATCATTCTCATCTGACTGTATAGTGTTTTTAGTCATGTTCTATAGTTTAGCAGAACAGTTAAATCTAACAATTCGGTCAAAGGTTTTTTCGGCTTCAAATTTCAAACTTTCAGTGAGCTGGTTTCCATAAAAATTTGGCCTTCGCTCCTTCTTGTTAATCAAATCTTAGTTTCAATCGGGGGAATTGTTGGTGACTGCTTGGTCTGGACTAACCCACATCAACAGTGGAATTGAACCGGTATTGAACTTAACTACATAAAAATTCCATGCTTGGAGAATAGTTTTAACCATCGTACGATTTCACCTAGCGGAATGATTTAGGACCATTATATTTCCATTAACTCACATCAACGGTCAACTTGAAAATTAGTAGGGTGTATTTAATTTAAATTCCGGGTCCAAGCTCCTCAATTAACCGGCTCGCAATTTCAATCAGCGGAATTGTTGACAACCATTGGATCTGAACCCACTCAGATCGACAGTGGACTTGAAATAGAACAAAATGGATTTAATATAAATTCTGCATCCATTCATCTATTTCAACTTCCTCGTTACTTCCATGAGCAAATCGTTCTCTCCCATTGATCTCCTAGACGACCTCTCTCGCTCGTTGATCAGAGATCTCAACATGATGATTGGTTTCTAATTCTGCTAACTGACTTTGTCATAATTTCCTCGTATATTTTCGTAGCGGAATTCTTCTCGATCATTGATCTGATGTTGATCACGATCTGAACTGTTTGTGCTTGATCCTTCTTCGCTCTTTAGATTGTTGATTTCATAATTAAGTCTCGAGTAACTTTCTGCTACGTAAGTAATCTCATCTGTTGATCTACTTCTATTGTGATCTCAATCGTCCATACCTACACATACTTAAGACACATTCATTTGCATAGACGATGGAATTTTTCTGATTATCCCATTTCGGATTTGATTGATCAAAGAATCTATCAATCAACATCATTCTCAAGTTGACTCTATTCTCAAACACAGAATCGATCAACCATGCTTCTGGTTATCCCTTTGTTATTACTAAACTCCTTTGACATCAATGACAACTAAAACCAACATCCATTTATATATATTTTGAGTTGTATGACTAGGCGAGTTTTTGGATGGCTCTGACTGTCTCACCATAATTTTATTTCTAAATTTTGACTATTTTATTTCTTAATTTGGTAAATAGTCGCGTAGTTAGACACGTACTATATATTTTATTAGACCTATCACATGGTTTCCATATAACCCTTGCCTAATTCACCCAGCTTTTATTCTAGAAAAATAGAATAGGTAGTATAGGATCTCATACTTGTAATTTGAAGCTTCTTTAATGGTTGAACATGCACACTCAAATAACCAGCATTAACAATTCATAGGCAGATCTCACCTCTGTATTAGATGACCGAATCACTTGGGAAATACACGTTCCACCCAACAATGACTCGGAACCGTTACTGGTTTCAATTCGGATCCCCCTGAGCTAGGCTCCAACATGCAAGTAGCTTAGAGCTCCTAAGGTAGGGTTTCCTATCTGGTATATCAGGTCTGGATCAATTCTCATTTTTCCTTCCAGGAAAATGTTCTCCAAGAATTTACTTGAGAGCAAAACATGTAGAACAATGACTCCCAAAAGATAGATCAGAACCCCAACCCTTTCCTTGGCTTGAGACTTTATAGACAGACTTTTCAGTCAAAGGGACAGTTAAATCAAGAAACCTCGATTTCTTGATTTAACCCCTTTTAATTAATTTGGGTAATTTTTAATACTTTTAACTTAGAAACTTTCAACTAGTTCCTTATTAGACTTTTGTAGGTATTGTACTATTTATTATCTTTTAATAATAAATAATAATGGATGGATATTTTCTTTCTTTCATTCTTCATTAATATTATTACTATATTTATTCTTTATACATACCATGTATAAAATACATAATAATATAACATTTGTTAACATTTGTCTTTGGGCATCATATACCATGATCCCTAGACTTAATGACACTTCTTCATTGAGGTCAAATAGGTAGATGGTTAGGTCTACTAGGCTAGGCCACTCTAAACATCCTTGCATGTTGGATTCCCTCGTATAACGTGGTATTTCTTTAGTACTTGATGAGAATACAAAAATTCAAAATTTCATTTAATCACTTATAAATAAGTCTGATGAGATCAATATTTTTCTCGAATCGTTTTCACTCGGAAGTTATTAAATTATTTTCAGTAACTTCTAGCGCTTACCAGAGCCCATACTCAATGCTTAAACAAGGAGTTACAAACTTAGTACAATTTGTAGAGCTCGTCGCTCAACACTAATTCTATGATATACTTGTACAATACACCTAGGGATACAATGGTCAAGGATCTGATGCTCCAGAGCTTATGCTCAACATCAACATGGAAGGCTCCCGGGCTTATGCTGAACACTTCCAATTATCGTTTCATGTGTTCCAGAGCTTCTCGCTCAACACAAATGTAAGTACTCATGTTCTCCATAGCTTCTTTCTCAACACAAAATATTAATTACCCATGTGCTCCAGAGCTTCTTGCTCAACACAAAACATCTCATAAATCATGTGCTTCAGGGTCCATGCCCAACACAAACAAGCATATATATATCATCAACAATTAGCTTGTGCCCAATATATAAAACAAATCATCACGTTCATATGCAGTGGGGTCTTCGACCCAATATATCAAAATAAAACACCAAGATAACAGCATAATCAATAAACTCATGCCTATAAGTGTTAGGTCCAAAATTCGGGATATTATAATCAATCTGCAGGCTTTTTGGTAGTGCCTCTCAGGATATGTACAAAACTAGCCAAAACCTTTCCATCTTTATTATGAGAATAATAGAATATTGCACTATACGATACTATTGGTATCTGATTCACTACCACATTTCATCTGAAAACCAAATATCTAGATGTATATGTTGAAGAGTAGAAGATACTATTTGTTATGTTCTTCAAAGTCTAGAAACATTGGAGTAAGAATCTAACATCAATCTTGTCTTCCTATCTTTTCAAAATCATACCAAAATAGCTCGTAGCTCATAAAATATCTAAAAATGATAACATACCTGTCTATCAAATCGCCCTGGATGCAACAAAGAAGAATCAAGTATATCAGCCCTATTGGTTGTGGAAATCACAATGATATCAGTGTTCCCTTCAAATCCATCTATTTCGGTAAGCTAATTTAGGTTTTGTTCTCGCTCATCATTTCCTCCACCTATTCCAGTTCCTCTCTACCTACCAACTACGTCAATTTCATCCATGAAAAACAATGCAAGGGGGATTTTCATTGGCCTTTTTGAACAGGTCACGCACTCTAGATGCTCCAATACCAACAAACATCTCAACAAACTCAGACCCTGAGATAGAGAAGAAGGGTACACCAACTTACCCTGCAATGGCCTTTGCTAGAAAAGTCTTCCCAGTCCCTGGTGGACCCATAAGAAGAACTCCTTTAGGAATACGAGCTCCAATTGCAGTGAAACTCTCTGGTTTGTTCAGGAACTCAACCACTTCCATGAAATCCTCCTTGAAAATCATAATAGGGAAATTGGTAAATTAAACACAGCCATGGGAGAGTGTGTCAATGGACTTTGTCGGAGGGCTATCAGGTCGAAGGGAGAAGTTCCTAAATGAAACATATGTCTTTCTCTGATGCTATGATCCTAGCTAGAGGACTAATCAAAGGTGCAGATGTGAGGGTACACTTAAATGAATTGAAGGATTATTGGGATGACCTAGCGTCTGTTCGTCGAAACCCTAGGCCAAAACGAGAAGCCATCCAGTAACCACCAATAAAAAATGATCATAGTTCTGCAAAGATGGCCTTACCCGGTCAATTCTCCTCTGTTCACAAGTAAATATAATAAATGGAAAATCCATATAGTAGAGGCAGGCATGATAAAATTCACTTGGTTTTGATTCAACCGTTGCTTTAGTTGGATATCAATATTGATCTATATCTGCTCCAACTAGCTGTCGGTTTGTAGTTTGTTGATTTCTCTCGATTTTTTTGTCATTTTCGAAAATGAAATCTAACTTACGTTCGATAATGAAATGATGACAAACTGTATTTGGGGATTATGGCCATAAATAGGGTTCTCCTTTGTGAACACAGAACGGGGATTTTTTTGATAACATTACTAAGGAAACCCTTAATGAACCCAAATCTGATAATTTCAAGAATTGCTAGTGAAGACACATATTTTTTTTATACCAATAGAAAATAGAAAAATTGTGAAAAAATGTTACCTATTCTTCCTTGATGGGCAGTGCCTCCTCCCGTATCAAGATTTGATATTCCTGGGAACAAATAATTTCAAGAATTACCGGACTGATAACACCACCGAGGAAACCCTCAATGAAACCCTCAATCAACCCAAATTTGATCATTTCAAGAATTGCGATTTAAGATGGATGTTTTTTTATACCAATAGAAAATATAAAAAAATAGTGAAAAATCATATTGATTATTCCTTGATGGGTTGAACCTCTGCCTGTATCAAGATTTGATATGCCTAGAAAGAGATAATTTCAAGAATTACAGAACAAGCTGAAGACATGTGTTTTTTACCAATAGAAGACTTGAGTGTTCTTCCTTAATGGGTAGTGCCTCTTCCTGTATCAAGATTTGAAGAGGACAATGGTTTTGGTGGAGTTTTCTTCTCCCATCAATGAAAGCGAGAAGAATAACTAAAACTCTTTAGCTAATCCACATTTACAACCTCAACTGAAAGACATAAATTTTCCCGCCAAAGGTTTTCATGGACAAATAACCATATAATGCAAAGGTTGTATTACAATAAAGTTTTTGATTTCTTAGTTTTTGTATTTTGTATAGTTATTTTTCAAGATTATTCATAATATTTTAATTAATATTATATATTACAAATAATTTTAATGTTATATACCTATTATATACTATAATCTATATGTATAATAGCTATAACTACATACATTTTAAATAATATTTAATTATATTATATTATATGAATTAATATATATATATATATATATATATATATATATATATTACACTAGTACAAAATGATCAAGTTAATCAACGCCTTTAAAACCTTACATTTGTTAATTATAATCTTTACATTATAATTATTATAATAACCATCAATCACCCTTATAATATTTATCATATATTTTTTTAATAATTTATGTTACTATGTGGTTGGAAAAGTAAATTTTTTTTGGCATACTATTCAATTATCATTAATTTGTAAATGGTAAATCAATTATTAAATTGAGTTTTTTTAATAGTGATATAATTAGTATTAATATATTTTTTGTAATTATTTTATTGTTTTTTAGATCTTGTACATTTTTTAATTGGAGTTATGAAAAAATTCAAGAGCATGAATATGGTGTTCCTATATTATTAAAGATCATGATAAAAAACATGACCAAGGCTATGAAAAATTTCAAACATTAGAAACAATATGGTGTTACTATTGTTATGTTATAAAGCATAGTTCAAAAAACCTTATGTCATGGCATATACATAAGCCACATCTATAGTGTAGCTTAGATAGCTATATGAAGACAAGTATCAATAGAGAACAGGTAGTGTTTGATGTATATAACCTGCAAATATATATTTATAATTGATATAATATCAACCGATTATGTGTATTTTATATATATTTGGTCAATTCATGTTGAGTTGTGACAGTACATTAATTTACTAAATTCTAACATTGCACATGGATTCAAAGACCCCCTCTCCAATGTTAGAATTTAGTAAAATGTACAAATTCATTGTCAAATTTGTAATTTTTTCCATCGCCAGAGTGACACAACTAAAAATGACCAAATAAATAACCAATTGTAATCTAGTCATTTGTAGTCTAGATATCCCATGATCAAATTTGGTCGTTTTTAGTTGGTTTTTATCCCGTGACCAAAAGTGATCATTTATCTTGGTCGTTTTTAGTTAGCTCACTTAGAATTATCAATTTTAGTCATTTATCCCTTTAAAAAAACTGTGGTGACTAAAATTTTTGGTCTCGTGGTCACTAATCTCTCATTTTCCACTAGTGATATATATAATTTCTTTTATACATGATAATGCATTGAGCCATATTATATATAATGAATTATTAAAATATTATATATATATATATATATATATATATATATATATATATGGACATTGTTTATGAGGTGTTCATTGTTTAGTGGCATGTAAACTCATATCATGTGATATATTACAAATTATTCAGTGACAACTTCAATTTTTTTTATCGTTGGATTAGTTCATTTGGTTACTAAATATATGCATCAATACAAAATATTTTTAATGTTTAAATATAATATTTTTAATCTTGAACTATATTATTCAAATAATGAATTGTTTGAATTGCAAATTGTCTATAATGACGTCTCCAACATTCATGGATGGAGAATATGTAGAATTGTTTGGGAGAAATTCAAAGGCTGAAGAAGGCAAGGTCTACCCAAGTAGGAAGGTGCTACAATGTAACAAAATCATATGCAATTGGTTTGTTCTCAATGTTCAAAATTGAGAGGTTCCATTATCATGTCCTAATGAAGAACTAAAGACATTGGAAGACACTCGTTGTGTAATGTACTGTGTAACTTGGATGAGAGTGCAAATGTTTAAGCATGGTGAATTCCCGGTACCTCAAACAAATCACGTTTCGATGGGTAATGATTCAAAGAATGACGGTGATTGAAATCACAATAGTGCCTTAGATGATGAAACAACTTTAGGAAAAGTTTCTGCATTAGGGCATGAACATAATTGGGATCAACATCATTATGTGAATATTGGTCCCAAAGAAAGGAATGAATTCCTTACACACCATGCCATACTTAAGCATATATGTCCAAATACAGAGGAGCGCATAGCTTTGGGTTTTATCTCAAATGTGTTCAAGGACCACATTATTGAAGGAGAAACGATGGGATTATGTAATTTTTGTGTAATGGTGGAACAAGTTATATCATGTTGCAACAAGTGCTCCTTCTTAGTCCAACCCGTGAATATAATATATTGGCCAACAAAATAAACTTTTAGAACAAAAAATTGGAACTTTATTGCAAGTTCAAGGTATACATCAATCAAATCGATTATCCTCTTCCCCCATTGAAGATCATAACTTGAAGTTTAAATGATTATCGATGAATCTAACTCATCTATGCTTATCTGAGAATAAGTATATTATCGAGGGACTGTTACAAATGTGCTTGAAGGAGAAGTGGTACAATTATGCAGGTTAGATGGTCTTCATTTTGGTATTCAAATCTATAAAATATTCACACAAATTTGCAACCACTTCACTATATCAGAAGGTTCTCTGATAAGGTGGCTTATTGACCAATTGGTTCACCTTAGTGGTGCTAGATTAGATGTCAAGTTGAAAGAAATTATACCGAAGGTAGAAGTGAATATGTCGAGTGCGATGGAAGATCCACTTCCACAAATTGAATATCCCATTGGTATCAATTATTGATTTTATTTCCAATGAGCGACAACCATACCATACACTCACCACAAATGCCCAAGGACAAATTCATCTCATGGATAATGAAAATGGGTTCTAGTGAAGATGGGGATGAACATCGGTTCCTCAAATGATTAAGAAATAAAAGATGTTGTAAAAAGGAATGTCTCTCTAGAATACCCAATGGCTCATTAGTTATGATTAGTGTGTTATTAAAGCCAAGGATGAGAATTAAAGAAGGGAATTTATGCTCAATTCATTGGAATCAAATGTAGTTATAAATAAGAGTGACAACACAAAGGAAATGAGCTTTCTTTACATCAAATTTGATGGATTTTAGGTTTTTAAAAATGCATGGTATTTATCCTTTTGTATACCAAGGTACACCTTAATTCATTATAAGAGGAGATTTATAAATGGTGATAGAAGGTTAGTAAATGGAAATAACAAGTTAGCAAAGCCAAGGCCTGATACTTTAGTAATAATAGTTAGTCTATGAAAGACAATGAACAAAAAAATTAGATATATCTCCCCACTAGACCCGATCAGTGCATCTGAATGGAACAATGATGCCTCTCAGATTATTACCTGCAAATTATACACATATGCACTGCTACAAATTATTAATGTAAGAATTGCTAGAACTTATATGTTTGATATCAAAATTAAACTCACAAATAAATTCCAGCTATCCTGTTTTCCTAACATTCAAAATTTGTATTTCAAACAAGTACTTCAAACCACTATATCTCCTTAATTTAAATTTCCTTCCCATGAGATAATGTTTCCACATGTTTCAAGCAACAACATATCATCCACCTTTAAATCATGTGTGACATGGTTTTTATCATGTTCCTTCAACTTCCTATACTCATAACAAACCACATGTCCATTTTGCATAATTACTCCATCAATTCCTTCTCAATCATTTGTGCACACTACAAACTCTTCATTTAGATAAACAATTTTGAGCACTGGTATACTAGTGAGAAATATCTTTAGTTGCTAGAAAATTTATTCACATTATGGAGTCTGTTCGAATTTAACTCCTTTATTTTTTAATCAGATAATTGGATGTTTTAGTTCTTAGAAGCCTTCTATGAATATTGTGTAATGTCCCTCCAATCTTACAAATGACCTTGCCTCTGATACACTTATGGGTGTATGGCATCCCATGATAAATCCAATCTTCTTTGGATCTACTACTATCCCTTACTCAAGTATGATATGTCCCATATACTGAATTTGCTTATGATAAATTGAACATTTGCTCAACTTAGCATATAGTTGATTCTCTTTTAGGACATGTTACTAATCTCAAATACTCTTCATGCTCGTCCTTTGATTTTGAATAAATAAGAATGCCATCTAAGAATACAATGACAAATTTATTTAAATACTATCTAAATATGGCATTCATCAAACACATAAAGGTAGTTGGTACATTTGTTAACCCAAATGACAACTTACACTACAAGCTCATAAAGACCATATATGGTTGTGAAAGTTGTTTTAATTATGTCTACATCCTTTATACGCACTTTATGAAAACATGATCTCAAATATATATTTGAGAAAATACTTTCTCCCTTTAGATGATCAAACAAGTCATCAATTCTTGACAAAGAATATGTATTCTTCATAGTGATTTGTTTAACTTCCTAAGTCAATACACAAACTCAATGTTCCAGCCTTCTTCTTTATAAAGAGTATTAGTTCTCTCCAAGGAGAAACTCTTGGAACTATGTATCATTTCTTCAATATTTCTTCCAATTTCATCTATGATTCCTTCAACTCAAGTGTACTCATTCTTTATGGAATTTTAGAAACTAGGGCAGCTCCAAGTACCAAGTCAATAGAAAAATCAATCTCTCTTTTAGGTGGCAAACATGTATTTTCTCAAACACATCTGTGAATTCATGTAATACTATAAAATATTCCAAGATAAGGCTTTTCCCCTTTTGTTTCTCCCCCACATGAGATGCATACAACCGACATCCTTTCCCGGAACATCTTTTAATTATACAACTGAAATTTGGCTTATGGAAATACGCTTTGGAATGCCTTTCACTATATTCTCCTCTCCTTCTTCATCAAAACAAGTGAGAGTATTGTTATGACAATCCAAAATAACATGGTGTTCATCCAACCAATCCATCCCAATGAGCACATCATAGGAACCAAGAGGTCTTATGTTTAATTTTCAAATGTATGGAGTTCATTGATATCCAATGGATAATGTAATGTCCCCCTATTTCCTTGGTGCTATTTTGGGAAAGGGGGTGTAAAGTTTTTCTTTCAACTCATTAGATATCATCTCAACAATTCAAATATGTTAGTATTAAAAATAATTATCTTGAAGCATAACAATTACATTCCCGAAGTCATGTCGACATATTATTGCATCTAGCAAACTACATAACTACTTTCATATACATTTTCTGAAAGTTCCACTTCATAGATACTTATACCATTTAAACTTGGAACATATAAACCATCTACTTATCAAGCACTTATAACGTTCTTCTTTTCATTTAGATATACTTTAAGGTAAATGATTTCATGCTTAAGATACCAAATCATCCAAGGTAGAAACAATCATCTATGGTAGCTCTATGCTCATTCCACTTGTAAACTAAGGTATTTTATCAACAATAATAATAGCCCTTTACAACATTTGCTTATTATCTTCTAAGGTATAAAAGAAACATTTTACATTCATGTAACTTTATTGTATCCATCCCATATGACCCCTGATATTCATTAATTTCAACATAAGGTGTCTAACAATTATACTTAAACCATATGAGTATATTATGATCAACCTTTTATCAACCAAATACTTTCTATGGAGTAATATATCATTTGAATTGTATAGATATAAGTTCAATGAATTGTCCAGATAAATGTTAGAACATAAAGCTATTACAATTATGTGCAAAACTAATAACATATCCTTCTTTATATAATCTTTTGTAATCTAATACCAAATTACTTTAAAACATGAATATATATGCACATACCTTCATCACATGAGCTCTCTACATATCCAACTAACTAATCATATTAATCTCATCCATATACTTTCTACTTATCTTAGTTTATGCTAACTTGTAACATGTCAAGTTTAGTTAACAACATAATGGAATATCAATCGAGTAACACTTAAATATCTTATAACAATCATTGCTTTTAACATAGGTTTCTAAGGTCAAGCCACTAAAATATTATGCAAGCTCTACTTGTAAGTATGTTTGTTGAGTGCCCCCTTGATCATAGTTTATACGATAATTACTCTTGCTTGAAAATTATACAACAATGAACTATTTATGAAATTCCTTGCTAAAACTCGATAAGAATATAAATCAAGAACCTTTCTCCATAAATACACCTATTCATATTTTTTCTTTATACTAAATAAGACTAAACTTATAATGGTCATACTCATTCATCATAGCCTTTAATCCTTAAGTGTACCCTTTAACATAAGCCTACTATACCTTTGAAGCATTATACTTATTTTAAAATTGTAGCATCTTAAGAGTACTTAATACAAGGAGTTGATCTATTTTTATGTAACCATTTATTTAATACGGTATCACATGCTTTTATACTTTTAGTAAATAATCATAAGAGTAATCCTTACTACTATAAACATACTATTATCTTGCCTTAACTAAGGTCTTTCTTTTAGTAAAATTTAATCAATCCATACTTTGATTTATCATTTGTAGGTAATAATTTGTAGAAACTTGCCGTAAGAATTTGTAGAAATTCTTACGGTATGAAGAAAGTTTCTAGCAACTAAAGATATTGCTCACTAGTATAAAAATTCTCAAAATTTTTGATCTAAATGAAGAGTTTGTGGTGTGCACAAATGCTTGAGAAGGAATTGATGGAGTAATTATGCAAAATGGACATGTGGTTTGTTACGAGTCTAGTAAGTTGAAGGAACATGAGAAAAACTATGTCATACATGATTTAAAGATGGATTATATGGTGTTGATTGAAACATGTGGAAGCATTATCTCAAGGGAAGAAAATTTAAATTAAGGAGAGAATAGTGTTTTGAAGTACTTGTTTGAAAAACAAGCTTTGAATGCTAGGAAAACAAGATAGTTGGAATTTATTTGTGAGTTTAATTTTGATATCAAACATATAAAAGAGAGAGAGAACAAGGTTGCAGATGCACTCAGTAGGGGGGTACATGCAATGTAAGTTACAACCATTAACATGTGTAAATCATATTTAAGAACTATAATTCTTGAGGTTGTTATCTAAGATGAACATTATCTACACACTAGTACAAACTGAGGAATTAATTACTAAAAAAATGACTGAAATTCGATTATAAATGACTATTTTTGAGTCGGCAACTAATAGTAGCTAATTTCCACTATCTTATAGCTTGAATAACTTAGTCGTATTTCACTTAGTCATTAATTGGTTGACTTATTAGTCATTGATTTATTCATTGATAGTCAATGATTTAGTCATGGATTGCAACAATTAATGACCAAATATACGACTAAATAAACTACTAGATAATAACATATTAATGACTAAGCTAAATATGACGAAATGTTAGTCCCACTATAATATATTGGAAATTAGCTAATAATAGTCGTATATATGTGAATTTAGTCATTCTCTTAGACACAAATTTATGATAGAGCACAGAGGAATCGAACCACCAACCTCCTGCCTATAATTAGACAGTTGCTCTACCATTGAGCTAGCACCTTTTAAGAAGTTGTTATTGCTTGTTAATCCTGATATTCAAACAAATTTTGCATCATTCAAGTATACAAAATAATGATTATCAAGTTACTATAGATTCATAATGGCTTACCTTGTACTAGTCCTTCAAGTCATTTTTGCACTTAAAAAATGCATTTAAAATACTTGAACGACAATTACAAGGTAAGCCATTATGTATCTATAGTAACTTGATAATCATTATTTTGTATGCTTGAATGATGCAAAATTCAAAAATCCCAAAAATTTATAGGAATGACAAGCATGCATCCAATGTTAAACTATCTACCGAGTCATTTAGAGTCATGCCAAGATATCTGAATTAGACTGAAAATTCATAAGTAACTTGAAGATAGTGGTGGATGATGTCATGGATTCATTGAAAGGAGAATTTCAGTTTATATAGAAGAAACGGATGAGCAAATGGAGCAACTCATCACCCAAAATGTATATAGAATAGTAAAAATAAATATACAACTAATTCCATTTCACATCAAGCAGAATGGGAATTAACTCTAAGTACTCTTAGCCACTAGATAAATGGAAATGAAATGAGATGAAATATTAGAAACAATACCTTCGAATTTGCTTGATGACAAGAAGTATGAATATTTATGTGATCATTTTATTTAGAGATGACTTAAACAGCCAAAAACCTACAATCAAGGCAAGAAACCATGTTAATATTGATATATAAATAAAATAAAATAAAATTTAAATATAGACTATGCCAATCCCACTATCATTTATACCTTGAAAGAAAACTAGCAAATCTCCCATAATTGTTCAACTTTGTCCAAAATGCCCATTTGGAATGCCACTGTTTAAACAAAACAAAAAGAAATTGAAAACATAAAAGTAGTGATTTACTCTACCTGTCTATTGGATGCAGAGTCCCATAGTTGTACAACATAATTAGTCAAGCACATGCAATAAATTTATAAAGGGACAAAAATAAGAAAACAATGTGGTTTATACCTTCCTTTATATACTTGAATATATATTATGATCACACTTTGTCTCTCAGGAGACAAGTCTTTAACGAAACAATGGACATACCTGAGTGAGAGATAGATAGGTAGTTGTATGGCAGAGTGAGACAAATAAATACCTCAAGGTATTAGTCAAAACAGTCTAGAAATCAGCATGAAATTTCAATCCCATTGTTACGATAAATGACAGTCTTTTAGTACAGTCATACATCAAGCAAATAGAAGCTCCTTTCAAATGTGTAGAGGCATCCTTAACCCACACTCTAGCACGTCCATCGGACTGTTGTACACTTCCATACATAGTAGCAGCCTCAAGGAGGCTGAAAAGGAGCACAAGAAACCTCTATAAAGAATAAACATGCTCAGCATACTGAAACAGGTTGAACAAGAACCACAACAACCCTAGTAAAGGTCATGGTAGGCACCAACAACAACACACTCACATAAAGGACCTCAGAACAGTCAATAGACCACAGTTCCAATCAAGGTATCCCAAGGAACATTCATGGTTCAGCCTAGCAGACTCAGCAAAGGCCACAACCCAACTTAGAATCCCAAAAAAGGTCACAAACAGCTCACACAGGTCACGGTTGTGTCCAAACAACCCAGAAAGGTCATGGTTATGTCTCAAAAACCCACAGAGATCATGGTTCTATCCTAGTAGAGGTTTCCATTCATTCCAAGGTATCCCATAAGGTTACATCTCAATCCAAGTAATCCCACAAGGTCACGGATCAACACTATCAACCTCAAAGGTGGTCGCAGTTCAACATAACGGGCTTAGTAAAGAACATGGCATGCCCGAGCAGGATGCTAACAAGATCCAACATAATATAATAAAAATAAAAATAAAACACATATATGAAGATATAAATTCTAAAACAAAAATATATATACAATGCAGCTCTCAACCCACCAACTCTTGACCCACCTCTGTTTGATGACATTCATGGTCGATTTTCCCAAACTCATGGAGATTTCATCCTCCAATTCTGTAGATGACTACTCAAGTAGCTCGTTGGATCCAAATAATCAGTCCAAGTAGACTGTTGGCGCTAAATAACCAATCCAAGCAGATCGTTGGCGCCAAATATTTTGCGTTGGCTAGTGGTGAGGAGGTTTTGGTGGGTTTTGAGGGGCAAGTAGTTGTGAATTGGGACTGGAGGCAATTTTTGTGCATTTATTAGGCCACCATTTATACCCGTTGAGGAAATTGTGATGCCTATTCACAATTGTTGAGGGTTTATAATTTTGGTATTTAATTGTCAGTGTTGTCATGGATAAAAGAGCATTGGAGAGAACCTGGAGGCTCTTGAAGAGGCATTCCATGAATTCTGCAGCTTTAGAGTCAAAATGACCCTCTTCCATTACAAAATCGCAGGTAAGTTTCTTGGTTTACTATGAAATATTAGCTTTTGTATGTTAATATTGGTTATAATTCTGAATTGTAGGTAGGTAGGTTTTTTTAAAAACCTAGAAAGCATTCATGAAATAAGTGGTATAGGAGACTAGGTGTAGTTCTTATGGTAGGTAGGTAGGTTTTTTTGAAAACACTGAAGTGAAGGTAGTGTAATGCCATTCCATCCCGGAACAAGTTAACAAATGTGAATGACAAGTCATCATGACAAAAGGGTCAAGGTACCACACTAGGAGAGGGAGGCGCTAACATAAGGACCAACAAGGTTCAACACAAGATCGAAGGGCAACAAGAGTGGTCATAACAAAGTGGGAAGAAAACCATTTCACCTAGAAGAGCAAGGTGTACCATCAAGGTACATAAATAACCCTTTTACCCACAAAACTGAAGTGTACAATCAAGATGGGGAAACAACCTTTTTACCCACAAGACCAAGGGTCAAACTTTTGTATTCTCTCTCAAGGTATATAGTCCATAGTTTTTTTGTACAATAATTCTATGTTTTATCATCAATGTATAAGGAAGGTCCAAAATATGAAACACTTCGAGTGATTGCAGCAATACAACATATATAACATAATTTTCATTTCTTTCAACTTAACACTCCCAAAGGTCCCTGTGTTAATGTTGAAGCATCCAAGCACAATAAATAATAGCAGTAGTAATAAATTAACGAACAAGTTAAACTAGCATACATAAATGAGAAAACAGCGTGGTAACATATATAACATAATTTTCATTTCTTTCAATTTAACACTCCCTAAGGTCCATGTGTTAAAGTTGAAGCATCCAAAGACAAAAAATAACAACAGTAGCAATAAATTAATGAATAAGTTAAACTAGCAGACATAAAGGAGAAACCAACGTGGTAACATATATAACATAATTTGCATTCCTTTCAACTTAACACTCCCAAAGGTCCCAGTGTTAATGTTGAAGCATCCAAGGACAATAAATAACAGTAGTAGTAATAAATTAACGAACAAGTTAAACTAGCATACGTGAACGAGAAAACAATGTGGTAACATATATACCATAATTTTCATTTCTTTCAACTTAACACTCCCAAAGGTCCCTGTGTTAAAGTTGAAGCTGTTATATTTTTATCATTTAATCAATATGATCTAGGATCTTATCTGAGAGAATAACATGCACAGCAATAATCACAAGAGACAAGAGACACAAAGAATTTTCCTCAGGGAAACCATAAAGGAAAAACCCCGTAAATTCCTCAGAGATAGAATAAGCACCAATGGAAAAAGTAAAACCCAAAGAAACAAAGATGATCTCTGACAGTTGTTCTCTCTCTCACTTATGTGAGCTCCTCTTCTCTCACCCATGCGTTATTGTTGAGTGAGTGTGTGTTTAAAATAAAGAGTCTCACTCTCTATTTATACTAGTTTTCCACTTGACAATTACTCTACAGGGTCAACCTCACTAGGAGAGTCTAATAACCCTAATACCCCTCAACTATGGGGACTATTTCCCTGACTTACAACAGAGGGTTAACCTCAATGAATTTACATGGATTTATTATATTAATGACTCTCCCGATCGAAGGAATAAACATCTCCGTCAGGGTACAATTAAATACAATAAGTGAATACATTCCGAAGTTACAAATACATCAACACCCAAAAATCATGGGTCTCTTCTCCAATTTGTTATGCAACCCAAAAACATTTTTCCTAGCCGGGTAATGAGGGAAACAACAACAAAAATTCCCAACAGAGATCCCAGCCACTGAATGTTATCAAAACAACTTCCCAGCCATAGGGAAAACACAGGAAACTGCAAAAAAGTGAATGGGGAATGCACAACTCCAAAAAAATGAGAGAGGAGAAAGACGTAAATGCATGAGGGAATGGGCAGCATTTTTGGGCAATGACTTGCCCCATAAGTCAAAAAATGTTTTCCCAAAAATGAGTGCTTCCCCAAATTCGAATTTCTGACTCCCATACCTTGCCCATTCCCATGCAATAACTAACTCAACCAATTTCTATTAGAATTAAATGATTGGGCACAAGAGACAAAATTGGTAGTTGACAGTCTGATGGGTTCTCCCTTTGATATTTGGATTTTCCCCATTGGCCCAAAGGTTTGAATATCCCCCCCCCCATATCCTTGGAAAATCATGCCCCCATCTCTTTAAATGTTGCATTGACAAAGCTGGTTGTGGGTATTTTAATTTAATTGCAAATTTACATGATGTCCAAAATTATAATGTGCCTAGCTAGCACAAAATACCATCGACAACGATTTTAATCGTCAAAACATAAAATGCTAAATCGATGGTGGGGATTTTTCCTTTAGCTCCTCACCATGATTAATTACAATATATACATCATATACATTTTTAATGTAAACGAGGTTAGCTATCTACTCGTCCATCACAACATACTGGAGCTTCACTGCTCCTTTCTGCACCATATCCCTGATATAGTGATACTTGATCTCGATATGCTTCGACTTGTCATGGAACACCAGGTTCTCCAAGAACTTCACACAACTCTGGATGTCACAATATATATAAGTAGCATCTAACTCGAGATCAAACAAATCAGATAGCAGCTTCCTCACCCATATTGCCTCACAACTAGTTGAACAAGCTGCAACATACTCTGCTTTGGTTGTACTCAGTCCCATGCAAGACTGCTTTCTTCTAAACCAAGATATCACTCCTCATCCCATACTGAAGCAGCACCTCGAATTGCTCTTCCTACCAGCCTAGATCCAAATCCTAGGCTCTATCAAGCGCTGAAAGGGATCAAATATCCTGAGATGCAAACCTCCTTGAGTGCAATACATGAGAAGAGGTTTGCACCTCGAAATACTTGATCCCTCTCGACGCTTGATATAACCTAGGATTTGGATCTAGGCTAGTTTTTGTCATGAGCGGTGACACAAAACTGGAGTTTTATACCTGGTTTTCGTAAAAAGCATTTTATTTTATAAAGTAAAAACCTATCCATATGATCTATTTAAAAAAAATTTATTTTCCACAGTTTACAAAAACATATAATATTGTGATTTACTGTAGGGATTTTAGCCCTTAAAAAAAATAACTTTTCTCATCAAAATATTTCTATGAGTTTTTGTTAAGATATTTGTGATCATGTGAAATATACAAAATATTTATTGACACGTGCATGATTACAAATTAATCATTCATATTCGACTACGACATTAGAATATTTAAAACCTTCTTGGAAATAAAACGGGAGGGACGAATGCTAAGCAATAATGGATGGAACTCAAAAACTGCAAGGTTCACAATCTACTGAAACCTCCGGAACTTCAAGATTCCATGTATCCAGAATGCACATTATCTTCTGCATCCACAATGCACATTGTACTTTCTCTCTATATATTTATTGTTTATACACATATATACACGCATCAACTTTATAAAAGCACTTTCCACAATCATGCCTTCAACACACCTCTCACATTCTTAGTCCTCTTGTATCGTTTTCTGCAGCAAGGGGATCGTCAAACTCGTTTTCCAGCTTTGTCACAAATGGATGTTTTCCTTCACCACACCCCAATGAATAGAATGGAAGCTCAGTGAAGCGTTTCAAATAAGATTTGCTTAACCCAAACTTCCAAGCCATCGAACAACTGATTTCATGTGCCAATTCCTCAAGATTACTTGAAACTACAACCAAAGTCTGATCAGTAGCAAAATTTGTAACAACCACCATTGTCTCTGGCTCAGAACCTTGTCTGGTTGTATCTAAGAATATGTGTGTAACCCGGCTTGCAGTCCTTGCATGAAGCCTTGCAGTACTCATGTATGTCGATACAATTAACTTGTATCCTCTCAGCTCTTGCAGAGGAGGACAATAGTACATTTCATTGTAGCAAAAGTAGGAATAAATCTCCGGTGGCACTTCATCGTATAATTGGTGAAACTTGGCATTAAACCCGAAGATCTCCATATCTTGGAGTGGAGGTCTGATGAATCTTTTGAGCAGGGAGTCAGATGTGCGATTGAAAGGCGTGCAAGTGAGGATCCTAGCATTTGGATTGTTCTCATGGATTTGCAGTATTGCTTCAGTAATAGTTGCAGTGGTGCCAGTGTGAGGTTTTCCATTGACCAGGCAAGGCGGAGAGCCACTGCATTTGAATATGCCCATAACTGCACTTAACTGATCTGAATTAAGCAATGCATTGAAGAAAGTATTAAGAGCTATATCCCATGAATCTCGACTGGAAATAAAAAGTTGTTGGTATTATTAGCGTTCATTCAAAATTTATAATTTTAACTGACAACCAAACCCCTAAAAAAAAATGGAATCGCATATGGTATCATATTAACAAACAAACGCAGATATAGAAGTGAAAGAAGGGGCATTGGCATCTTCTCATCTTAGGTTTTTTGGAAATTTTCAAGCAGGGAATAACATCAACAACTTTAATATTCTTAATCCTTCACTAAGCTGGGTCACTCGAACCTACCACTTCCATTTACATTTCATCATATATCGATTTCAATGACAGGAGTTGTTAGAAAAGAAAGCCCCGACGGCACCATAACCTGTAAATTCCGCGGCCTTTCTAGGTTCCTACAGAAACACAACAACAATTGAATGTCGTCCACTTTACTGTACAACCATATTATATTAAGATTATTACATAAACAAATGCTTCCCAGGCATTGTGATTGAAAGTATATATGCGGGGTTTTGTCGTCTTTCTCTCTGTTTTTTTCACTGGCTGTTCATTTTTTGTAGATCATGTCTAACTATGGCTGCCACGCTCTCGCACGCCTTAGGGTTTTATCAACGCTATTGTGCTACCATCCCATTCATGTGTTCTTGAAAAGCGCGGCGGGTTAGAATCGTGTCGAGATGTCAATTGAGCTCCGGGTTCTGGAAACTACAAGAAAGGTGTTTTAGGCCTTGCAAATGGTCTCTGAAAGGTGAAGAACTCATATCATCTCGTCATCGATGTGTTGCCCGATGTTCGAGAGGATCATCGCTTGCAATTGTTGAGACAAGGTTGTATTGTTTAGAAGGAGCTTTTTTTATTTCTTGTGTTTAATATAATTTATGTATTGTTGTTACTGGTTTATTTTGACTCGTATTAAAAATTTCTATTTATTACTTTTTACTTAATAGCCAACCATACCAATAAATGGATTACTTTTTAAATTTGTATTTATTACTTTTTACTTTTTATAGTGTTACATAACGTTACAACATCTGCATCATAATTGGCAAGTAAAAAGTAATGTTATAACATCTCCTCATCATCAGCAATATTATTTATAGCAGACATATTACATAACGTTACAACATCTCCCTCATAATCAGCGATATTATTTATAGCCGATATAACGTTACGCAATGTTACGTAACGTTACAAAATATCCTCCATACTGGGATGTAGAGCGCCTCTTGGTGCAATCAATGGCAGTTCCTGCCTAATCTGAATCCACATAACCTTCTAGGTTAGTCTTCCGATTCGTATCATACTTGAGCCCATACTCAACTGTACCCTTCAGGTACCTCACTACATGAATTATCCGCAAAAAACACAAAATTGAATTATCCGCAAAAAAATGTTGGCTTTGCACATGGTTTTAAAACCATGTACAAAGCATTCTAAACAACCCATGGTTTTATTGTACATGGTTTATGTTGCTTTGCACATGGTTCAAGGCCTCCTAAACAACTCATGGTTTTATTGTACATGGTTTTGGAGGGCCTTGCAAATGGTTTTAATACCATGTGCAAGGCCTACTAAACAACTCATGATTTTATTGTACATGGTTTTGGAGGGCCTTGCAAATGGTTTTAATACCATGTGCAAGGCCTCCTAAATAACCCACGATTGTAGGAGGGCCTTGTAAATGGTTTTTAAACCATGTGCAAGGCCTCCTAAACAACTCATGGTTTTATTGTACATGGTTTTGGAGGGCCTTGCAAATGGTTTTAATACCATGTGCAAGGCCTCCTAAATAAACCACGATTGTAGGAGGGCCTTGCATATGGTTTTAAAACCATGTGTGGGGAAATTATGCAATGTTTGTTCATAAAATAATAAAAAATAGTATATGTCAGTCATAAATAATATTAAGTATTAATAATAAAAATATTATATGTGGACCTTAAATAATAATAAAATGTGTCTTTTTGTTTGAATCAAATCAATGGATACCTAAGAAGAGGTTTGCACTTGAATAGATTTGATCCATCTCGGCGCTTGATAGAGCCTAAGATTTGGATCTACGCTGGTTTTACTTAATAGCCAACCATACCAATAAATGGATTACTTTTTAAATTTGTATTTATTACTTTTTACTTTTTATAGTGTTACATAACGTTACAACATCTGCATCATAATTGGCAAGTAAAAAGTAATGTTATAACATCTCCTCATCATCAGCAATATTATTTATAGCAGACATATTACATAACGTTACAACATCTCCCTCATAATCAGCGATATTATTTATAGCCGATATAACGTTACGCAATGTTACGTAACGTTACAAAATATCCTCCATACTGGGATGTAGAGCGCCTCTTGGTGCAATCAATGGCAGTTCCTGCCTAATCTGAATCCACATAACCTTCTAGGTTAGTCTTCCGATTCGTATCATACTTGAGCCCATACTCAACTGTACCCTTCAGGTACCTCACTACATGCTTTGCAACCATCGGGTGAACATGTCTTGGATCCATCGAGATCTGGCTCAATGTGTTCACAGCAAAGAAAATATCGCGTCTCGTATTCGTCAGGTACATCAAGAATCCAATCATCTGACTATACACCATGGCATCAACTGACTTTTACGAAGAATCACTCAATAGCTTCACGTTCAATGCCATAGGTGTGGCTATGGCCTTGTATTCCATCAGCTTAAATCTCTTCAAGATCTCTATTGCATACTTCCCTTGTCCAAGGGAGATTCTATCTGCACTCTGCCACACCTCCATGCCTAGAAAGTAGTGCATCGTACCCAAGTCCTTCATCTCGAACTCGACAACAATTCTCCTTCTTGTAACTTTAATGAGTTCCTCTTTTCGTGTCAGGAGCAAGTCATCGACATATAACAGGAGCATCATTGGTGTTTCGCCTTCAACCTTGAAGCAAAGGTTGGAATCTGCTTTACTTTCAGTAAATCCTAGAGCCATCATTAATCTGTCCATCCTGTCGTACCATGTCAAACATTGAGATCTTCTGCAATCGCTCCGTTTGAAGTGGAGCATCATTCTCCCTCTGCCTTTCGTACTCTATGTATTGAAACATTTTGTACTAGAGTGACAAATAGGTTCCTCTACTACTAATATTTCCTTGTATCCCACGATGTTGTCATCTACTGCAAGCTGGATCTTGTAGATCCATATGGAAGACACTATAGTCTTCCCTTCAGGTCTTGATACCACATCCTAAACATCATTCTTGTTTAACTGGTGCTCTCCTTCCCTTTCTTCTTAGCTACTTCTTCATAGCTAGAAGGTTCTACATCAATGATGTTGCTCAACAATGTCACATAACTGCATTATGTCTGACGCCTATTTCTTTCTTTGAAAGTATCGTCATATTATTCTTCATCTTGGATTATTTCTCGACCCTAAGGTGGTCTTCATCTCTCGAGGTGGATCTATCGTTCTCTCATGTTCTTCTAAAGCTCTTTCTTTTTCCATGGTGTCTTTGACCCGAGAATCTTCAGGGTTCTCTTCATGTATGCTTATTGGAGTGAATATTGAACTGTTGCCACTTGTTCTTCGGAACAAGTCTCATCCTTCTTTTCTTATAGGTGTTTGTACGCGATCTTTCCTACAAGTCAAATGTACAAGTTGTATGGTTAGAAATATTTCATAAGGCATATTATAATGGAAAATTCTTATGCATAAAGATATAATCATGCAACTATTTTAGCCAATATAATATTCATCCGTATCTCACATAAACTTTCTAGTTGCATTCCATCTCTACCATGACATCATTGAGATTGTGCACTAATCCAATATGTCGGCAAAGAGGTTTCATTCTAGCTAAGTAGCAATGGATTGTTGTATAGCACCATGTGCTACTTACCCATCACATGCATAATAGTAGTATATTGTCATTAATGTAACCATTCAATCATGCATAATAGCTAAACAGTGTCATATAAACTACTAGATATATAGGAAAAGACAATTCAAATACTTATCTTTATTTGTTTCGTGGGTAAACTCATTCTTGAGCCTTCAGCGTTATCATCTTCTTCATTTATAACATTATTATTTCTTATCCAAATGCTAAGATGGATAAGAGGTTCTTCAAGAATTGAGTCATTCATATTCCTCATCGCTTGAGGGATCTTTGTGAGAGCTTGATCTTTAGTTTCTCCTATATTCCAAAGTACTATTTATATTTCAATATAAGATAAATTACAAATACCAAAAAACTAAATGTTTATTCAAATGTGATTACTTTTTTATATTTCAATATAAAATAAATTATAAATACAAAAAAATAAATTTTTTATTCAAACTTAAAATTATGTAATTATTTTTTCAATATTTAAAATATGTATGTCAAATCTTTATTTAAAATCAAAATCACTCAACATCTTATAAAATTACTTTTTCAATATTCAAATTATACATATCAATTCTTTATTTAAAATCTTAATCACTTAACATCTTATAATAAAAACAATTTGATGATTAATAGTTTTTGTTTTTTAAATACTTACTATATATAATAATCTATTATAATTATTATTTAAATATAAATTTTATATTTATTTATTTTATAAAATAAAATATTATATTATAATAAATTACTAAATATATTTTTATCCGGTCGAATTTTAATATTAATACCACTTTTTTTGTTTGTTGAAATTTAGATATTATTCAAAGTTCATATTTTACTACCATCTTTTAACCTTTGAAACACCTACATTTATACCAACATAAATTAGACACGTACATTCAAGTTACAAAACCAAATAGATGCATAAAACCTTAATGTAGCTATTTGAATGAATTATTATATCATGATAAGATTATATTATTATAATTGTTATTACATATAATAATAATTTTTATTACACATAATCTTATTTGTTAAATATTAAGTCAACTTTTTCATGGTAGAAATTTATGAACTATTCATTCATCTCAATATGAACATTTTTTTTCTAATTTATTAAGTGATGTTATTAATTATTACATTAACAATGATATCTGATATATATATATATAATATATATCATAAGAAGCTATTAAAAATGAGTTTACATGTGTTTTTGAAGGTGTATTAAAAAAGATGAAAAATAAATTTAAAAAATGTTTATTTTGTTTTATTTTATATTTATATTTTAAAATTGATTTTTATTTTATATATATATATATATATAAGAAATGACAATTTATTCATTTAAATTTAACTTTGTGTAAAATTCAAAATTAAGAATACATGGTTTATAAACATATTTTGAATATTGAAGAAGTAACTTATGTTTCAAATTTCAAAATTAATATATTTTATTTTGTAAGAAAATACATGGTTTATAAACATATTTTGAATATTGAAGAAGTAACTTATGTTTCAAATTTTAAAATTAATATATTTTATTTTGTAAGTACATTACCTAATAAATATATTCATCATATTATATTCAAAAGTACTTTACTTTTAGTCATATCAAAGATGATTTTTTTATTAGTTTTATTTTAGACATCTGTTCAATTTAACTTAACCGTAATTGCATTGGTTATAATATAAGAGATGGGTTGTAAATATACCTTCCCCACAAAATGCCTAACTCATAATATTTTATTATATCTCTTATGAGGCATATTTTAGACCTCAAAATTCCCCTAATGTCTAGGGTTTGTCAGAGAAACTCTAATGTTCAAAACTTGGAATCTTTCAACTCTGATTGGATAAAAATATTCCCCTCCTCAATGCGAGTTGAGCAGCATACTCATTTTCTCAAAACTGTGATCATAACTGCAAAATATCTGATGCCCTAGTTTTCTTCAAATTCTTCTACATAATTTCCTGATATTGTTTCTACGGTATCTCTGAAAGTACTACTCCTCTATGTATGAAACTTTCTACTCAATTATTCTCTTCTGTCATCTTTCCAACACCGCAGGTTTGAGTAGAATTGGTTTCACCAATTGGTACTTATGATAGTTTTCCCAAGGTGTCTTATTTCAGGATTGTTCAGCATAGAAAACTTGTACAGAATTCCACGTGTCACTATTTCACCTTCGGGGTCTTAAAATTTTACCATAGAAAGTAAATTATGTGCTTTATCTGGAATATCTTGCGCAATTTCATTTGGACCTTCGTAGCCCTAGATATATCAATTCTCCCTAGGTGTCATGTTTAGGGATGAATCGTGGGAGAGGGTGGAACCCTGATTTGGCGAAATCATATCTCCAGGAGTATAGTGAATCTAAGGCTGAACTTTTTACACAGTGTACAACACGAATTTCTCTTTCGTCTATAAAAATTTTGGCTTATGAGACTTCTTCAATATCGCATTATAGCGAAAGTTATAGGATTACTAAATTCCATCTTCTAGGGTTTTCAGGCATGAAACCCTAATTTCCATTAGCTGCCATTGCAGTTGTATTTCAGTTGTACAGTGAAACTTCTCTGATTCATCTTTAATGAGAACCTAAAATGGAAATAAAAATTATTTATATCTTACCAATTTGAGATGCCCGAACTGGATCTGGAGATGATCTTTTGTAGTGTTGATTTTCTGGTCCGGGGTCAAATTAGGGCTTGACTTTCTCGGAGTTTTACCCAACCAAAAATTTTGATCTTGGTCTCTAAATTTTGATTTTGAGGAGAATAGAAATCCTATGTTGGGCCCACTCAAAAATTCCTCTTCTTTGAAAAATCCCTAATTTCCCACAGTAGTGACGGGTCAAAAACTGAAAATGTCTAGAACCAAATTCTGCTTCAACAGAAAGATGCTCCCTTCAATGGAGAGTTAGCCTAGCCTCCTTTTGCTGATGATCTGTGGAGAGAGACCCAAAAATTAAGAATCCATAGCTTTTGCAACTACACAGTGTCTTCTTCTCAAGTTAGCTCTGATACCATGTTAGATTTTTATCATTTAATCAATATGATCTAGGATCTTATTTGAGAGAATAACATGCACAACAATAATCACAAGAGACAAAAGACACAAATAATTTTCCTCGATGAAACCATAAAGGAAAAAACCCGCAACTTCCTTAGAGATAGAATGAGGACCAATGAAAAAAGTAAAACCCAAAGAAACAAAGATGATCTCTGACAGCTTTTCTCTCTCACACTTGTGCGAGATCCTTTTCTCTCACTCATGCACTATTGTTGAGTGAGTGTGTGTTTCAAATAGAGATTCTCACTCTCTATTTATACTAGTTTTCCACTTGACAATTACTCAACAGGGCCGACCTCACTAGGAGAGTCTAATAACCCTAATACCCCTCAACTGTGGGAACTATTTCCTCGACTTACAATGGAGGGTTAACCTCAATTACTTTACATGACTTTATTATATTAATGACTCTCCTGATCGGAGAAATAAACATCTCCGTCGGGGTACAATGAAATAAAATAAGTGAATACATTCCGAAGTTACAAATACATCAACAGAAGCAGCCAAGGACAATAAATAATAGCAGTAGTAATAAATTAATGAACAAGTGGTCTAGACCTTTCAATACCTTCACAAACCCAACCAAGACATCATAGCCGACATAAGGTTTGTATCTTGTTGTGTGATAAAATCAATGACAAAATACCTTGGACCTTATAGTATTTAAAACTTTCATCATCTATAACATTCTACAACATATTAGTAACAAATTCAACTATTATACAATATTCTCAAGAAAATGAATTTATGTATTTGATAATGCTAAAAACACATTCACTATATAAGTAAGCCTAGGCATGGAAAACCCATTTATCCACTTGTAACTCTTTTGTGCTTGTCAATACTAACTACACCAACATTAAAAATATTGTTTTTGATAATCTATCAACAACTAGAGCTGCAATAGACACATGTAAATGACTCAACTACAACTTTAGATAAGTTACAACAATATATAACAAGAATCAAGTACCCTACCTAGTCCACTAGAAGCAAAAATGTAGACATGTCACTCACCAGAGCAGGAAATGCACCAATTCCTTGAATAATGTTTGCATGAACAACAAAGGAAGTGGTGTCTATTCAACCTATTCAAATAGCAAATACTTGGAAGAATTTTATTCCTGCACATGCAATACATAAATGGACAAAAACAAAAAACAATTGAATATAATGGCAATTCATGTATGACTGGATGGGTTAAGGTTGTCATATTTAGTTGGTCCTTTGGTGAACACAACCCTTTGCTTAATGCATGTAGAACATGCATCTATAACATGTTAGTAAGTACATAAATTTGGGCTTGGAGGAAAAAAATGAAAATTTTTGTACTTCAATGCATAAATTTCTAAAACAATACCAAAAACACAAATAGTACAGCTATGACAATGCAAGAAATAGGTGTTGGTATAAGGCAGAAGATAGAAATAGGTGTCACTCCTACCGGTATCGCCAAAGCAAGCATTGGTGATTCTAGTGTCATTTCTTCAACTCCCACATCTGGACCTAGAAGCATTGCTTTTGTTAGGGTTTCATTTTTGCGTGCATCTGGATTGCATGCTTAAAGGATGTTATCTACAACAAAGGAAGTAGCTTCTGTCAAATATTCCAAAAGTGATGTTGTTGGAAAACATGATTCCAGTAGCATGGCTC
>LPNX010539153.1:784993-801214 GCA_001517045.1 Pseudotsuga menziesii | reverse complement strand
TAAGACCTATACGGTATTTCAAATTTAAAGCAATTTCATTGGCTAACACATGATGACATGGAATTTGAATAAAAGTTAAAAGGCCCATTTTGAGTTGAAGTTTCCTCTAATGGAACTCAAAATATTTCTCACTTGGTGGAATGCAAAATACTAAAGGAAAAAATTAGAGTCTTTGATTGGGTTGACATACAACATGATGAAGGTGGGTGCTAGTTTTTTCATAAGACTAGCTTGGTTGTTCCATCATCTAGAACTTGGGAGGATAAAGTCAAAACAGAATCCAAGAAAATGAGTCAAAGATATTTTAAGTGTAAGAAGGATGCTTTGGTTCCAAATAGAAAGGGTGTAAAGATTGGAAAAGACAAAAGCAAACTTCTATTGCATTGCTTGCTAAAGCTAACTAACTCAGGCGGTTCAAATTCTAACATAACCATGGCTTCTAGTGCACTACATGGACGAGAAATTAAAGTGGGGACCAAAGTCCAAGGAGCAAAGGATACCTTATCTACAAGGGTGACCAAGTCAGAATCTATTAAGGTCTCCAGGCGTTCAACGAAGTTACAATTGGGTGAGGAACATGATATTCACAGGAGCCAAAACATTACGTCTGATAAAAAAAATGCCATAGATGAGAAATTTACCTTGCGTTTAGGAGAGGTTTCTGAACAACTACAAAAAAGTACTAGTTGCAGAGAGTCATTAAGCATGTCTGATATTGGCAATGGCGCCGAATTGGTTGTTGAAATGATGTAGTCAATGCCAGCAGAGATTCCCCCTAATCAAGAAAACAAGGAAAATGCACATACAGTAGAATAAAAATGTCGTATCAAATCTGGAAAACCAAGAAAGAGAAAGACTAGACTATTTGGTGTGTTTAGAAAGGAGACAATATGAAATAACCACTCTGAAAATGGTGAAACATTTACAAAGAAAATGAAGGATGGAAATAGTTTTCGTACTCAGGGAAACAACAAGAGAGTCCATTGGGCAGAAGATGAAGGACAAGTCCTCAAATTGCTGATTGATCCAAAGGTATCGATGTGTTGGTGGGATATTGATCAAACCTACAATAAAAGAATAACAATTCAACCTTAAATATTGTTTGTAAAAACAAGTTAGACCTAGATATTTGGCAATTGCTAAGGAAAATACAGCAACAAGAGACAAACATTATGCACATTGCAAACCTGTACAAAAATCCCAAAAATATATTTCTAATTACAGGTAGGAAATTTAACACATACCTTGGGTTTTAGAAACATTGAATGGAAGTCAATCTCGAAACCACAAAAGAAACATTATGGTGATGTGCCCTTCAAAAATTCACATGAAATCTCTCCAAATTCCTCCAACATAGAACAAAAGGTGAAAATGCAAAATAAAAGTATTTTTTGGCCTTTTACTGCTCCCTAGTAATCGTTTCTGATTGAGTTGCAATGATTTCTAATATATCACGATAATTTCAATTTATTGCAATAATGTCTAATTTATCATACTTGTCATTATAATTTGTCTGTGATATATCGGGAGGCATTTAAATATCATTTTTATCATGATATAGTGTGATAAATTTATCAATTCCATAAACCATATAGCTCCTTCGGAAACATTATCTTTATCTTGTTGGACTAAGAAAATCACTCGTAAATAACATTTGGCTACATATGCAACTCAATTAGCCTCGGAGACACCATTTTTCAAGATTTAGCCGATTATGTTCTAATAAGAAGGTCATACTCCTATGGATCTAGAGATGATGATTTGATTTTTTACAATAAAGATGATGTCTATCAAAGGAACTACATTCAGAGCTTCCTCAGGATCTCCCACTTGATCTAAAACTCTGTTCTATTTTGGGCTTAGGAAATCCTTTACTTAACAAAGCTTTTCAGAGTCTAGTTATTGTCATTGAGAGATTTAGGCTATGAGAGTTAACTCCTTCCTCCTTTATAGATCAATGGCCTTTTGCATTTTTCTAGTACCATTCTAATGAAGCATGAGATGCATGGGATACCTACTTTGTGAGGTTGGATGTGAAAAAACTTACTTTTCTATTGGAAAATTGCTTCACCATGTCGAAAATGTGATGCTAAATACTTGTAACATGACTTGTAAGTGGAAATTTTGTAACTTGCCTTATTGGTTTGACAAAATTTATGAATACTTACAGTTATCTTATGTCATATTCAATAAATGTTTGTACTATTATTGTATACAGGGTGAATTATTTTGGAATGCCAACCTGTTAATACTTAATTCTTATAATGCATGAATAGTAATGCTATAGGCTACTTGAGTCTTTTCGGTATGGTAGCTTAATTCTGAGTGGAATATCAATGAAGATGGCCCAACCCACTACCCGAGCGATGTGATAATGCCCCAATGCTGTTATGTTTTGGCTCCCAATCCCAGGTATAACCTGAAATTTGATTTGCACCCAATGTTGGGTCAATAGAGTTTGTTGGTCATGTTTTAAGAACCTATCTACACATACAACTCTTAATAAGGAAAAGGATAATTCTTTATCTTGTAGAGTAGGGAGCCTTTAAAATAAAAGTAGAAATAGCGTGATCTTACTTGGTGCTATAAATTTTTTAGGTCTACTGAGAAAACTTAGCAAATGTCAGTTAATCCTCAATTTTCATACGTTGTAATTTTTCCACATACATGCATTTTGCAATTGAAAAGTGTCAATCAGGATCTATAATTAAGTCTTTAGTATAGAGTAGATTGGAGCGGGGCATAAAACTACTATTGTGCTGTAATATGCTTGTTGACAGGTAATCTTTTGCCAAGGCATACAGACAGAAAGCACCTTTTCCTTGAAGATGAGACAGTGCTCTTGCTTCCCTCAAATGTATGCTACCATCAAATGTAACTAGAGCTCGTGTATCTAAATCCTTAATATCAGAATTGTAAAAAACTACCTCACGCTTACTTATCTTGAGGCACAAAGAGAGTAATCTCCTGTAATAGTGTTGCCTTACAACTAGAATCTGTAGGTTTCATATCAACAGGAAGTCGAATGATGAAAACATCCATAATTTTATGGACTAGGGAATATCCTAAGGTCTGCCTTAGTTGGTCTTCAGTAACCTTTGGATCAAGACCTGACATAAGAACATAATCATCAGATTTTCCACGCCTACAATGCACATGATATCTTCCTATGAGCATGCATGAGCAAGCTAATGCAATTCGATTGACATCATCAAGATCACACTGGATGACAACCAATACCTAACTTTGTCGCCAAGGCCATTTAAGAATTGCTTTGACAGCTAGTTGGAAATCCATATATCTTATGGTCCATTATAGGAGAGACATTCAAAGGACAAACAAACAAAAATGAACCTCCAAATTATGCATTATTGAGTTGATGCACTACTGTATGAGCTACTTATGGAGAGAAAAAAGTTAATTGCACCCCATTTTACAGTAACTTATCCTTGTCTTTCCACCAAGTAGTTATGGAAACCAAGAATTCTAGATATTAAACACTAAGCACTAGCAGAGAACCAGCTTGGGCAAGAAAAATTTGTTGCGTTGATCTACAACATTTTCCCATACAAAACATAAAATTAATAGTACAAGCCCCTTAAAAATATAATAAAGCATCTCAACTTCTTAAGACATAAACTAGTAAAATATCCCATCCCCTGGCAGTCTCGACTCTCTACACAATTTGAAACTTTGAAATATGGCTACGACAATATTATAAATACCTTGTGGATAAGTTAGATAAAAACTTGATTCATTTTAATCTCAACTCTTGAATAAAGTCAAAGATCAGACATAGGCCCCAAAGGAAAGCTCTAGGAGTGCTCAATCACTAACAACTAGTGTTACTAGACTAATAGTTTAAATTTTGATTTGCCTAGTTTAGATCAGATAGGCCTCCAAATGAACATATTCAAACTCAATTTGACCACGTTTGACTCTGTCAACAAGAATCAAACTAACAAGTTAAATATGGATCACACAATTGACTCACGAAAGTATAAAGCTTGTCAGACATTCAATCAAACTAAATTTACTTGACCAGATTCTGGTGATACTAAAACTTTCATTGCCATATTGGATAAAGGATATACTTCTCCATTTGGAAATCAACCTATACGTATTGGATTCTAGGTTATACTACACCAGCGCTTGTAATTTTCTTACAGGTCATCTTTGGCCATTAATATTAACTTCTTGATCAATAATATTTTAGTTGCCTTCCTCCCTCTCCTTCTTTAGCTTCTCACGAACCTCAATGATCTGCTCCACTGCACGAACCAAGTCAGGTCCATTTCCTTGACACTTAGCCAGTATATTCTTTTTGGTATCCTATGTAAACGACTGGATTGCATCGGGACTACAAAAACCATCGGGGAAAAAGAAAAAAAACGATAATCTTTATAGGGTATATGAGACATAATACCAAAAAATAGCAATGAAAATATTTAAGCTCTCACAAATAAATCCAATTGAAATTATTTGATATTCAGAATACTTAGACAAATTATTGATAGTATCAAACACTCTTATGCAGAAGAGCTTAATAGAGATAAGAAAGTGATATTTGCAATACAAGGACCGGTCAAGGTACATTAAGCACCTCTAATAGAGAAACAACATTAGGCAGCTCAACTGAGTAGCAAACATGTTGTCGAAGGTTCAAATGTTAATCATAACCAGAGGATTTGCTACATTTGACATTGAATATGGTTTGCATAAGAATTCTTAGAAAACAATAGATCTCTTTGTAAATGGTGTTATTACTTACAAGTTTCACTAATGATGGAGATGCAATGTTCTTACAATGCAGTAGTGGCAGCTATGAATATTGCAATTTAAGGGGGTGCAACATGGTAATTTGGGTGTTGTCACAATAAAATTTAATAAGTCACACTAAAGTTGAAAACTATAATGTTAGCAACCTAAAAATAACTAGTATATATATTTGACATCACCCATTGAATCAAGGTTTAAGAGTTGGACATCACATAGTGCTCCCTGACTGTGAATATGATTTAACAAGTGTTTCCAATATTTTTTCTTCCGTATTTGATGGATGTTGCACATTATGCATAGAAATAAGTTGACTTAGAATGTAGAATGAGGCTCAAGAGAAAATGCCAAATGCTAATGATACAAGTGATAGGACAGACGAAAAACGTAATAAATAAAACCAAACGTAATAACAAGACTAAAAGGTCATTTTCACTCTAACTATAGTCAAAATAATAATAATAATAATAATATCCACCTTTATCTGTATCTTTAGCTTGTATATTAGTTTATACATGTCTAATCAAAACTCGTTTGAAAAGGAAATGGAAAATACCATAACCCTAACTAAAAATATGAAATTCCATCACGACACTTGGAATCAAATCACATCACCTGCTTTACTAAATTGCTAAAAACCAGAATGGTACTCGTAATGTTAGCAACCTAAAAATAACTAGTATATATATTTGGCATCACCCACCTAATCAAGGTTTAAGAGTTGGACATCACATAGTGCTCCCTGACTGTGAATATGATTTTAACAAGTGTTTCCAATATTTATTCTTCTGTATTTGATGGATGTTGCACATTATGCACAGAAATAAGTTGGCTTAGAATGCAGAATGAGGCTCAAGAGAAAATGCCAAATGCTAATGATACAAGTGATAGGACAGTTGGAAAACGTAATAAATAAAACCAAACGTAATAACAAGACAAAAAGGTCATTTTCACTCTAACTATAGTCAAAATAATAATAATAATAAAATCCACCTTTATCTATATCTTTATCTTGGATATTAGTTTATACATGTCAAATCAAAACTCAGTTGAAAAGGAAATGGAAAATACCATAAACCTAACTGAAAATATGAAATTCCATCACCACACTTGGAATCAAATCACATCACCTGCTTTACTAAATTGCTAAAAACCAGAATGGTACTCATAGTGGCTCACTACAGTTTGTGTTTTCTTCTCGTGAGTACCAATGTAATCTTGTTTGTGGGATATTGGCAATAATTCCTGACGAGATTTTGCTGCAGAATTCAGTTTTGTTAAACCATTGGTGGGAAACAATGGTAAGACCAAAATAGTGTTGAGGATCTCACACATGTGGATCATTAGTGGGTAACAGTTGGGATGGATCATAAGTGACTGCATACATGAATCCAACTATCGAATCATAAGCACAATCATTAATTTTGGTTTCCATGAATCATACGTAGTGCCTTTGGTTTTGGATTTGTGTCTTCGATCACTAATTATTTATCCCAATCATTACCCACTAATTAAAATCCAAATGTTTCAATCCTGGAGTGGACATCTATAATCTCCAATCGGCACACACAGAGAATGGTTTTTCTCAGCGTGAGGACCATAGGATTAAAAGGTACGATCTCTTATCTTTTTTGCAATCTCTTGCTTCTTACAATACTCAACTTGATCAATAACAATCTACATGATCATGTTCCTATCAATTGGGAATTCTCTTTCGCTTAAAGATGTTTTTCTTGTCTCAAAATAAACGTGAAGTCTCTAGTCTGTCCACTCTAGGGTCCAACAATTTCCAAGAAACATTCCAACATAAGTTAGGTAACTCAAAAGGTTAGGGTCCTAGATCTCGGGGCAAATAATCTATCGGGAAGGATCCTTGATTCTCTTGTCGGCCTTGAGGGGCTAAGGTATGGCATATCTAAGTCAAAACCAATTATCAGGTAGTATATCAGCAAATGTAGGGAAATGTGTGAACATCGCACAACAGGACTTGTCATTCAACAACCTTACTAGGCGTATACTCTGTATGTCTCGAAAATTTAGCTTTGTATTTTAACCTTTTGTGTAGTTTATTATAGCACCTATGCCTTTGGAACTAAGCAAGATCACTATTGTTTAAGGTAAAAATATTTATGTAAATTGGTTAACAAGTAATATTCCAAGCACACTTTGAAGCTGCAAAGCATTACTTGAATCTTTCCCTCTGTACACTTGAAAGTTTGATTTCAGATTCACTTGGTGAATTTCAAAGTCTTATAGACATAGATTTCTCTTGCAAAGATTTGTCAAGTAAAATATTGTTATTGGAAAATCTCAAATTGGTAAACCACTTGCGTTTTTATTTCAAGAAACCCCTGAAGCTAGAGTTTTCAAAAACCTTTTTTCCATGGCATTGATTTTTAAAAACCCTTGGTTCCATGGCATTTATGGGAAATGTTGGTCTGTATGAAAGGCGAGTAAGTTTTCCACAATGCTCTACAAGAAAACATGGTAGTCATTTGCTTTTGGAAAGAGTTATGATACCTATTGTTGCAGTTACAACAATTTTTGTATGGTCTTTGTTTATGGTATCTTGTGGAGACATAATTCGGGATGCTTGTTACAAGATCCTTTGAAGCCAGCCACCAAAATGTTTCAAATGAACAATTCACGAATTCCAACTTGTTAGGAGTTGGTTGTTTTGGGAAAGTGTATATAGGAATTTCGATAATAGCACAATCATCATTGTCAAGATTTTCAATTTGGAAAATGAAAAGGAAAACAAGAGTTTTGATCAAAAGTGCAATGATTTAAGTAGATTCGAGCACCTGAATCTGATTAAAATCATAGCCTCTTATTATGACCTCTACTTCAAACCTTTGATATTTCCATTAATGCTGAAAACAAGCCTAGAGAAGTGATTATATGCAAATGGAGAAGAAGAATTTGGGTTGAATTTAATTCAAATACTAAATATATCAATAACATTATAGAGGGAATGGTAACATTTTTTAGTGCAAGTGATTCATTGTGATCTAAAATCCAACAAATTCCAAAGCCGATGTATCAACCATGTTAAATAGTTCAAGTACTACGAGCAATAATACTAATAAAAGCCAAAGTTCTTCAACATCCTAGATCTATGTTGTAAGGGAACATTGGTTGTATAACTATCTTTGGTGTAAGGGAACATTGTATGTATAACTGAAACATGATGTCGATTCTGTTGTCATTAACCTACATCTAGTTTCAATTCAATATCTTATTCAATCTTATTGTTCAATATCTGTCTACATCTAGAATATTTTTTATTTCAGTTGTTTTCTCCATGTAAATATACCAAGAGCTTTATATTTGTTGTACAGGATGAAAGAAATAGAAATAAATTTAAGATTTCATAAATGACGAAGAGAGTATCTAAATGAAACTAACTGATTATGTTTGATTTTCCATGAAAATATGTAACCCATTAAATCGCATCCATCTAGAATATCCATTTTTATGGAAAAATAGATTTGCAACCAAAGCTCGTGAAAAAATAATTTATGGAATATGCAAATTGAAAAATGCTAAATGAAAGCATTTGTGAACAAGATGAGAACCAATTAGATAATTGACTAAAAATTGGGAGGAAGTGTTCATCGAATGTAGTGTGTGCGGTTTTTTTTTATTTGTGTGACTTATGAAATTAAAATTGGAATTTTGGTGAAGGTTCTAGTCTCTTATTCTCATTCCTCCAGTACTACCCTATGCAGTCTAAAAATAGCAATATTTGTTCAATAATAGAGCAATCAGGCATACAGATAGTTGAAGTGGAGAAAACATGTTTCCCTCTTTCATTTTCATGCTTTTCCTTTTTTTCCCCTCTTTTCTAGAGGAACAGAGAGTTGGGTTGCAGAGAGAATTCCTCAATCTCATGAATGATTGGAGAGAGATTCCTTGCTTGTCCTAGCAAGCGCCAATTTATTTCTAAAATCTTAAATTTTGTGAAGTTGGTTGATTCAGTTGAAATATGTGCAGTATCATTATATTAAAGAAGTAGGTGCACTGTCCAGCATGTGCCTATTGAATGCAAAAGGAGCTAGTGCACTGTCTAGGAAGTGCCTATTTAATGAAAAATGACATCGAGAGAATATAAATCATTCATAGTTGATTTTAGGATTGAAAAATAATTTATCGTATCTTCAGACAAATTACCAAAACTAATTATGATTCGTTTGAGTCTCAAAAGTGATTATCGTTTCCTGCTAAGAGTTGCGGGTACACGTAGAACTAGATATTAGAATCTATATCTATACTTTTTTTTTTAAGAAGGAAATTTTAAGGATTTTGGGGCATTACTGTGCAGGATACTCTAGCTCAGTAACTGTTATAATTTTGGAATGGATAAATCAAATGGATTCCTAAACATGGAAATAGAAGTGTCAAAATGGAGCCATTAACTTGAACGATATGTGTATTTTAGAATGCAATCGAATAACTAAAAACTCGCAGAACTAAAATATTCCTAGCAACTAATATCAAGAATTAAAGATGAATTATGTGTGGCTTAGCTTGATAGTTCTCTTGGATATGAAGATTTAGAGACAAAAACTGTAATTTCCTCCTGTGATATTGCTTGCAAAGTGATCCTGTATAATTCCTCAATTTTGTACTTGACTCACTCAGGGAAATTTGATGAGGAAATATCCCTTCCAAGCCCATCGATGGCCAATTGGGATCCACTCAAAATCAAATAAGGAATATAGCTTGCAGTGTGGACATATACATTATAGGTTTTTGTGGATTAGGATATGTTGAACGACTGAACACACTGGTGTAGTGATGGATAACTCCTTCCCATATTTTTTTCCTCCAAGGATTTGGGAATCCCAACCTTTAATGGGGACTGCACAATTCATCGGATGACATCATCCTAGGTGGATCCAAAATTAGGTTTTGCAGGATACAAATGGGATTTATCTTGTGTGCAAATTCTTAGTGATTGGGAAAGTTGGAGAAGATTCCTCTTCCACTGCAAAATATAAGATCCTTCCCCACCGGTACGAGTTTTCATGTATGCCCCTGAAACTCATCTGCATGCCAAATTCATCTCATTTTGATCAGATTGTATAGTGAGTATTTGCAATGCCCAAACCCTAAACTAGTGATTAACATGACAACTACCTCAATGAGTGGAAGCAAGGAACAAACGAGTGAGAAGGGGGCACATCAAAATATGTTGAACCGTTTTGGCACTACTTCATTGGTGACTTCTTGGAATGCTCAATATTTCTTTGGGTTTTGGCAGGTTTAGCATATATCAATTAAATTTAGAAATGCTAGAAAAAACAAAAACTCAAACATATATAAGAAAATCAATTAAAATATTTGTCTCCAAATTATAGATTTGGGGATGGAATAATGAAAAATCGTGAGAAAATAATTTTTGATGGTGACCTTAAGTGACATTCATGAGATATTTTAGTGATAGATATTTTTGGTAGGTTAGCAATCCATTAAAGAAAATAATATCATGTATTTATGAGTATGTTTTAAGTGTACATGATGACGACAATAGATTACTCTCATTTATGTAATGGATCACTCTCAATTATGACTTCTTTTGAGATCAAGATGATGGAATGGAGGGGAAAATGGAGTCACTATTGCATGAAAGGAGACTAGACATTAGATGCATCATGAATTTGGTGTCTTTCTAGGACATCATGATAACTAACACTAAAACTATCTATATATATAGACACCCTTATAGAAAATTGCAATATTTTCTATAGTTGAGCTATGACACATGACTAGGACGTCATGAACACTAGCACTAAATTGATCTATATATATTTAGACCCTCTTGTAAAAAATTGCAATTTTTTCCATTACCGAGATGTCACACACTTGATGGTCAAGAGCAATTTCATGCAATTGCTTTGTTGGATCTCGGAAGATCGAGGTGCATGGAAACATTACAGGATAAAATAAATAAATAAATTTTAAAAAAAAGAAAAAAAAAAAAGGGGGTTTCCAACATATATATCATCTGGGATTTGTTATCCCAACATTATATATGGAAAGCAATATGAACGTCTAAAGCACATTGTCTGCAATAATTCAAAACACCCTAACACTATCCCAGCCACATGGGAAAAACACTAGATATTCCTAACTCCACAAATTCCATTTGGATTCAGAATTGTTAACCTACACATGGTCAGAGATAGAAGGTAGACAATTTACAAAATTTACTAAATTTTTTTTTTTCTGGAAGAAAAAAGCCTGTCCTTGTTATTCATATTAGAATCAAAGGTCATCTTTACAGTCATCCCACTATCGGGTTACAATAAGTCACTGCCATAGGAGTTCAGCCAGGGGGAATGACACATCAAACACTAAAAGATCCCATCAGTAAACTATCTCATCATGAGAGGATTGTCCACTTAGCCACATCTAACGAGTGCCAAAAGGCATTGCTCAGCTATCTAAAAGTGAGAACTCAATACATCACAAACCAACAACAGGGAAGAAAATCCCTTTAAATAAACTCAATAGAGCTGAAATAGGTCCTGAGAAACCAATTGGTTCTCAAAAAATTCCTTATATCTGCCTTTCCCTTGTGGAAAAAAGAGTGCATCTTTAGAGAGGCGGTCAGCCAACCGATTGTGCTCTCAGTAGATGTGAGTAATAGACAAAGCTTGGAAGCTAGAAAATAGCTTTTTAGTCTCCCGACACCAATGAACTAGATCAGTGGGGGAGAGAGCAGTCGATCCCCTCACCCAATTGATGATCACAAGTGAGTCACCATATATTTGGGTAAAGGGGATCCCCATCATATAGGAAGTTTGTAGAATTTCCCATAGACTGAGCAATTCCGCTTTAGTGTTGGTTCCATGTCCGACCCCCAGCGAGAACTCCAAATGGTGGCAGTCATTTATATAAATGCAAAAACCCGCACCAGCAACCTTACAGTTTGATGCACCATCAATGAAACCACATGGGAAGATCATTGGAGGAGTCTTCCCCAGAAATCTACCATATTTTTTCTTTTTGACAGGCGAATTAGAAAGATGCTGAACAGCAGTAATAATTTGACTTACAATACTGTATACATCTCTTTTTTCATCTTCAAAGATAACCTTATTGCGAACCTTCCATACAATCCACATCATGTGGAATGGAAGCAAATGGAGGGTCGTACTTTTAGACATCTTCCCCAGCCATTCAAGTAACATATCCACCAAAGGAACATGAGCGAGGAAGGCATGCAAAATAAAATGATCACAAACCAGTTCAGCCACCATTTTCCATACAGTACAATTTGTGAAAAGATGCTTAGCAGTTTCATCATCAGCATTACAAAGAACACAAATACCTAGACCCTGCTTTCCTTTTTTCTGTAAATTCTCCCAAGTGAGAATTCGGAGCCTGACTACTAGCCAAATGAAACAAGTAATTTTATTTGGCAGGGATTTGTTCCATAAATACGAGTCAATAGGAGTTGTAACCGGTCCCTGCGTTGAAGATACAATACATTCATATGCATTCCTAGCCGATAAGGAGCCTGTCTTCTTACTGAAATCCCAAACTAATTCATCATCGGCATCTGTGATACGGATACTAGCACCATTTAAACCAGCAGTATAATTAGTCCACAAATCTTTAAAGTGACCTCCCAAATTCAATTCCTCTGCGGTGTACCAATAACTCTGTGCATCTGGTTAAATATTATGAGCCTGCGCTAAAGAGCAAATATCCAAATCCTGCAAATAAGATCTTAATTCATCTGGAAGGTAGAAACCTGATCGTGATCCAACAATTGGGTCAATCCCAACAATGATATCAAAACCCCTGCCTACCTGCCAAGCCAAATGCGTGCCAATCCATGGTAAAGTAATTATGAATCCTCTCCAAATGACAGAAACATTACGCCTGTTAAATTTTTTAGTTCTGAACCAATCTGCAACAGTTCCCTTTTTAATATATTTGCAGTATAGGACTTGATACCAAAGGCCTCCTAACCGTAGGCATCTCCAAAAGGTTTTTAATCTCAAAGCCAAACTGAACCAAGTAATATTTTTGATGCCCCATCCTCCAAGCTCCTTAGGCCAAGAAAGGTCCTTCCAGTTAGCCAAATGATATTTTCTGTTAGTGCTAGATGATCCCCACAAGAAGTTGAACATAACCCTTCTAAGAGTTCGGAGAATGGAGGCAGGAAGGGGAGCAAGTCCCATCCAATACACAGGGATACTAGAAAGAACAGATTGCACAAGAATCAATCTACCCCCAATCGATAGCAACTTGTTAGTCCAATGACTAATTCTTTTTTCAAGTTTTTTTATAATCCAGTTCCAATCCAATACTCTGTAGCTGAGAGGCTTCAAGAAAAAGCCCAAATAGGTTAGACCAGATTGTAATGGCTGCAATTTGTATGGCAAATTATCCACGAACCAATTCAGGCAGTCAACAGAAAGATTATAATAGAGAAAACAAGACTTATCAAAATTTATCTTCATTCCTGAGGCTTTACAGAAGATCTCCAAAATAACTTCGAAAGCAGACCAGTCAAGGAGAGTACCAGATCCCATAAGAATCACGTCATCAACAAAAAGTAGGTGAGACAAGGAAAGAGAGGGAGAGATTTGTATCCCTCTAATCAGTCCATTTGATCTAGCATCCCAAATAAGAAGACTGAGGCCCTCAATGACAAGAATGAAAAGGAGCGGTGATAAGGGACAACCTTGACGGATACCTCGTGAAGCAGGGAAAAAATTTGAAGGGGTTCCATTGATCAGAACCGCAAAATTTGCAGTGGTGAGGCAACCCATGATCCAATTAACAATAAGGAGGGGAACACCAATTTGAATCAGGATCAATCTAACATAGGTCCAGTCCACCCTATCAAATGCCTTCGAAAGATCCAATTTGAGAACAAAAGCACAAAGATTTTGTGTTTTCACAGAGTGAAGAACTTCCTAAACAATTTCGATAGGTTCAGAGATAAGCCGGTCCTTAAGGAAACCAAATTGTTCATGGGAAATACCCTGATCCAAAAAGGGTTTTAACCTTCCAGCAATCACTTTAGAAATAAGCTTGTAGAGTAAATTACATAAGGAGATGGGCCTAAAGTCAGCGAAGGTTCATGGCTTATCAATATTAGGGATAAGAGCAAGGAAAGTGGAGTTCGGAGAGGGGGGTATAAAGCTCGAAAGTCTAGTTTGATCAACAGAGTTCAAAAGCACAGGTCCCAGGAGGTCAAAAAAATGCAAATAAAACTCCACAGGCCATCCATCCGGCCCTGGGCTACGGTCTTTTTTGAAGGAAAGGAGAGAGAGCTCAATCTCCTTTAGATTAACTGAACAACTAAGTGTGGAGGAGTGCTCGGGAGGAATAAGTCTTTTAAAAAGAGAAACCACTTTAAGTTGTTGAACCAGATCAGTGCCTCCATCATCCTTGAAAATGCTAGCAAAGTGATTTTTACCCATATCTTTAAGGGAGGATTCATCCTTAATTAAGATACCATCAGAATCTTCAAGGGACCAGATCATATTATGTAATCTTCTTCCCGAGGCAACAGCATGAAATTTTTTCTGTATTTGAGTCACCTTGAAGATTCCACTTAATTCTGCTCTTAAGTTGCCAAGAAAGCTGTAGATGTCTTAAGATTTTTTTTTTTCCACAGTAAGCAAAGACAGGTGAGCAGCTTGTTCTTTAGTAAGGATACCATGGGTGGGACCAACCAGAATCGCTTCAATTGCATGATCGAGCTTGGAAGTGGCACAAGCAAGGCTGTCAGATTTGTTTTTTGTCCATCTTTTGGTAGAGGACTTAAGATGGCAAAGAGTAAGACAAAGATCCTCAATATTAGATAGAGAGTCAACATGCGAGAAAGAAGACCACCAATGGTAGAACCACTTAAGGAAATCAGAGTCCTCCAGCCAAGAGCGGTTGAACTTATACGGGTAGTTAAAGGGACCTTTGAGAGAACTCCATTCGAAGCAAATAGGGTAATGATCGAAGAGGTCATGACAATTAATCCAAGTCCTATAAGACCCTAAGGAGGGAAGCAGTGAAGAAGCAATAATAAAACGATCCAGACGTTTACATATACCCTCTTCCCCAATACGTCCATTTCTCCATGTGGGACCTGATACTTGAGGAGCCACATCAACGAGACCCACAGACTCAAAGAGTGTAATGAAGTGATCAGAGAGAGGGTCCTGTAAAGCTTTGGAGCCCCAAATCTCAGAGGAGTGGAGAGTAAGATTTAAGTCACCTCCCAAAACCAGACCAGGAAGGTTAAGAAGACCCCCACGAAGGGCTTTATCCCAGAAACATTCTCTGTCACGATACAGTCCATAAACATTTAGTATGTGTAAGGGCAAAGGGGATCCTCTAATGGAAACTTTCAGTAATAAACCAGCACAGGTTTGGAAAGCCTGACAGTTGACTTTTAGAGGATTCCAAGCAGACAGCAAACCCCCAGATAAACCACGAGCACTAATGGCACAGAACTCCCAGGAGGGAAGAATTTTAAAAAAAGCAAAAAGGGCAGGAGATGCACTACACATTGTCTCCTGCAAAAGAATGAAATTAGGGTTGAGTGATGAAAAGAGTGAACGGAGGCTGAGAGATTTGGTCCTACCCCCCAGACCACGAACGTTAAGGGAAAGAATTAACATTAGGTCAATTCCGCTTGGGGTGACGATGCTCTAAGACCCCTGACTGAATTTCCTCTCGCAGCCTCCTTAAGTCAAATGGAGAGGGGGATATAGGGAGGTGAACCCGATGAGAGATCCACCTTTGTATTCGTTTTCCCCCTAGGTTGCTTCCGAACAGTCACATTAGAAAACCGAATGGAATTGAGATGTAATGTAGTGGGAGAAGAGGGGGAGGTGGCAGTAAAGATGAAGAGAGACTTCTTCAAGGAGGGGTCAGAGAAAGATGGCGAGGAGGTAGGACTTAGAGGTGGGGTTGCCAAAAGAGAAGGGGGAGGAGGGGTTAAAGTACGGGGTGAAGCAAGACTATCATGTCAACCCCTGGCTTGTAGAGGGGGAAAATCCTCCATGGAGTCGAGTGCTGGGGGAGCCAAGGATTCTGAATGCAAAACCCGATCAGAGGATAGGACAACTTTTGACTGGATAGAAAGAGAATCAACAGGAAAAATAACAAAATCGGGATGGGAGGGTGAATGCTGGTTCGTACCCAGTGAAGAAACCCGAGGAGAAGAAACAACTGTATCCTTTGGGGGGCTGAGTGTTTTCTTATGTGATGAAATCAAGTAATCAACATCCTCCAAAAAAGGGTCCGAAACAATTTCAGAAAGTGGATGAGATACATTAGGGTTACCTGGAGGGGAAGGAAAATCCTTAATGGAAGTACCTATAGGAGACTGGAGCCCATCCAAATGGAAATCATCAGATGAAGGAGAACTCTGTACCTCTGTAACAGTGTTGTTCCCTTCAGAAAACCGGTGTGTAC
>LPNX010539153.1:718190-784295 GCA_001517045.1 Pseudotsuga menziesii | reverse complement strand
TTCCGGAAAGGCAGGAAGCGTGGATTTTGGGGAGGGTGCGAGGTTCCAAGTTTAGGAAGCGCGATTCCATGCAAGCTTCCGGGAAGAACCCGCTCGGAGTGAGGTTCCGGGGTTGGAACCGTGGGGGGGGGGGACGCTTCGGCAACTCTGGTACAGACAGCATCTGCACCTAAAGGGTACATGAAGAAAATCTAGCCTTTGAATTAATAAGCGCTCCCCACAAAGAATCTCAACTTCTTCTGGAAGGCCCAACGAAATATCGAATTCCACGAGTATTTTGGCAACCCTTTTGTCATAGACCTGCTGAAAATCATCCTCTACAGAAACAAATCTGCCAATAGTGTTTCCGATACCTTCCAGAATTGGACGGCTCCAGAGGGGAAAAGGCAGATGGGGTAACAAGACCCACAGGTGACGTTTGATAATCCTTTCCTTCAAAGGATCAAAACTAGAGTGCCATCTATCCAGAACCAATGATCCCTTACCGATACGCCAGGTACCATCCAGTATACGTGTGCAGTGCCCCGCTTCAAGAAACATGAACACTATCCACCCATTGTAACACCTCATTGTCACAATTATAATTTTCCATGATACAATTAAAAATGACTAATTCATATTCTCCTAGCTAGTCATTTTTTATGCCATGACTAAATTGGTCATTTGCGTTAGTCTTTTTTAACTCTGTCACTTACTATCTAGTCATATTTGTTAACTCGTGACTAAATTAGTCGTTTATAGTTGGGTTAATCAAAATTGCTCATATTTAGTAGTAGATCAATTGAAAACCTATGGTGACTAGATTTTTTAGTCACATAGTCACTAATTCCTCATTTTGTACTAGTGACGGGTAAAAGAAGGATTGAAGCAAGAAAAATGTACAACATAAATATGAAGGATACATGTCAAAAGATGATGGACTTATTAAGCATAAAAATACATTTTTTGTTCTTATTTTTTATGAGTTAAGGAAACTGGTAATGAATTGAGATGCATAAGGTTCCATATGTAGGACATCATGGATATCATAATACAATTGTACTAGTAAGAAGTCAATAATTTTAGCCATGAATGAAGAAATACATTACTGAGTATATAGCCAGGTGCATGGTATGGAAAAAGGTAAAAGTGGATCATGGACATCTAGCAAGTTTACTATAACCACTACCAATACCAGAGTGGAAATGGGATGTGGTGACCATTGATTTCATTACTAAGTTTCCCAATACATCAAATCCTAACATGGTTTCATCATGGTAGTGGTGGACATGTCAAAAAAAGATGCCCAATTTATTCCAATCAAGTCAATGCACAAAGAAACTAACATGGAAGAGATTTATATTAATAGATTGGTAGAATGCATGGGATACCAAAGGCCATTCTTTCAAGTAGAGATCAAAGTTTACATTGAATTTTTGGAAAGGATTATTCAAAGGATTTTGAACAAATATGACTCTAAGAACAACATATCACTAACATACAAATGGGAAAACTGAGAGATTTAATCAAATTATTGAAGATATGTTGAGAATGTATTTGGTGGATCAACCATCTAAATGGGAAGATTATTTGTACTTAGTGGAGTTTGCATACAAAAATGGGCATCATGCTTCATTGAAGATGAGTCTATTTGAAGCCTTGTATGGTAGAAAATTCAATACTCTAATCAATTAGGACAATCTAGTCGTCATAATAGTAATTAGGCCATAATTACTTAAGGAAATCGAAGAGCATGTTGTAAAGATTAGACAAAATTTAAAGAGGGAACAAGATAGACAAAAACGTTATGCATACAAGGGTAGAGTAACAAGAGAATTTAGAGTTGGTGAACATGTGTATTTGAAAGTTAGGCCGAAAAGTTCATTGAAATTCATAATTTATCCTAAGCTAGTGCCTAGATATTACAACCCATTTGAAATATTAGCTAGTATAGGGCATGTTGCATATGATTTTTCACTACTCGCATAAAAGCGCATAATGTGTTTCATGTGTCATTATTGAAAGAAAAAAAAATTGATCCTAACCACATTATTGATTGGGTTGTGATTTAGGTGGAACGAGAAGGAGATATTATGGTGCATCCAATATGCATCCTCAATGGCAAGGTAATGTTGCTTAGAAACAAATCCATAGGGATGATGTTAAAGGTATAATATGCATTTGAATCTGAAGAAGCAAAATGGGAATTGGTAGATGCAAGGAAGGAGGCATACCTGTAACTATTTTGACATATTTTATTGTGATGTTTTTGTACATGTACATAGTGCTAAATGCATCGAGGATGATGCATTAATTAACGGGGGGGGGGGATGTAACACCCCATTTTTTACTCCAAGATGTAAATGTGATGTAATTATGAAAAGGTTAGATGCCAAACTTATATGGTCTAGAAGACCATGAATATTTAAATGTTGTATATGCTTTTTAATATAAAAATACGTAACATCTACTAGTGAAGAAGGATGAAAAAGAGATGGGGGTTATGATTCCACAAGTGGGGGATGTGAGAAGGGATAAGGGGTGATTACTCTAGTTAACACCCTATACCTTCATTAATTTTTTTATCTAAAGTTCCTTAACCTCGGTGTGTCACTTTGATTAATGATGGGATTAGTTATCCTAAGTGAGATTATGAGATTAGTTATCCTAAGTGAGATTATGGGATTAATTATCCTAAGTGAGATTAAAAGGGAGAAAGTGGATACTTATGGGGAATCCACTTGTCAATCCATAATTGTGCATATATCTTGTTAGGAATTCATTTTGAAGGCTCTCATTCATTCATTTGTTTTGTCATGGATAGGGATGCATGATTCCATGGAGGAAGGAGGATAGTTGGTCACTAAGTCTACCTTCACAACCAAGGAATAGCCCTAATAAATTGGCATTTCTTACCCTGATAAACTGGTGTGATTAGGATTGGTTCCCATGTTAGAGAGACCATACATACTGCTGGATTACTTGGAACCCTTACACAGAGAATTCCCAACCGGCCTATGCTGGAACACTATAAGAGGATGGGTACAAACTAAGGGACTATGGAGTAGAGAAGGGGGTTCTATCCCTTATGTTGTGTAGACTAATGGGGAATGAGCGCAATGGTGGGAATAACTATGGAGGGGATTTCTGCACCTTTTGGTAGTGTGTCAATGCCTTTGTGTCGAGTGTGATTGTGTTGAAGAGAAGGAGCATAATTTTCCCCTTTTGGGATGATATCCCCATATCGGGGTGGCATGTTTTAAGGAAAGATAAAGCTTGAGAGACTGCCTACAATTGGGAGGAACATCCTTCACTTGCAGCTGGTTGGAATACTTTCAAAAGATAAGTGCCAATTATGTATGAATGGCACAAATTTTAGTTCTTCTGTGTGATGCTTCAATTGTTGTTTTGGAACTAATTATGTGTATGGATTAACTGAGCATGGTTTGATGAATTCATGTTAAGAATGCTTACATAATTAGAACTCATAATTTTAATTTAAAGAATTGATATTATATATATATTAATTTCATTGTTAAAAAATTGTATTAGCAACCCATTGGAAAGCAAATTCGTAATTGGAGGCAAGAGCATAATTTATAGACAAATTTGAGTACCCCATGGTCTCAACATCGTAAAGATGATACTAGGTATGTGACATGTTTGCACCATAATCCCTAGGATCTCCAGAATATTCCATAAATGCTTCTAGTTGTTGGATCTGTTTTGTGCACTCCATGAAAATGTTTCCTTTTGACAATAAATGTTTCGTGAATATTAGTTAAAGAATGTTATTCTTTACCAAGACTAGAGCTTTAATCTAATGACCTAAATGTGAAAATTATTTTGCAAAGCATGATTGATAAAAAAACCAGATGTGTACCCAAATTCTTACCTATAGCTAAAGTGTGACTAAAGATTGTTTACTGCAAAAAATGTCGAAGCTGAATGCATAATCAAAATAACTCAAGACTTATAGCAACAAAAACTCTTAAAACTTTGTCAACTTAGAGGCCAAATGAAATATTAGAAGTGCTTACTCTCATATAAAAATTGTGAAAAACACGTTGTAGTATGTATGGATAGATATTGCATGAAGATTTGGTTAAATACAAGATGCCCGACATTTTTTTCTCAATAGAAAACTCAAAAATCCAAGAAATGTTATAGAGGTTGAAGATTATGTAGCAAGAGATGTCAAAATTTTATGTAATAACACATGCACTATCATGTTGCTTCCATTTACACAAAGAAGTTGCCATGACCCATATATTTGAGAGAATACAAAGTTTCACATTCTTTCTAATTACAATAAAAACTCTAAAACAAATGGACATGCCTTTTAGTGTAACATCCCCTTGCGCCCTGGAGGAGAAACGAAACCTCAATTGCTCTGATACCACAATTTCCATGAACCCGGTGCCCATACACCTGACTAATATGCAGAATAACTTAAAACTTATCAAAGAACCTTTGTTCTTCTCTTTCTCTCTTCTTCTCTCTTCTTAGAACATAGTCATAGGTCATGTAACATCCTTTAACATTCATTCTTAGGCTTAGAAACCACTGTACTAGTCATTCTACCCTTGACAGATCCATTTGTGACTAGGAAAACCTTTTCCACATTGAACATTTCCTTTCTGCACTTCGCCTTCCGCACTCCCCTTTCCGCCTTCCGCTGCAGAATTCGGGAACCAGAAACATAATGCACGACAGAGTCATTCAACCTCTTTCCACTTTTCTCCTTCCGCTGTGGAACTCGGGAATCAGAACTCAATTATTCGACGGAATTACTTAAACTATTTTTCGCCTTCCACCTCCGCTGTAGAACTCGGGAATAAAAAACTCAACAAATCAATGGGATCATCTGACCACTTTTCACCTTCTGCATTCCTCCTTTCCACCTTCCGCTGCGAAACTCAGGAATCAAAAAACCAACAAACGACACCTTCGTTTGTTCATCTTCTACTTTCCACCTTCCACCTTTTGTAGGTAGACTCCGAATCACAGAAAACCAACACTTGGCTTCATTTCTCTTTATGTTTCCCGATTTCCACCTCCCACCTTCTGCCTTCTGCAAGCGGACTCCGGGGTGCGGAAATCTACACTTTACCTTAGAATTTCCAACTCTTTTCCGCTTCCACCTTCCACAGGAGGATTTCGGGTTGCGAAAAACCAACATTCTTCCTGATTTAACTTCTCTTTCCACCTCCTGCCTTCCGCCTTCCTCCTTCTGTAGGCGAATTCCAAGGGGCGAAAACACTAAGTTAGATGTATTATGAATCTGTAATGGGATTCTAGCCTCCATGAACTTAGGAAAAATGCATTGGAAACCAAAAACATATGCAGAAGTAAAATGCAGGAAAATATAGCAACAACATCTCTACTTAAATCATCTAACAAGCATTCAACACATTCATGTAATCATAAGCAAATACATTGCAGAATTAAGAATAAATGGAGAATACTTATCTTGAAGATGAAGTTGCCCTGCAACTAGTTATGTCACTGCAACGTTCCACCCAACCATAGCCCAGTGTGTTCATTAATCTCTCAACACCACTGCCACCCCCGAGTTGGACATGATTTCCACGAGGAACTAGGGAACAACAGGCTCACACATGGCTAGAACACATCAAAACATAGCCAAGCCAACCTCCAGTTAGGTTTATCAGGCTGCTAAGGCAATGACTCATACCTGGTCAAATGCACACCAAGACTCATCCAAACCAACTAACAGTTGGGTTTATCGGGCTACTAAGGCAGTGGAAAGGTAGAATTTCTAATATAGTGAGATCAACCACAGAGCTATGGACACCTACACTAGATCTATCTAGCTTGGCATTCCATAATACCTACACACCCAACACAAGGAAGTATTCCCTTCACTGCTACACAGTCCCTCAGGCCATACCTTCCCTTCTAGTGCTCTTCAGGGTGTGCATAGAAGCTTTTTCAGCCCCCCTTAATCTATTTGTGAAGTTCCTCTCTTCACTAGGTTTATCATCCAATTATAGGCCTCTTCTACTCCTAAGTCTTTCAGATCAAAACAGGGATGCATGCCACAACAAAATACAATGATGGACATAGTAAAACAAGGTTCCAATCTGTACACAGAATGACACTGTAGAACCATGTAGCAAAACTATAATAGCTCTCGCTACGCAAGGAGGAATAACTTTGCATAAATGAAGGTAACCTTGTTGAACGACTCCTCCCTCCCTCAGGATAGTCGATCACACAATAATCATGAATACCCCCCACCATGAACAACCCCGCAATGGCATAATGACCAAGACGTTCTGGGTGACTTAGGAAAAGGTGGGGTGATGGATTGGGAACACATTCACGTGCTTACTTGGCTCGGAAACAAGATGTAGCTTCCCCAGAATGCATGTTCGCTCAGACTGCAGGTCAACTCAGTCACAAAACCGACTGCCATGCCTTGCTCTTCCCAAGGCATTAACTACCTCAACTGCTCTTCTGGAAGAATTGAATGATTGAGTACGAGGCAAAAAAGTAGTTGAGGGTTTATGGGTTCTCCCATTAACATCTGGTCTCAGTCTATGGCTTAGGATTTTACATCTGGTCTCAGTCTATGGCTTAGGATTTTGACTAACTCCCCCCCCTATTCCATGTGAAATCACGCCCCCATCTCTTTCACATTGCAGTGCATAGCTAGTTGTGGTATTTTTATTAAATTGCATATTTACATCATATATCAAAATGTGTTGTGCTTAACCAGTACCATAACCATCAGCATCAACCCTAGTCCTTGATACAATACACCAAATAAATGGCAGGGCCTTGGCCTCGAGCTCCTTGCCATGATTCAAATACAATATATACATCATGTACAATTTTAATCCATGGGGTTGAAACCAGGGTGTTACATTCCCCTCCCCTTTCATTAGCACTATCCTCGGTGCTTACAAAATTGAACAAAAATGGATGTGCCAATCGCATGGCATCCTCCAGCTCCCATGTAGCCTCTTTAGGACCGTAGTGCTTCCACTGCACCTTTACCTGTCCAACGGCTCGATTCCAGAACACTGTGACCTTCTTTTTGAGGATGCGCAATGGATTAGTTTGGAACTATCCCTTGGGTTCCACTTGAATCACATCCCAATTTATCACATGGTTAGGGTCATCAACATATTTCTTAAGCAAATAAACATGAAAAACCTTATGAGCTCTAGTGCTAGCAGGAAATGCAAATCTATATGCAACTAGCCCTATTCTTTCAAGCACTTCAAAAGGCCCACAATATCTAGGTGATAGCTTGGCACAAATTCTAAGCTTCAAGGAACTATTCCTTTCCCTCACTCTAAGATAAACATGATCCCAAACACTAAACTCTTTATGCACTCTATGCTTATCTGTGTAGCTTTTCTATCTATCTTGTGCTGCTTTCAGGTTCTATCTGATCTTTGCAACCCCTTGCTCCATTTCCTTGAGCAATTTTGGACCAAGCACAATCATTTTCACTGGATTATCCTAAGTTACTGGTGTCCTACACCTTCTTCCATACAAATCTTCATATGGACTCATTCCTAATGGTGCTTACTGTCCATTATTATAGGAAAACTCTACCAGGTGTAAATAATCTTCCCACTTGGTTGGTTTGTCCATCACATACATGTAGAGCATGTCTTTCAACACCTGATTCACCCTCTCTGTCTCTCCATCAGTCTGAGGATGGTAGGCAGTGTTGAAGTTCAACTTTGTACCCAAATCTGCAAACAGACCCTTCCAAAACTTGGAAGTGAACTTGGTATCCCTGTCAGAAATTATTTCCTTAGGAAATCCATGCAATCTGAAGATCTCCCTCATGAAGATCCTTGAAATGGCATCAGCCTTATATGTGGACTTAACCAATATAAAATGTGATTCCTTTGTCAACTTGTCCACCACAACCATGATGGAATCATGCTGTCTCCAATTCATTGGAAATCCTGTAATAAAATCCAAGGAAATAACTCCCCATTTCCATTCTAGAACTGGAAAAGGTTGCAACAAACCTACTAGCTGTTGATGCTCAACCTTCACATGCTGACATTTCATGAACTTATAAATATACTCAGCAATGTCCTTTTTCATTCCTAGCCAAAAATACTGCTTTCTGGCTGTAGCAATTGTTTTCAGATATCCTGGGTGACCAAAATATGGAGCTTGATGGATCTCATCCATAACAATTCTCCTCAAGTCTGCCACATTTGGAATATAAATTATGTTCTTATATGTAAGAATTTCATCTTCTTCCAATTTATATCCCTCGCACTTATTTTCAAGGCTCTGATGTTGCAACTTATCCTTTAATAGCACATACATTTCATCCTCGGTAGTATGATCAATAATCTGTTGTCTCAAATCTGGTTGGAAAATACTGAGAGATGCCACATGCACTTTCCTACTGAGTGCATCAACCTCTTTATTCTCTTTTCCTTTTATGTGTTTGATTTCAAAATCAAACTCACACAAAAATTCCAGCCATCTAGCTTTCCTAGCATTTAGAGTAGGATGATCAAACAAGTATTTCAGACCACAATGGTCTATCCTTGGTTCAAAATTTCTTCCCATTAAGTAATGCCTCCACATCTTAAGAGCATGTATTATGGCTACAAGTTCTAAATCATGAGTAGCATAGTTCTTCTCATGCTCCTTCAACTTTCTTGACTCATAGCATACCACGTGGTTGTCTTGCATAAGAACTCCTCCAAGTCCTTGATTACATGCATTAGTACGCACCACAAAGTATTTTTTTGGGTCTACAATTTTCAAAATTGGTGCACTTGTGAGAAGATTCTTCAACTGCTGGAAGCTCTCCTCACATATTGGTGTCCACTCAAAATTTATCCCCTTCTTTTGCAAAGAAGTGATTGAATGTGCAACCTTGGCGAATCCTTCAATGAACCTCATGTAGTATCATGCAAGTCCCATAAAATACCTCACTTCTGTCACATTTCTTGGAGTCGTCCAATTCATAATGGCTTCATTCTTCTCAGGGTACACAGATATTCCTTCATCTGAGATAATGTGACCCAAATAATGAATTATATCTTTATAAAAGTCAAATTTGCTCAACTTTTCATATAGCTTACGCTCCCTTAGCAATTGCAATGTCATTCTTAGATGTTCTTCATGCTCTTCCTCGTTCTTAGAATAAATAAGAATGCCATCAAGGAAAACAAGAACAAACTTGTCCAGATACTTGCTGAAAACACTATTCATGAGACACATGAATGTTGCTGGTGCATTTGTGAGACCAAATGGTACCACTACAAACTCATAGTGTCCATACCTTGTTCTGAAGGTTGTCTTATGAATATCTTCATCCTTGATTCTTACCTGATGGTAACCAGACCTCAAGTAAATATTGGAAAATACCTTTACTCCTCTCATTTGATAAAAAGGGTCATCAATTCGAGGTAAAGGGTATTTATTCTTCACAGTGACTTTGTTCAACTGTCTGTAATCAATACATAACCTGAGTGTACCATATTTATTTTTCACAAACAGAACTAGTGCTCCCCAGGGGAACACACTCAATGTGATATACTTCTTCTCCAACAACTCTTGCAGCTGCATATTCATCTCTAGCAATTCTGGTGTGCTCATCCTATAGGATGTCTTGGACACTGGTGCTTCTCTAGGCACAAGGTCAATTGTAAAATCAATGTTCCTTTTTGGAGGAAGTCCTGGAATTTATTCAATAAAAACGTCCTTGAATTCCTGCAATACATGAAATTCCTCCAACCTAGGAATTTCACTCTTCGTTGCCTCCAAAACATGGGCTGCATACAACTGGAAACCTTTCCTATAGAACTTCTTCAGTTACATTGTTGAAACTTGCCTAACATAAATCACCTTTGGAATGCCTCTTACAACACTAGGGTTTCCTTCTTCATCCATGCATTCAAAATTCTTATTGTAACAGTCAAGCTTTACTCAGTGTGCTTCTAACCAGTCCATTCCGGTGAGAATATCATAGGAACCAAGTGGCAGAACACTCAGATATGCATAAGTGAATAGCCCATCCATCTCTAATGGACATTTCTCTACCACTTCACTAACTTTTCTCTTGGTTCACGTGACTAGTTGAACAAACCCACGGGGGCGTCGCTGAGGGACCAATATGATAACATGTTCATTCATATTGGGGGAAAAATAATTAAAAAAATTCAGACCAATATATTGATGTTATATTAAGGGTAAAAGGGCTTATTTTTTTATTATATAAATACCCAATATGCTGGGACCTTTTTTTATTGTTGTGCCTTTGCTATATGCACGCGATGCACGCATAGGGGTTTTTCTGGTTTTTGTGGGTTTGTAGTGTTCGAGGAGGGTACACAGAGGGTTTTCTGGTTTTGGTGGCTTTGCAGTGTTGGAGGAGGGAACGCATAGGTTTTTTCTGGTTTTGATGGGTTTGTAGTGTTGGAGGAGGGCACACATATGGTTTTTTGGTTTTCGTGGGTTTGCAATGTAAGCTCAAGATGTTGCTCACCTTTGTCGATAGCCTGCCTACCGAATATTTATAAAAATAACCACAATGAATGATCAAGTTGGATTTTTTATTATTATTATTTCCTGATAGCATTTAGGTCGTCAAAACCTCAGATTTTAGAGCCTTGGATGTGAATTTATTGAGTTTGTTTGATTTCGATGTCTTGAATCCGAGTTGCATGTTGGGTTGGCAGTAGCAAATGGTCTATCTCAGTCTCTTTTGGTCTAGACCCCATATTTGATATGTGTGATTGTTTACCTAGTTCCAGTAGCCCAATTACTTCGCCTGGACCTTTGATGTCAAGCTTACTTGTGTTTTTTCTTTTTTCTGGCATAGTTGAAGACTTAGCAGGAAGAGTACAACAATGAACATGGATTTAGAATTGAATCTCGATAGCCATCACAAGCTCTACCTCAATTAATATTAGTTTTCTCGTTATTCATATTGCACGGAAGGAAGAGCGTTGTTGGTTGAAAAACATGCAAAAAGGGATATCTTGTAGCCCTTACTACACGTTGGTTCTTAAGAAATAAGGATGAATTGTGCAGGACTCATATTGAACAGTAGGAAGAGCATAATTGGTTGAATAAAACGCAAAAAAGGATATCTTGCATCCCATACCATGTATTGGTTATTACGGAATACCAATGAAATAATGCCTGTATCTGGTGAATGTGTCCTAATTTCTTCAAGATAAGAAGAAAAAATTAAAATATTGTCTCCATCATTATGAATATTGCTTTCACTCTCAGATGACCATTTAAAATCTCTCTTTGTTGTCTTCAACTTTGGCTCAATTATTAAAGATATTGCACCATATACATCATACCTCAAATGGTTCTCTAAATGGCTTGTAGGCACTACACCAGCAACATCAGACCTCAAGTGGTCCTCAAAATGGCTTGTAGGATTCTTTATCTTTAGTATGGACCTCATATTGTTGGATTTAGATGTTGATAATGAACAGTGCTTTTTAAGCCCAACCTGAACTGAATTGAGCATCTTCTTGACTTTCTTATCAGGCGATATCAGGGATGTAGCAAGCTTTTTCTTATTCTCACCTACCCTATGTGTCTTTTGCCAGTTTTCCTTCCTATGTACTTCCCTCTTAATATCATTTTTCTAAGAAAAGTCTCATAATGCATTTGATTAGATGTATCTTTTTGTATTTTCAACATTTCCTCTGACTCATCAGTTGCTTCTTGGATTTTATCATTTTTTGTAAACTGTACTTTCTTTGGATAATCCTTTAAGCTTTCGTCAATACATGATCTGGATTTCCCGTCATCAATCTAATAAATTGAATTTGAGCAATGGTGACCTGGTGGAGGTGTCCAGCGATGAAGAGGGGTTCAGAGGGGCCTAGTTTTGTGCACGACTTGTAAAAAAGCAGGGGACAGGGTACTTGGTGGACACCTCAGCTCCTTCAAAACTGCTCACCAAATATGCATATCACACTACTTTTTCTGATGCTCGGCTGTATCAACTATCACAATCCAAACTTGGTCTTAATTTCAAGGCATGAACCTCATCAGACTTCCATCTAACTCTATCTCAATTGTTGCCTCTTCTTTGTTATGTGTAACTTCTGTACTGAGTGTCTTTCTACATTTAATCTCAAGCTATCATGCACTCAACCCAACAACTGATTTCACTGTACTTGATCATATCTTAATTAGTCTCTTAGGAAGACTTAAGATAGGGCCCAAAACATTTTACAAATGCTTCCATACAAGCAAGACTTCCACAAACTTTATTTCCATAATTAACACTTACAGGTCCATATAATTATTAGTTAGATATTGATCAACATACCTTACATCTTTAATCAAAATTTGTACCAAGTTGTCTCTCAGTTCTGCAACATAACAATGTCTACTTGATCCGCACATAATCCTTTACCAGGAAACATATTCCTTTACTAATTTCTACTCCATTTAATCATCTTTTCAAATGTCATAAGCTTTCTCCAAACTTTTAATTATGCTGCAACTCATAGGATTTCTCCAAGCTTTTAAGTATGCTGCAACTCATAGGCTTTCTCCAAACTTTTAATTATGCTGCAACTTTTAGAGGAACTAGTAAAAGCTCTTCTAGCCTAATTATACCTTAAGCTAAATAACAATTGCTCACTTATAAGGTGTTGTTGATGTAAATTTCTTATCTCAGAAACGGTGATAACTTGGAGAATTGTTATCATTGGGAGAATTTTTCTAGATCGATAGTTTTGTATTTCAAAATAACTTTTCTTAATTTGTTGATCTGAAATAGGAAGTTAAAGAAGTCAGAGTTCTTTCTATTCTTTAAAGTTAGAGTTCTTTGTATTCTGAATTTTGATCAACATTTTCATGATCAGTGTAGATTCAAAATTGGATCTAGTATTGGGCAAAATTACACCAGCCTTCCGGTAAGGCTTTGCTTTGCCTAAACTCTTTACCAGTTTCTTATCAGATATGGTATCCCAAACCGTAAAGCTCAACAATACCATACATGAACATCTCAATAGGGTTTTAGTCACTCTTCAATCAAAAGATGTGGCTTTCCCATATATATATATCAAATACAAACCTTAGATCATTATAAAACTTTGTTCATTCCTAAAATGTATACCAGCTTATTGTCATATTTACATATCCACGCTGTAAAACCCCAACAACACCATAAAGAGACCATCTCAACAGGGTTTAGTCACTTTTAAACCAAAAATGTGGTTTGTCAACGTATGGATCTATGTCAATCATTACAAATTTATAATGGAAACCAGTCCAACTGAATCTCAGCTCGCTCCTGAGACACCTCAGCTCAAACAATAGTGACCCATTCAATGAACCAAAATATCAAGTAGTAACCCTACAAAACTCAATTTCAAAATTTGATATACATATGACTCTTACATATTATAAAAAATCATGTTCGATTTATTTGTTTGTTGCTGTCTCTCCCTCCTAAGACACCTCAAACAGCAATGAAGCATTCGATTAGTTTTAAAAAACATAATCAAAATATCAACTAATAATCTTACAATTTGATTTTAAAATTTGATGTATCTTACTTTTATATATTATTATATATTACTAGTATAGATCTGTTTTAACTTTGGCTTTATTAAAAGCAGTTAACGATCTTAATGCTGCAAATCCTTTTTAAAGTTTTAAACTTGAGAAAAAGTTTGCACTTCAACCATCCAAGTAGAAAAGATCTTGAAAACATAACAAATACAATTATTTCACACAAGGCTTCTTGTACGAGGATTATTGTACAAATTCTTGCCCTTTTACCAAATGCAAATGTTCATCAAAGTTAAGTTTCCTTGCCTTGATCCGTGTCCTTTTCTTTTGATGATCTACTCTAGATAATACTTCATGAACATTTTTTTCTTCCATGCAAATATTTATCTTTATTTGATTATCTGATCTCTCTCGTAGAGTTGATATCCTTGAATTATGTTTCTTCAAGAGCTTTCTCTTCTTCTTCAAAAAGATCCAAGTGATGAGTTAAGAGAAATATTCAATAACAAAATGGACATTTAGTAAAGCGGTGATTGAATGATGTAGCAAGCCTGTAATTATGCATTTGCAACATGTGTTTTATTAAATTGTATGCACTACATGGTTTTCACAAACAGTTCTGATGAAATGATATTTCTCCAACTTTTCAAATGTATTATACTATTATCTTTATCTATTTAAACTACTCCATGGACTGTTGTACTTCAACTCTCCTCAGTCTATGCTACCTATTCATCCCATTTCCCACTAAAATACATAACAACTAGCATGGAACATGACTTCTTGTAGCCAGGGTACCCGTACAGTTGGGTTTATCAGGATGCTAAGGTAGTGGGAAGATAGAATTGCTAAGCTAGCTAGCTCAACCACATAGCTATGGACACCTACACCATATCTATCCAGCTTGGCATTCCACAATACCTACACACCCAACACAACGTAGTATTCCCTTCATTGCTACATAGTCCCTCAGGCCATACCTTCCCTTCTAGTGCTCTTCAGGGTGTGCATAGAAGATTTTCTAGGCCCCCATTAATCTGTCTGTGAGGTTCCTCTCTTCACTAGGTTTATCAACTAATTATGGGCCTCTTCCACTCCTAAGTCTTTCAGACCAAAACATGGATGCACGCCACAACAAAATACAACGTCGGACATAATAAAACAGGGTTCCACTCTATACACAGAATGACACTGTAGAACCATGTAGCAAAACTCTGCTAGCTCTTGTTGCACGAGGAGGAAGAACTCTGCGTGAATGAAGGTAACCCTGCTGAACAACTCCTCCCTCCCTTAGGATAGTCGATCACATAATAATCATGAATCCCCCCCACCATGAACGACCTCACAATGGCATAATGACCAAGACGTTTTGGGCGACTTAGGAAAAGATGGGGTGACGGACTGGGCACACATTCATGTGCTTACTTTCCCTAGAATCAAGACATGGCTTCCCCAGACTACAGGTTTTATCAGACTGCAAGCCTACTCAATCACGAAACCGACTACCATGCCTTGTTCTTCCCAAGGCATTAACTGCCTCAACCGCTCTTCTGGAAGAATTGAATGTTTGAGTGCAGGAGACAAAAAGGTAATTGAGCGTTTATGGGTTCTCCCAATAAAATATGCTCTCACCCTATGGCTCAGGAGTTTAATTAACTCCCCTCCCTAGTCCATGTGAAATCATGCCCCCATCTCTTTCACGTTGCAGTGTAGAGCTAGTTGTGGTATTTTTATTAAATTGCATATTTACATCATATATCAAAATGTGTTGTGCTTGACCAGCACCATAACCATCAACATCAACCCTGATCTCCGATACAAAACACCAATCAATGGCAGTGACTTGGCCTTGAGCTCCTTGCCATGATTCAAATACAATATATACATCATGTACAATTTTAATACCATGGGGTCAAAACCGGGGTGATACATTTAGCAAGTTAATCATCGCACATGCACTATCATGTTGTTCCCATTTACACAAAGAAGTTTACATGACCCATGTATTTGAGAGAATGCATAGTTCTACATTCTTTGAATTACACTAAAATCCATAACACAAAATGAACATGCCTTTTAGCAAGTTAATCACCACAAACTTCAATATTCCCTATCCACTTCAAGATAAATTCAGTCACTTTAAAATTCTCTTCAATACAAAATTTTCTAAAAAAATTCTCAAAATGTCTTTTAGTTAACCCTAGCCTATGGCGCCAAACTACATTATCACCTCATAAAGAGTTTTGTTTCACAACTTCCTTGAAAAATTGTCGCATTAAACATAGGGATGAAGAAAAGATGTTAACATGCCTGGCTGATGCAAAAAAAAAAGGAGTCAAGCTGAAACTTTAAAATCATGCTTAGCGGATACAAAACAAACACAATGAATCAAGATGAAATGTTAAAACCTTCCTGGGTGATATAAAAAAAATGGAACTTTTACGCATGTCCCTTATATTATGATGGGCATTTAAAGAAAAACTTGTATGCAAATCTCCAAATTGAGATATCCCTACATAAGACATTATACACTTCAAATTTTCCCATAATTTCCTCTTCAATTTTGACTTCTTAAGGCTAAGAAGCTAAAATGGAAACATAGTTAAAAAACTCCCAACAATTCTAGGGCTCCATGAAAGTGATTTTTGTAGAATATGTAACCTCCTAGGGAAAAATAAGAGATGAAGTCAGAGCATTTGAGTATGTGACATTATCACTATAACAGTCTCTCGTAGTACCATCAAAGCTCAAAACTGGGTGGTTCATCTACCAAAGCACCCATTTGTTTAAATTGTTCCAAAAAACACTACACAGACATAATCAAGAGTCCGTGATACAAAAAAACCTGGTGGCCTTAGTCCCAAACATGAACAAAGAGTCATCAAGTTGCACGACATTGGGTACCGGAAGATCATCATAGGGTTGGATCCCAACTTGTACTAAATATTATTCACACAAAAATATTGCTCTAGTTTTTACTTCATCACATCTACTTTACTTTTTGTTTTTTTTTTCTTCCTTTCGAAGTTCCTTTGCACTTTCTATGGCAATTGCTAGTTTATTGTTAAACATTACCTATTCAACACATTCCATAAAGGAGTAGGTACATGCACCTACATAACACATCTCATAGAGGAGAAGGTGATGACGGGGGCGTCGCTGAGGGACCAATATGATAACACGTTCGTTCATATTGGGGGAAAAAAAATTTAAAAAATTCAAACCAATATATTGATGTTATATTAAGGGTAAAAGGGCTTTTTTTTATTATTATATAAATACCCAATATGCTGGGACCTTTTTTATTGCAAAAAATTGTTGTGCCTTTGCCATATGCACGTGATGCACGCATAGGGGTTTTTCTGGTTTTTGTGGGTTTGCAGTGGTCAAGGAGGGCACGCATAAGGTTTTCTTGTTTTGGTGGGTTTGCAGTGTTGGAGGAGGGAACGTATAGGTTTTTTCTGGTTTTGATGGGTTTGCAACGTTGGAGGAGGGCACACATATGGTTTTTTGGTTTTCGTGGGTTTGCAATGTAAGCTCAAGACGTTGCTCACCTTTGTCGACAGCCTGCCTACTGAATATTTATAAAAATAACCACAATGAATGATCAAGTTGGATTTTTTATTATTATTATTTTCTGATAGCATTTAGGTCATCAAAACCTCAGATTTTAGAGCCTTGGATGTGAATTTATTGAGTTTGTTTGATTTTGATGTCTTGAATCTGAGTTGCATGTTGGGTTGGCAGTAGCAACTGGTCTATCTCAGTCTCTTTTGGTCTAGACCCCATATTTGATATGTGTGATTGTTTACCTAGTTCCAGTAGCCCAATTACTTCGCTTGGACCTCTGATGTCAAGCTTACTTGTGTTTTTTCTTTTTTATGGCATAGTTGAAGCCTTAGCAGGAAGAGTACAACAATGAACATGGATTCAGAATCGAATCTCGATAAACATCACAAGCTCTACCTCAATTAATATTAGTTTTCCCGTTATTCATATTGCACGGAAGGAAGAGCGTTGTTGGTTGAAAAACATGCAAAAAGGGATATCTTGTAGCCCTTACTACATGTTGGTTCTTAAGAAATAAGGATCAATTGTGGAGGACTCATATTGTATAGTAGGAAGAGCATAACTAGTTGAATAAAATGCAAAAAAGGATATCTTGCATATCTTGCATCCCGTACCATGTATTGGTTATTAGGGAATACCGATGAAATAATGCCTGTATATGGTGATTGTATCCTAATTTCTTCAAGATAAGAAGAAAAAATCAAAATATTGTCTCCATCATTATGAATATTGCTTTCACTCTCAGATGACCTTTTAAAATCTCTCTTTGTTGTCTTCCACTTTGGCTCAATTATTAAAGATATTGCACCATAAACATCATACCTCAAATGGTTCTCTAAATGGCTTGTAGGCATTGCACCAGCAACATCAGACCTCAAGTGGTCCTCAAAAGGGCTTGTAGGCTTCTTTACTTTAGTATGGACCTCATATTGTTGGATTTAGATGTTGATAATGAACGGTGCTTTTTAAGCCCAACCTGAACTGAATTGAGCATCCTCATGTCTTTCTTATCAGGTGATATTAGGGATGTAGCAAGCTTTTTCTTATTCTCACCTACCCCATGTGTCTTTTGCCAGTTTTCCTTCCTATGTACTTCCCTCTTAATATCATGTTTCTTGGGAAAAGTCTCATAATGCATTTGATTATATGTATCTTTTTGTATTTTCAACATTTCCTCTGACTCATCAGTTGCTTCTTGGATTTTATCATTTTTTGTAAACTATACTTTCTTTGGATAATCCTTTAAGCTTTCATCAATACATGATCTAGATTTCCCATCATCAATCTAATAAATTGAATTTCAGCAATGGTGACCTGGTGGAGGTGTCCAGCGATGAAGAGGAGGGGTTCAGAGGGGCCTGGTTCTGTGCACGACTTGTAAAAAAGCAGGGGACAGGGTACTTGGTGGACACCTCAGCTCCTTCAAAACTGCTCACCAAATATGCATATCACACTACTTTTTCTGATTCTCAGTTGCTTCAACTATCACAATCCAAACTTGGTCTTAATTTCAAGGCATGAACCTCATCAGACTTCCATCTAACTCTATCTCAATTGTTGCCTCTTCTTTGTAATGTGTAACTTCTGTACTGAGTGTCTTTCTACATTTAATCTCAAGCTATCATGCACTCAACCCAACAAATGATTTCACTGTACTTGATCATATCTTAATTAGTCTCTTAGGAAGACTTAAGATAGGGCCCAAAAAAATTTACAAATGCTTCCATACAAGCAAGACTTCCACAAAATTTATTTCCATAATTAGTGACTTACAAGTCCATATAAATATCAGTTAGATACTGATCAACATACCTTACATCTTTAATCAAAATTTGTACCAAGTTGTCTCTCAAATCTGCAACATAACAATGTCTACTTGATCCGCACATTATCCTTTACTAATTTCTACTCCATTTAATCATCTTTTCAACTATCATAGGCTTTATCCAAACTTTTAATTATGCTGCAACTCATAGAATTTCTCCAAACTTTTAATTATGCTGCAACTCATAGGCTTTCTCCAAACTTTTAATTATGCTACAACTTTTAGAGGAACTAGTAAAAGCTCTTCTAGCCCAATTATGCCTTAAGCTAAATAACAATTTCTCACTTATAAGGTGTTGTTGATGTAAATTTCTTGTCTCAGAAACGATGATAACTTGGAGAATTGTTATCAATGGGAGAATTTTTCTAGATCGGTTGTTTTGTATTTCAAAATAAATTTTTTTAATTTGTTGATTTGAAATAGGAAGTTAAAGAAGTTCGAGTTCTTTCTATTCTTTAAAGTTAGATTTCTTTGTATTCTGAATTCGGATCAACTTTTTCATGATCTGTGTAGATTCAAAATTGGATCTAGTATTGGGCAAAATTACACCAGCCTTCCAGTAAGGCTTTGCTTTGCCTAAACTTTTTACCAATTTCTTTTCAGATATGGTATCCCAAACTATAAAGCTCAACAAGACCATACATGAACATCTCAACAGGGTTTTAGTTACTCTTCAATCAAAAGATGTGGCTTTCCCATATATATATATATATATATATATATATATATATATATATCAAATACAAACCTTAGATCATTATAAAACTTTGTTCATTCCTAAAATTTCTACCAACTTATTGTCATATTTACTTATCCACACTGTAAAACCCCAGTAACACCATAAAGAGACCATCTCAACAGGGCTTAGTCACTTTTAAAACAAAAATGTGGTTCGTCAACGTATGGATCTATGTCAATCGTTACAAATTTATAATGGAAACCAGTCCAAATGAATCTCAGCTCGCTCCTTAGACACCTCAGCTCAAACAATAGTGACCCGTTCAAACAGCAATGACGCATTCGATTAGTTTTAAAAAAGATAATCGAAATATCAACTAATAATCTTACAATTTGATTTTAAATTCAATTAGTTTTAAAAAAGATAATCAATATATCAACTAATAATCTTACAATTTGATTTTAAAATTTGATGTATCTTACTTTTATATATTATTATATATTACTAGTATAGATCTGTTTTAACTTTGGCTTTATTAAAAGCAGTTAACAATCTTTATGCTACAAATCCTTTTTAAAGTTTTAAACTTGAGAAAAAGTTTGCACTTCAACCATCCAACTAGAAAAAATCTTGAAAATATAACAAATACAATTATTTCATACAAGGCTTCTTGAACAGGGATTATTGTACAAATTCTTGCCCTTTTACCAAATGCAAATGTTCATCAAAGTAAGTTTCCTTGCCTTTATCTATGTCCTTTTCTTTTGATGATCTACTCTAGATAATACTTCAAGAACATTTTCTTCTTCCATGCAAATATTTATCTTTATTTGATTATATGATCTCTCTCGTAGAGTTGATAACCTTGAATTATGTTTCTTCAAGAGCTTTCTTTTCTTCTTCAAAAAGATCCAAGTGATGAGTTAAGAGAAAGATTCAATAACAAAATGGACATTTAGTAAAGCGGTGATTGAATGATGTAGCAAGCGTGTAATTATGCATATGCAACATGTGTGTTATTGAATTGTATGCACTACATGGTTTTCACAAACAGTTCTGATGAAATGATATTTCTCCAACTTTTCAAATGTATTATATTATTATCTTTATCTATTTAAACTACTCCATGGACTGTTGTACTTCAACTCTCCTCAATCTCTGCTACCTATTCATCCCATTTCCCACTGAAATACATAACAACTAGCATGAAACATGACTTCTTGTAGCCAGGGTACCCATACCCAGCGGAAGGGTACACGTACCAGGTACTTGGGTACTCGTAGGGTACGTAGGGTACTATCATAAAGGACAGGTTAGTAGTGTTATTTAATCAAACTTTCAAGCAACTAGTATTTTGGTATTGAGCAAGTATTGAACTTCTTATTGACGATATTGTATTGCGATTTGTTTTATAAATTTAGTGAGGGACAAAAGCAACAAATGGGTATATTTTGACGTCGTTGTCAAAAAGTGGTAAGTATGACTGCAATTTTAACTAGTGTGTAACCAAATATATTGTTGCATTTGTATATCATTTTTATGCCCTTTCAGAGGGTCACTTACTCATTATTTTTACTTTTACTATTTATGTTTCTTTATGTTGATTAGGTGTCTTGTTCAAAGTTTGAAGTACATACCGGATGGGGACAGAGAAGAACCCCGTATGTGTCTTTGTCAAGTTGTTCTGATTGTTGCCCCTTTTATCTTAGTCAACACTCAAGACAATATATGGACCAGCAATAGTTAACCTATTGGTGCATTGCTCATTGCTGAACAGTTATCAAATTATCTTTCTTTTGAAAGGGCGCTCACTACATGAGGTTCCATACTTACTATCCAACCAGAAAATTCGTGATAGGAATAAGCTGAATGATCCAAGTGAAAACTATGACAATTGTTACCAGTGTGGGGATGGGGTGAGCTTCTCCATTGTGATGAATGTCCCAGAACCTTTCACACAGGTGAGCCTCTTATTCTGAAATTGATCTCTTATCTTCTCTATTTTTTTTTTTGAAAAGAGGGCTTGACATTTCCAAACTGCTGCCAATCATCATGGTTTACAATTTGTTTACTGTAGTCTAGTTAGGTTACTCGAAAAGAATGCTTCTGTATACAAAATGCAAATGAAACTACACCTAAATGAAGTGAATTCATTATTATTTTGAAATATTAACATATATGATTCAAGTTTGACATACACATCTTGGGGCTTTGAGTTTTATCTATAATAACATATCAAGTGATGAGTTAAGAGAAAGATTCAATAACAAAATTGACATTTAGTAAAGCAGTGATTGAATCATGTATCAAGCCTATAATTATGCAATCTGCAACATGTGTTTTATTAAATTGTATGCACTACATGGTTTTCACAAACAGTTCCAATGAAATGATATTGCTCAAACTTTTCAAATGTATTATACTATTATTTTTATCTATTTAAACTACTCCATGGACTGTTGTACTCCAACTCTCCTCAATCTCTGCTACCTGCTCATCCCATTTTCCACTGAAGCACATAACAACTAGCATGGAACATGACTTCTCGTAGCCAGGGTACCCGCACACGAGGGTAGGGTACATGTATCGGGTACTTGGGTACTCATAGGGTACATCTCCTGCCATACCCCATACTTGGTCCATGTACCCGAGACTCCGTTATAAAAAAAAGGGTACTTATAGGAGAAATAGTACGTCGTACCCCGTGTTTGGGTATTTCGCACCCCATGTTTGGGTACTCCAATGGTATGGTCGGCTCAGTAAAATTCAATCCATTGGGGAAAATGTAATGACCCCCCACCAAATCTGAACAAATTTTTTTCTAACTACATTTGGAGTCTGGTGCAGGACTTATGTCAAACACTTTGCAACACTGTTCAAATTCCACAAAATATTGTCCAAATCTGGTAGACTGATTTTACATTCATTTACAATGAATGTTTTTATGGTTTTGTGTTCTATCAAATGTGGACATACAAAATATTCATATGTATTTAATATTGAGAAATACACTCACAACAACGCAGGAATATATTTGGTAGTTTGCAATTTTTTATTGCCTATAATAGTAGTAGTCACAAATAGGTGTTTAAAATAAGATTTCAAGTGTACCTTCGTGTCTGAGTTTGATTGGCTATTACTATTTCTTGGTACAATGATTTATCAAATTTTATGTAACTTCCAGTCTTCCAATTGATATATACCAAGTCTATAATTTATCAAATTTGATGTTTCAAATTTTTAATTTGAATGTTCATTGTTGAAATAATCATTGTATTTATAATTATGAATCATGATTCATAATTTATGGAGAAATCTGCATGCATGTATGTTGTGGCTATGACATATATCTATCTATCTATCTATCTATATATATATAGTACCCGCAACGTACCCAAGCACCCTTTTTCAAAAAGTGGTGTCCCCGTCCCCATACCCGTACCTGTACCCAATTTTCCTGGCAAATTAGGTTTCATCCCTTTGGGTTTAAGAGGTGTATGTTTTCTGTACATCCACTGCTAAAAGTATTGACCTTCCAATTCTTTTTAGATTTCATTTTGAATTGCCAGGACCTAGCAAGACAAGAATGGGAACATTCCATTCCCAGAACATCATGTAAAACTATCCTCGAATCTTCATTCATATTCCTTTGTCCTCTTTGTTTACATCTTGGGTCCCAAACTTTCAGATGTATTACACTATTATCTTTATCTATTTAGACTACTCCATGGACTATTGTACTTCAACTCTCCTCAATCCATTTCTCACTGAAGCACATAACAACTAGAATGGAACATGACTTCTTTAGTTTCATCCCTTAGGGTTTAAGAGGTGTTTGTTTCCGTACATCCACTGCTAAAATGATTGGTCTTCCAATTCTTTGTAGATTTCATTTTGAATTTCTAGGACCTAGCAAGAAAAGAATGGGCATCTTCCATTCCTAGAACATCATATAACACTCTATCCTCAAATCTTTATTCAGATTCCTTTGTCCTCTTGGTTGACATCTTGGGCGACTGTCATTCAAAGCATTTCTTTGTGCCATCCTGACACAATTCAGCAAAACCCTATATAATATCATAGATTAACAACATTGGTACTTGACAATGGCTTTTATAGAAATACTAAAGCACTTTGTCTAATCATATCTAGCCAAATAAATAAAAGTAGAACACCCTAGTTGCAACGTATGATTTTTCCAAGCATGTTTGTTTGTTTAAGCATTATTTCTCTATTAGAAACTATTTCCCAATATACTTCCAAATGAAATATATACATTAATTTTTCGTGCATGTCATGGCAGAATGCTTAGGTATCCCTTGCATTCCCGATGATGACAATTGGCACTGCCCTTGTTGTCGGGTTGATTCCTCCTCTTGTCAGGCTGATTCCTCAACAAAAAGAAACAATTCAGGCAGATATAGCCAAATGGGAATAAAGGTTCAAGGGTTGGAACAAAGGGAAGGTCGTATAGACTTTGTGAACGGGAGGTCAAAACAGTAGTGGACATCAATGGGGGGTGTATTCTTTGTGAGTAAGTGCTTTTATATTTGAATTATACCAAATTCTACTATAATAGTTATTAGATCTGGAATTCACATAAGTTTTATTTTAAATTTGCACATTCTTCTATGTTTTAGGATCATTGAGGTGCATAAATGTCCCTAATGTGTATAATGTTTATCTAGATGCAAATTATTCACTCGAGACAAACTTGGATTTAATGATGAGATTGTCATTTTATGTGATCAAGTATGAGAAGTATTTATCAGAATTTGCATAGACCATTATATAATGTTTTTCCACGGAATGCTTCTGTTCATTTTTATTGTAAAAATTTAATTGCATGTAATGTATGTACAGTGCAACAACGAGTTTCACGTTGGTTGTTTACGTAAACATAAAACGATTGACTTAAAGGTGAGCTTGCTTGAGTACAATTCTGTCTAGGCATATTAACATTCTTTTGTAATCCATATTTGTATCTGTTATCTGATTATCTTTGTCCCATAAATGTATGCTAAATTCAGCCTTCATTGTTGGCTTTACTCTGCCTTGATATTGCATTTTTCATATTAATATCTAGAGTTGTGATGAAAACACTTGACATGATACAGGAGGTGCCACAAGGCTTGTGGTTCTATTCTGATGATTGTAGTGATATACACAATGCACTAAAAAATTGGATAAATAATGGGCTAGAAAACTTGCCACCTCTTTTATGTGAAATAATCAGGAAGAAGGTCAATAATGGTGAGCAAGAAACAATTGAAGGTGAAATAAAATGGCAAATTCTACACGGGGAAATAAGAGATCCCGTTACAAAAGAATTACTTTTAGAATTAGCTTCAGTATTCCATGTACGTTTCTCCAACTTTATATGTTTTGTGTTTTAAATAATTACTCTCATCAGGGAAGGTTTTACTAAGCATGTGTTTTATGACTGAAGGAACTCTTTACACTTATAAAGGACCCTAGAACAGGTCGATATTTGATCCCCTTGATGCTAAACATGTAGCTTTAAGTTCCTTTTTCAACTTTGGAGGTGTTTCTGAATTGGGAAGCTAACTCTTGAAATTTGATGAATTCAAATGCCTTCTGATTGTACTGCTATGTATCGTAACGTAGTCGAAGTATGAGGGATCAAGATTTTGCTCGAATGTATTCAACAGTATTGACTGTAAAGTGAGAACCAGACTAATTTTTTTAGATGATTTATGCAAAATTTTCCATTTAATTTTTGTTGATGCATAATTATAGCTATTTTGCATGTACAGTGGCAAATTTTTTGACCTTTAGTTTCGTATAAATCTGAATTATTTGAACAACTCAAAAGTTGTTTCAGCTGTTGTCGAATCTTTGGACGAACAATTGCAGAATTTCCTCTGGTTGCTACAAGGGAAAAAAATCAAGGACAAGAGAGAATTGAACCAGTGGAAAATCAAAGGAATGGTGATGGGATTCCTAATTCTTATTTAATTGGATTAAAGTTTATTCATTTTTTTCCTCATCTTTGGTGGATATAAAAATATCTGAAGTTATTCTTGTAAAGAGTAATGAGGGATTCAGGATATGGATTTATAGGTATCTATAATAATTGTATTTTCTTGCATGTTTCTTTTGTAGTCTTTTGAAGTTCATCTGCTCCTAGATGGCATGATTGTTGATTTTAATATGAGTTTGCAGGGATATTTCCAATCACTTTATTATGTATTGAGGAGCTCCTTGTTTCTTTGAGAATACATCACCTAGTGGTTCCCGCTGCTGAGGATACTAATTCCTTGTGGACTAACAAAATGGGATTCACAAAAATAGATAGGGACAAGGTTTGTCATTTCAATCTCTTTTTCTAATCTGTGATTATGTCCACAATGTTTTCATTAAAATTCTAATGCACACATTTATTTTCCAGTTACTCCAACTCATCAAGGGTTCCCAAATCAAGTTCTTCAAAGGTACTCCCATGTTAGAGAAGCCACTTATAACTGCTAGCAATATACATGATCCATCAATCAATGCTTGCAAACAGAAAACTGGAGAAGAGCTTGATCCCTTGATCTAAGTGATAACGCTTTGCATGAAACTTAGTTTTGAGATACATGAGCCTGCTTCCTGTGCCATTTCAGCCAGAGAGATTTTATACAGAGCCCATTTTGACAGTGCATAATTATATAGGGAAGATGTACGAGGTCAGAATGTTACTATATAAGAAATGGGATTAGACAATGCCAAACAAGCCCGAAATCCTGTTGCAAGAGACAAGAGACAAAAATCTGTCTGAGATGTAACTCGCTTATTAGGTACCCATGTTTACACTGCTTCTTGGGACCTCTAAACTAGTTTCTTGTAATTATAATGCAATTACTTGCCTCGAGGTCTTATCAATGAAAAGTTGCTTTTGTAGGTAATATGAGCAAATAATATTAATGCATCAAAGGAATAGGGCTTGGCATCGATTTGTTTCAGCCCATTTTTGTATCTCTGTACTTATTTAGAAAAAAATGGACCATTTCAAGCTTTCAATCTTTATTTGAAGTAATTATCTATCATGATAATCACTATATCGTACAGTTATATATGTGCAACTATACTAAAACAAGTTATTTATTTTTATTTTACAGAATGTTGTTTATTCCTTGACCATATTTGTTATACTAAGCTTGGAATGATAGCCCCACCTAAAAGAATTTTAATATTCAATTTAAGTTCTGGACATTACAACTGAAATAAATCTATAATACTCAAAATAAAATAAAGTCACAAGTCTAAGCTCTTTTTTAATTATAGCATTACACTAAATGCAAAGTATAATGATCAAATATTTGAATATTAGTTGGATAAAAGTGTCAAAATTTTATTGAATGTATTCAAAATGATTTTATTTAACATATTAAAAAAAATTAAGGACAAAATATAATAATTAACGAGTAATAAATAATCATTTCAAAATTCATTAAGTACATCATATAATATCCTCTAAGTTTTATCATGCATTTGGTGTTTTTCACTCTTGCTTTTGAAAAATAGTCGAGTACTGTCAAGTAGTAAGTGTTTAGCCATGTTTCAGACATAATGTAGAACCTTGATGTGACTACCCATTGTTGAGAGGAAAAATGTCAAAGAGTGACAAACTAGTTTTAATTTAGGAAAGGAATGTGATCTATGTGATGTTGATCATTGTGGGTGAATTAATGTGCATCCACAATATACATCGAAAGAAGCAAGGTGCATTGTAGAATGCATGTGGAGTATCATGTCAATATACCAGGTATAAATATAAAGGGGTATAAAAAATGTAAATGAAAAAATGGATACATGCAATATATAGTGAAAATAGGGGTTTTTTAAATTGGGAAGGCATATTGGGAGGGGGTTACAAAAAACAATTTTGGGAGGTATTTTCCAATATTTTTTGAAAATAGGGGTATTCTTTCATATGCCACGAATGAACGTGATATGGCATGGTTCCACTAAGTGAAACCCCTGTGAAGGTGATCCAGATTTATGTGAGAATGAAATGAAAGAGCATATATATATTCAAATGCACAGATATATATGGCGATAAACACAGTGATACAATAAACTCAGATTCTATTAAATGAATGAAACAGAACAGACTTTAAAACAAATGCTAGAATGGTGGTTGTTGTGTCTTTGAGAAGAGATGTGGCAGCTACACTCACTCGTGACAAGCTGAATACAAAGGGAGGCCGAAGGGCCTTTTATCATAAAGCCTTAGAGAGACAGAAAACCCAAAACCTAACCCTAGGAAATGAATCGTCATGAAGTTTGCGGCCCCAAGGTAGTTAGTTGAACAATCAACTTCTCGAGGTCATAACTTTGGCATATGATCTCCGTTTGGGGCGCACGATAACTCGTTGGAAAGGTCTATACAAGATTTACAACTTTTGACTGGGGCCAAATGCATGCCTATGGAAACCATTTGTCTCCTCGAATAGCCAAAAAAATTTGTTTAGGGCCTCAAAATGGCCCCAGAAGTTTGAGACCCGAAAAACTGTAGAAAATTACAAGAAAAATGTCAACATGATAAACTGTTTTGAGCCAGTAGAATAGGTGGGTGGCCACCTATACCCATCTGGATCAGGAGGGGAGGTAGAGCAAAGGCATATATTCATTTTACAACTAATCAACCGTTATGTTAATGGGAGGGTATCTTTGTGGAGACATCCATTGAGATAAGGATCATGACATGTTGATACTTCTATGCATTCAACTTGCAACTTAGTTGGTCATTCAACCTCCTCTAGTCCTCAAACTTTGGGAGGTTGCGAGTTCAAAACCAAATACTAGCTACTACAAATACCTTGGGTACCATTAGAGGTGTGTGGCCTGCTTTAGGCCAATTGTGATGGGTATTGGGTTGGGTGACATGTATAAAGATAAACACCCCCCCCCCTCTGGATTAGGAGGGGAGGTAGAGCAAAGGCATATATTCATTTTACAACTAATCAACCTTTATGTTAATGGGAGGGTATCTTTGTGGAGACATCATTGAGATAAGGATCATGACGTGTTGATCTTTCTATGCATTCAACTTGCAACTTAGTTGGTCATTCAACCTCCTCTAGTCCTCAAACTTTGGGAGGTTGCGAGTTCAAAACCAAATACTAGCTACTACAAATACCTTGGGTACCATTAGAGGTGTGTGCCCTGCTTTAGGCCAATTGTGATGGGTATTGGGTTGGGTGACATGTATAAAGATAACCCCCCCGCTCCCCCCCCCTCCCCCAAAATGGCATCCAACAAATTATTCATCACTGCCCAAAAGACTAGATCAAAGTGATTATGAAAGTCAAACCTTCGAGTATAAGAAACAAAATGTTGACATTTATACATTATCAAGGACAAAACCTTATTATCAATGTGAAACATCATAGAGGATAATAATATTTATTTTAAGCAATAGAGACTCTTGAAAGATCCAAACATAGTCAAGTTCAATGATTAAGACCACATATTGCTACATTTATGACTTTGATTGATAAATTGACACGAGGTTAACAAATTTTCATATGCAATATTAATTGAAAAAAGATAAGAAATAAAATATCACAACCAAGTAATAACATCTCTCTCATCAACTTGGAAAACTTCCCAAGTTATTAATGATTACGTTTAGTCTGCATTTTTCAAATCCTATAGTGGTTGTAATTTGTAAATTGTATGTAGTCCATGTTACTATAAATAACTATATTTCTTTGACATTATCTATCTCTCAATTAAAATGTCATTTTTTTACACAACTTTTGTCAAATTTTGAAAAAGCCAAAATTCATGAATTTGATAGATCCATTGTTCATGTGACAATTATAACAATTTAACAACGAGGTTGATTTAGACACCACCTAACACTCTTAAATCATAATTTGAAGTTTAAAATGTCCTATTTCAAACAACTTTGGTCAAATTTTAAAAAAGCCAAAATTCATGAATTTGATCGATCCATTGTTCATGTGACAATTTTAACAAGGTTCATTTAGACACCACATATGACAATTTTAACCACAAGGTTGATTTAGACACCACATAAAACTCTCCAATCATAATTTGAAGTTGTTACGTTTGCAATTTTTAAAGGTTGAAATTGCAATTGTCATATTTAACCAATATCTTGCATCATAGTTTAATGTGGTTAAGATTAAAATTTTGAAATTACAATTGCCATATTCAAACCAACATCTTGAAAGAAAAAATGTTTAAAATATGCATTTTAATCGATGCTTAGCTCATAAAGCATAATAAAATTATTCAAAACCACATCCTTTTCAGCGAACATTTTAGGTGAAATTCTGACAATTTGTGGCGTGTCACAGTTCCACTTGACTCAAGTCCTAAGTCACGGTTCCTTCCTTTTCCAAGGGTTTTGAAGGTCTTTGTACCGACCGAAAACCTCGAAAGATCCTAAAACACATTATTAGATCAAATGAAATTTACATTTTTTACTTTGATGGATTTTGGATTTTTCAATGACGTTTTGGTTAATTTTTTACAATGTTTTAGCCCACAACCATTTCTATGCACAAGTTCCCAATAACTCTAAGGAAAAAATCTATTGGTATATCTTCAAATGATGGAATGCCATTCTCACTACTAAATTTAAACTTGGTTTTTACTGTAATTCACTAAAACCAAAACCAAAATCAATTAGCTCCATTAAGGAGAATCATATGGTTATATAATATAGAGGTGACGTTTAATGGCGTATCAAAGATCAATTTAATTAATAATACTTTATTTTTAAGATCCCGACCAAGCCAAACGTAAATTTGGTGTATGGGACTCCCTTGTTTGTAGGACAAGGGACCTCCCCTATGTAATGATGTAACTGCTAAAGCCTACAAAGGTATACATTTTTTTAGATGGAACATATCCTGGGAAACCCTCATGTACTTTCCCTCATTTTGAGGATGGTACCCAAGGTAAACCATCGGCCCTGATTACGAGGCCTAACCCAGTGGGGACGTCGAGTGTGGTCCTTGCATAGCCACCCAAGGATTTGACCTCGAGACCTTCTGCTTACGAATACAACTCTCAACCACTCAAGCTAACCCATCAGGCTTTGTGAAATTTGAACTCGGGTGTGATATATAACAACATTCTTCCCTACCACCCTATCTACACTCAATTGACCTCTATAAAGGTGTACATACCTTACCTCCCTCCAAATTTGAACTTATGACCTCTTAGGAGGAAAAACATGTTCTTAACCGTTGGCTCCACTCAAGTTGTACATTGCTAATTAGCTAGACGTTATTAATCAACTAGAAGTTGTTATCTTTGGCGAAGTCTAAAATAGTGGCCTAAAGAAGCGACGACTTGGAACACTTTTCGGACGCGCTCTAATGGACTTATAATTGATTTTTACCTAACCCACTTGAGCTCATAAGTGCCCTACCCAATGTCTATCTTTCTAGCCTATATGTCGTTTTGGAGAACAATAGACTTCTATTTCTCACACTACTACATTTGTATCATAAGACATAAATTATTTTTCAAACCGTTTTGATTAACGAGCAACTATCAAACCAAAATGTATTTTTGACGGTTCATAAATTTTTGAAAATGTCATTATTTTCATATGGTAAGTGGGGCTGGATAGACTCTCGAGCTTGAATGTTAATGCAGAAAGATTGCAATATGCTCTACACAAATACAAGCACAAATACAATTATGCTCAAGGAAATAAAGTTTAAGCTAAATTTCAATTACTTTATTTTTAAATTAAATTGTTGCAACTATAAGTTTGAATAAAATAGATTAATTTAAATTAACATTTGATTTAATTTGATAATTTTTTATGTTTAACATAATTTAATTTATTAATACTAGACATTCTAGTTGTAATAGTTTTTAGTCAAATATTTTGAACTTATATTAATTTTAATATGCGTCTCAAGTTTTTTTATTGTTTTAAATATAATATTTATTAAATTAATTTTTTGAAAAATAAAAAAAATGATTTGATTGTTTATATAAAAGTTGGTATTTGGTCTTAAATTCAAAAATGTTATTTAATTTATATAAAATTAAAATTAATTAAAAAGAAAAAAAGAAAAGTTAATTTTAGAAGAATTGCATCCAAATTTGAAGCCAAAATTTTGGTGGGAATTGTTGAAATGATAGTTTATCGTAAGGGTAATTGAGGGCCTTGAAATTGACTACACCTTTTTTAAACATAAGGTGTTTTTGTCTTGATTTTTATTATTATTTTGATATTAAATTGGGTTAACACTTATGATTGGACAAAGACTCCAATCTATATGGGAATCTTGGCATGGAAATAGGGTTTTGTTATGGGAGGCTCCCAGACCTCCAATACTTCAACTTACAGGTCCTTCCAAAATTTTTGTTAATTATACAAGTTTGTATCATTCTGTTTTTATAAAATTAAAATAAAATGAGTTACCTATACTATAAATTTAAAGGTATTTTTTTATGAATGAAGCAAAACAAGCTACCTTTTTTTTAATCAAATTTTGATTAGAATGGATAGTGGATAATACCATAGTAGCATAATTTTCTGTTTGGTGAATATTCAACATAATAGGGATACTACAAATTTGCCTACACACTTTTTGGCACATATTATAAGGTAAAAATTATTTAAATTTAATTGTTTTATTTTTAATTTTGCCCCACTATGTAACTTCATAGTTGGTTTAGTGTTTTACATTTTAAAAATTTAAAGCTTTAAAATTTATAATATATTTTGTTTTATATCTTAGTTCTAAATATCAAATATTAGATTAGTTTTTATATTAGGTTTATTTTGTAATATAAAATTTAGTAACTAGTTATAGTATTAGATTTTACTTAGTATAATATTTTTTGGGATATATTATTAGAAATTGGTTTTATTGTTTTATAATTTTTTTAGCATTTTAATTATTTAATATTTTTATAATTAAATTTATAAATACATTATTAGATTTAAATGTTTAATATTTATATTTTAAGTTGCTTTTAATGAAAAATGGCCCATGACAAACATTTTTCCCGCCAAATTCCAATACTGCATGCAAATATTAAATGGCTTATGTATATTTTAAAACTTTCTAAAATTTCAAAAAGAAGTTTTTAAATCTATAAGCAATCTACTCCTGTATTTTTCTCCTACTAATTTTTTTGGTTACACTATTTTTTCTCTATTGAATGGTATTCGAATCGGTATTCGTGTTCGAATTATACTCCTATGGATAATACATAATCAAACCCCTTTGTTACACCTTGGATTTCCATGTGTGGAAGTTCAATTGTAACAATAATTGATGAATCCAAAATAATACATAAAGAAACTCAACATTTTAAACTTCTTTTGACAAATAAATAAGATAACCTCGTAATAGCATCTCATTCAAGAATTGCAATGTGTATTTTAAAAAAGTATGTCCACAAGGTGCATATTATATTTATTTATCTTTTCAACACAATTTAAGCTATTGCAAAATTTGGTATGTCCCATCCCATTTAGCCTAACACTAACATTAGCCTCCTTAAAGGAATCAAGATTCAGTTTTGTTTGTTTCCTAAGTTTAACAAGATGATCAACAATGAAATTTTTTTTTTTTGAAAATTAAACTTTTTAATAAGAGTGTTTTTATCTCTTTTAATTCTAAATTAAACTTTTTAATAAAAACATCACTAANTTCTTATTAAGAATCAAAGGGCATCAATCCAGCCATCCCAGAAGTGGGTTACATTTCAAAGGTATACAGCTCATATGGTCATTTATCTCCTCGAGACGCTGCCAGGAGGAAAGGCAATACAAATGTGTAAAGGATCCCATCAGAAGTACTGTCTCACCATGTATGGAGTTTGTCCCTTCAACCTCATCTACCGAGAACCAAAGGGATTGATCAACATTCTAAAAGAGGCCGCTCAATGAGCAGCATGTCAACAATCAATAAGAGGAATAAGCTCCCCTGTTCGAGCTCAAAAGAGCTGATATGAATCTTGAGAGATCAAATGATCCTCCATAAATTCAGAGAAACAGCCAAAACCCTGAGAATATGTGAGAGCAGTTTTAGAGAGACAGTCAACAATCCAATTGTGTTCTCGGTAGATGTGGATGAACGACAGACCCGGAAAGTTAGAAAAAAGCTTTTGTGTTTCTCGACACCAATGAAAGTGTTTTGGTGGGGAGAGAGCAGTCGATCCCTTTGCCCAGTTAATGATGACTTGTGAGTCACTGAATATGTGGGATAAGGGGATCCCCATCATATGGGAGGATAGTAGAAGAACCCAAAGGCCAAGTAATTTTGCTTTTGTATTGGAGCCATATCCAACCCCCAGCGCGAACTCGAAATGGTGAGACTCATTCAAATATAAGCTGTAACCAACACCAGCTGACTTGTTGGCAGATGCACCATCAAAAAATCCACATGGGAAATGCAAACAGGGAGGATTCCCTATTTTCCTGCATTTTTTAACTTTAACTGGCAGAGAAGAGTAGGTTTGTACATGATATGTAATTCGCTGTACAATGTTGTGAACATTCCTTTTCACCAAAAAGTTGTGCAAAGGGAAAGATAAGAGTTCAAAACGTCAGAAAAAAAAAGTTTGAAGGGCATAGATGAAATGAAATTCCAACATTGCAACTAGGTGTTTAGTGAGTAGAATAAAAGACAACTAAAAAACCCGATTCAGTTGCAAGGAAGGGGAGGCGCTCTGCTTAGGGTTTGAGAGTCGTTTTTCGAAACTTGTCTATGGTGGCCAGGGCTTCTTCCCTAGCCGCCCTCCTCCTCCTTTGATTCCGGTGGTTTTTCTAGCTCGTGGGTCAGATTTTCTGTGTTCTGAAGTCCTTTGCATGACGACTAGTCCATGGACTGTTCCTTTCGGTTCATCTTCAGCAGCGGCGACGATGGCAATGTTTATGGAGTTCCTGTGGTTTTGCCTTGGCTTTGTTTTTCTGCTTCGTAGGCATCTACGACGAAGACGGTGGAGGCAGTGGCACAGATCTAAGCTATTTGCTGTGGTGATGACGGTTGTGGCTGGGTGGAAGTCGTTCAACTCAGCGACACCGGCTGGAGGCTGTTCGGCTCCCGGAAGGTGCGACGGTGCCTACAACAATCCCGTTTTGTTTCTCCCTCACATGACTACGGTGAACAATAGCCGACTGGGCTTTTTGGCAAGGTTTGACATAGGCAGTGACTATGTGGTGTTTTTTGGTGCCATGTAGGCATGTACAGAACTATGGGAGCAGGTCCTTTGCTTCTGCGGCTAGGTTTTCAATCCTAACAACCCTCTTTTGCTATCAGTCGACTAGGGTTCCAACCCTAGCCGCTATGATTTCTTTTTATTTGCTCTTTTGGAGCAGTTTGTGTAATGCCTACGGTACTTGTTGTATTGGTTGCTTAGGTTGTTGAGCACTGATGGTGGTATTAGCTGAGAGACTAGTGGCTCAGGTTACTGAGCTCTGTTTATGAGTATTGTGCTCTGGATTTTGAGCACTGTCTGTGGGTATTGACTGGATATGGTACTTAGTATCATAGATGTGTATCAAGTTACTTTTGATTCTAATGAATATCAGGAACTGCTATTTTCTTCTGGAAAAAAACCTGACATTTTCAATCAACTTTTTTTATAAAAAATAGACAAATTTGTTTTTGACAATTGTTATTTTGATAATTTTACAATTTCAACCGTCATAAATATTTAACCTAAAATAAATGCCCCATTTTAAAACTACCTAAACCAAATTAAGATTTGAGCACTCCAATCAAATCACCAAATTAAGAATTAAACAGTCCAAATCAGATCACAATAAAAACTCTAAAGCACGATTTCAACCAGAATTGCTCTTCCGAATTCCGATTTAAAAGCGTTTTGGTTGGTGCTTATAATGCTTCAGTGTTTAGATGCCGCCATTAACGTCAATGATGATAAGAACTTGCACGTATTCTATTTCGTTTGGAATCAATATGTAATTTATTTTCCCTTTTATATTTTCGCTTAAAAAATAAATATAGAAAATGAGTACAATGAATGATAACGTCCCGCTGCTGCACGTCACACAGAAAACTGACATTACTAATAATAATTAATAATAATAATAACCATTTTAAAAACAGCGCTGGAACCGGAGGAACCCTGAACACAGGCACAGACGACCCCGACAAAATTGAAGGCAGAAGGCCTCGTGAAGCAGGCCTATATTTGGAAAACAATGGCGATCCGCCTTCACAGATCAACGTTTCGAACCGCGTCGCCTGCCAGATCTCTAAAGTTTCTTCAAATAATCCTCCTTCTCAGCCTCCACCCGCAGAGATCATTCTGCACAGAAACCGGGCCCCCCGGAAATCAAGAACAGGCAGAAACCCCGGAATTCCCAAATCAGAAACTGCTCGATTTAGAAAACTTGTTAGACAAACAGGTGATCCATCTGCAGAAACTCGAAGATCTCGTCAAAATTCTCCACCAGGCCATCGACAAGCTCCAGCCTGGCCGAGGCCAACAATGGTGCTCAGCCCCGACAAGGGTCGAGCCCGACAATTGCCCCGACGCAGAAGAAGAAAAGGCTGCCGAGGCGTCGGTGGAAGAAAGTCCAAAACCCAGGCGTCGGAGTACCAGGGCGTCAGGCAATGGCAAGGGCGTCACAGTGGCCAAATTCAGGCCGGCCTGGTCGGAGCGTTTCCAGTTTTTGTCGGCCGTTAAAATGGAATCCGACGTGACTTGCCTAAATGTCTTACCCCACGAGGGCGACGACGGCGTCGGGAAATACGTGGCCGTCGGCGACGCACAGGGGCGCGTCTATATCCTTCTCTCTCACGGCGAAGTCCTGGTCGACTTCTTGACGCTGTCGACGGCACCGGTGACGGCCATGCTGTCGTATCTCTCTGTTGAGAAGAACGAGACGGTGCTTGTGACGGGCCACGCCGACGGCACCGTGCTTCTTCACAGGGTCTGGGAGGCGACGCAACACGCGACGGCGGCGGGCGACGATTGGCATGCCCTGGCCATGGAGCATGTGCGCATGTTGTCCAAGAGCCACGAGGACGACGATCGGCCGGGAGCCGTGGTTGGGCTGGAGGTGCACCAGGTCGGCAGAATGCGGTACGTTCTTGGAATCGGCAGCGGAGGAACAATTCATGTTTTTCGGGAGAATGGGACGCTGTATGGAGTTGCGGAATCATCGAGCAACAGTAGGCCACTGGCGTTTCTGAGACAGAGGCTGCTGTTCTTGACGGAGACGGGCGCGGGATCACTGGATTTGAGGAGCATGACTGTGCGGACAGGGCAATGTGAGGGCCTCAACGGTTCCAGGGCTGTAGCTTATGCTTTTGATGCTGCGGAGCGATCAAAAGGGTATGGTTTTACTTCTGACGGTGATTTGATTCAAGTAGTGCTTATGGGGGATGTTTTGAATTTTGAATGTAGGGTTAAGTTTAAAAGGAGGTCTGAGATTGATGGGGGAGGGGCTGCTGTAGTTAGGGCAATTAAGGGCTATTTGCTCGTAAGCACGCCGGAGAAGGTTTTTGTTTACAATACTACTACGCAGCACTATATTAGGATGGGTGGTCCTCGATCTCTGTTTTATGCTACTTTGGATCAGATTGCATCTGCGTTTGCGCCAGTTTCGAAGAACCCTAGTGAGGCGTCAGCTTCGAAAATCCCCAGCGACGCCCCGGCGCTGATTGCCTGTAACAGAGACAGGCTTGTAGTGATCGGTTTGGGAAATGGATATGTTGGTGTTTACCGATCGAATCTCCCGGTGCACAAGGCAGAATTCAATACCATGCTCTGGAGCAGCCCTGTGCTGGTGTTTATTTTGTTTCTTATCGGAGCCTGGCATTTCATTGGGAAGAAGAAAGAGGCCTTTGCGATTTGGGGATCCGATGATATTTTCAGCACTGCGCCCACTGTTGGCAGCTCTCTGTCCGGTGTGTCTGGGGAGAGGAGTAACGAGGATACTTCAACAAGGCCTGAAGTTATGAGGGACATTCGGGATCTAAGAAGGCCAACGAGAAGGTACTTGTCTCCTCCCGACTATCCCGCTCATCAGTCTGGTTATGGAGGAGGAGCAGGGGCTATTGCTTATAGAGGCAGCACGGTCGATCCGAATTATAGGCCTACTGCAGATCCCAAATTCAGGCCACAAGTAGTAGAAACAAGCAGTTATGCCAAAAGGAGGGAGCCTTTGTTCACCAACAGTCAAATTGTTGAAGATAACATTCATTGATTCCCTTGTTTTCTTTATTTGGGAGTGTTTTGTTGCAATGAGCCAAAATAATCCCTGCTAAACATATTGAGTGAAGGCCTACACACATAAATCTCTGTTTCTCAAAATTGATTTTATACCTTACAGGATCAGATGTTGTCTTTCAATTTTGCATCAATTTCAGTGTAGTTGCAGTGTGCACTGCGCAGTAAAGATGGCCTTTTATATTTTGAGAAACACAGTTGAACAGAGTTAATATCCCAAAATAAGGGACTTTGTTCGCTGGCGGTCAAGTTGTACAAGATAAGACTCATTGATTTGTTCTCCCCTTGCAATGGATTATCCATATCTTTTATATTTGGGAGTGTTTGGTTGTAATGGATTCAAATGCTCCCTGCTAAACAAACAGGATCGCACATTTCTGTTTCAAATTAAATTCGTAACAGGGTCGCACATTTCTGTTTCAAATTAAATTCTCTTACGAGATCAAACAGACTCTTTCATTGTCAATATTACTGCAAGTTCAGAGTATTTGCAGTGTTCATGGCATAGGTTTGAAAATCTTTTATATTTTGCAGTGTGTTTTTTTTAAAGCCATGGGAACAGCAACTTCCCAAGAGTATATCCAACAGCCTGTAAGCCAGATATACCAATAACTTGCGACTTAGCAGAGGCCGAGACGTCCCAGTGGGGTCGCCTACCTTTCAAGCCTTGCCACAGCAGGCCAAATGAGCAACCCTACCCCCGCCGGTTTTGAACCTGTGACCTCCAGGGAGATAGCACATGTTCTTAACCATTAAGCCCGCTCAAGTGCTCATAAAAGGTCAGGGTTCGTATCCCGGTTTCATTACAAGAGCGAGCGATGGGTAGGCGTCTCCAAGGGTAGGGTAGGAAACACGCTTTCATGCCCCACATGGCTCCTCAGAAACTCCATCGAAAACCCCACACGTTCCCCTTTGAAGGAAACACAGAAGGGAGACGTTTTCCTCCTAAAAATGGTGTCTCCTTCTAAAAATGGTGTCTCCCCGTTTCTTTTGACAGTTTTTTACCAAAAAATAAAATTAAAAATTTGAATGATAAAGGAACAGTCCACTATTAACTGTTCAATACGATTGTATTTCCAAATTTATTTGATCAGTTATAGCTTATGTAGGCTTGTCTTTCAGTTTATTTTACTTGATGTTTGTTGTAAACTTGTATTAATCTTAGATTATAAAATTAAAGACTTTAATGAATTATGCTCCAACTTTCAATTTTTATGTATTTTAATATAAAATTTGTAAAGTTCTTATATATTCTAATATAAAATTTGTTGTATTAATATATTCTCCCAATTACCCTTCGTTTCCTAAAATTTTGTGGTACTTCTGCCTATGTTGTTTCTGCGTTTCCCCTCTCCCAAGTCATATTTTACGTTCTGGAAACGTGGGGAACATTGATATTTTGAGTGACTGATGTTTATTCCACATCCCACGTCCTGGAAACTTGGAGAACATTGATATTTTGAGTGACTGATGTTTATTAAAGATGGCCTTTTATGTTTTGAGAAACACAGATGAACAGAGCTAATATCCCAAAATAAGGGAGTCTTTGTTCACCAGCGGTCAAGTTGTACAAGATAACAGTCATTGATTGTCTTCTTTCCTTTTTTTTCTGGATTATTTTTATATTTGGGAATGTTCGGTTGCAGTGAATTCAAATGCTCCCTGCTAAGTATAGTGAGAAAAGTCTGGATTATACACATTCTCTATTTTTTATTCTTAATATAACTTCAATTTCAATGTTTTTGCAGCTTGCACAGTATATAAGGAAGATCTTTTATATTTGAGAGAATAATTTACTGTGAAAAAGTCTGCGCAGAAATGATTTTGGAAGTTTGAAATATTTTTAACCTCAGCTGGTTTGTGCATGCGTAATGATTCTGGGACATTTTGTATGCTCCACTTTAGACACTTCTAATTACAACTGAAGAATTGCACTGCCTGCGAGGCTGTATCTAGTGCATGGTACAATCGTACGAGACTTGGACAAATTGCTGTGAAGTGGAGTTATCTTTACTCATGATCTGGTTCATCAAGGAAACTGAATGGAAAAATGTCATGTAAATGTCAAAGTCTTGTAAATACATAAGTCCATTAACTCGTCGGAGTAGTTGTCATTCTAGAATAAATCAGACAGTATTTGGTTAGAAAAACGATCATCAAATTAATAAGCCTGCTGGAGTTGGTAAAGCAATGCTAGTAGAGGATTGTAGATTTAGCGATTGAATAAATTGCAGTTAATTCTGCCTAAATGACTAAAAACTTAAATTGCTTCCCAAGGGGTAAGCTGCCAGGAATTCAGAGAAAAAGCCTTGAAATTTGACATCTGAAAAATTACAAATAAATTTCCAGATTTCGCAAAAATGTTGGGAAATTGGTCCAATTGTGTTCAAGTCAGAACAATATATTTGGTAGACAACTCTGGTTCTTCTATATTCATGATCCGGTTCATTAAGGAAACTGAGTGGAAAAAGGTCGCGTAAATGTTAAAGTCTTATAAATACATAAATCCAACATCACCTCGGAGTACTTTGTCATTCTAGAAGAAGTCAAACGGTATTCAGTTAGAAAAACGATCATCAAATTGTTAAGACTGCTGGAGTTGATAAAGCAATTGCTATTATAGGATTTAGTCTTATAAATACATAAATCCATCATCACGTTGGAGTGCTTGTCATTCTAGAAGAAGTCAAACAGTACGCAGTTAGAAAAACGATCGTCAAATTATTAAGCCTGCTGGAGTTGGTAAAGTAATGCTATTATAGGACTGTAGATTTAATGATTTAATAGATTGTACTTGTTTCTGCGTAAACGTCCTAAATGACTAAATTATTATATGGCTTCCCAAGGAGTAAGCTGCCAAGAATTCAGAGAAAAAGCCTTGAATATGACAAATAAGTGGCTAGATTTCGCAAAACAAATTGGGAAATTGGTCATATTGCGTGCAAGTCAGCACTATTTATTTGGTAGATAATTCCGAGTTCTTGTTTGTTTACATATCATAAGTGTTTGCTTTTTCTTAATGGATTGTTGTTTTATTCTCATAGATTCCTTTTTGGTCTGCGGGAGAGCCTAGTCTGTCAGGAAGTGTTGATCTTAAACGATATAGTTCTAGTAATTATTTGCCTGGTTAAAAGGTGGCAAGATTTGCAGGCTGATGGAAAAATATTTGGGTATGTACCTGTACCTTATCTATCTTATCTAAGATAATAAAGTAGGGCCATCCCCCACCTGAACCATTAAAACATTCTAAATTAACTTTGCATGAGTCATCTAGATTTTTTCTACTATCATATAAATAGTTGGATTTTATTTAGCTATATTCTATGGTGCTTTACAACCAGGACTCTGCTTTACTCTAATACATGGGAATATTCCGTATCTGCAGAAGGGCACCTGGTAAGCACCATTATTCTGTCTCTGGGAAATATGCACACAAGGATTCTGTGACATTGTTGAATTGATCTGGTAAAGCTTCCTTGGATTTTGTGACTTGTGGTAAATGCTCCACTGGATTTCCAGTGAAAGCTTGTCAAATAGAGGGGTTTCTGAACGATGAAAGTGAACATAAGGAAAACTTTTCACAAGAAGTTTTGTGACTTTGTTTTCCAATAAAAACATCATAGGAAACCCAAGGGATGTTTTCTGATATTTGTAGATGACATCTAGTAAATCCGTTAATGTAAATTAGTGCACCTACCCCAATGGAATTCCAACTAGACACCTGTTAGCACAGAACCAACTAAATGTTCAGTAACATTGGCAACAACCAGTTGAGCTAACCCCTTGGGCTAGATGTTCTATGACTTCTGCAAATGCCACGGATGTAAATTTTTTCCACAACTATATGCTTAAATAGAGTCAGAGCAGTTGATGAAAGCCATGGGATTGATTTTCTGCTGCTGACCTTGTATGCCAAGTGCTTTCTATGTTTCTAAAATAGTTGCGTGGGTAGAATATTGGGATTGGATTCAGATCTAATATCTATATATCAAAGGTTCAAGTGCCTGTCCAGTTTGGACCCACAATTTGGATGCACAGCTGGATTTCCAACAAAAGGCTTGTCATATTAAAGAGATCTGGATGATTAAAGCAGAGATTCGGCAAACTTCTTAGGAGAAGTTTTGAGACTAGTGACAACTTACAAGTGGCACATATGTAAAGTTTTCCATTTTCGCATGCTCAGATCGAGTCTGAGCATTTTGATGAAAGCCATGGGATTAGTTTACAACTGATCTTCATTTTTTTCTTCGCCTACCTTCATTCTGGCACCTACTCTTTTGTGGTTTTGCGCACTTCATTCTATCCTCGAAGAAAACTAAACTAAATTAAAATGCGAACAAATTTACCTACCATGTCTTAATCCATTCATGACCTTTGTTTCCCTATCAGTCTCCCTTTCCTGTTCTATTTGTTTCTGCTTCCTCTGCATTTTTCTTACGCCACGAAAAATAATTAAAGAATATATGGAAAAACATTAAATTGCGTTTGTGGTTCCATATTTATTGGTTCATGTTTATGATATTGAATCCGTCCCTTTCTTTTCCTTGGATTTCCCCTTGATTTGTTTTGGGTCCATATCCAACTAGAAGACCATATAGATCCTTCTTGAATTTGTATTCAACTCAGATATGATATAGTTTCATGTGGGACCCCTTATGGAAAACAAATGCAAAATATCTCTCTATATATATGGGAAAACAATATCCTAAGCGAAAACTACCTTTAATGGACAAGCTTTTATTGAGTGGAGCTAGTAGACATAGGAAAATCCATGGGGTTTTTAGCTAGGGTGATTACCAGTTAAGATTTACACGCCAAGATGGCAAAAGCTTCAGAAGCTTCAGGTGGGCTCCTTGGCTACCTCTCGATTGTCTTACAAGCAAATCCTTAGTTTGGGAGAAGACTCCATCCGGTTATAAGGAATCCTAAAAGGCCTCCGGAAAGATTTCAAGGAGAAAATCTCATGACCAATGCGCAATGATTCCTGAGAAAAGAGCTCTAAGATCATACTATTGAATTGGATCCGCAAGAAATGATAAAAAAATTGTGATAAACTGAAGCAGCTGTGGCTGTTTTGTAAGTTCATGGGCCTTTTGAGAAAATCCTAAACAATTGGATAAAGGCGTACTGGAAAGAGGGAGATTTGATATCTCTTTGTTGGGCCACAGTTACTTCTTAGTTTTCTTTGATGTGTCATCAAATAGTGAGTTTTTGAAGGAGGTCCCAAGAGTAGAGCCAACTTTTTCATGAGATACTGGCCCCTAGGTTTTGGTCCAAGAGAAAAGATTCCCAATATCGGTAAAATATTGCCTTTCCTTTTTATCAATTTCTGGAATGAATATGCCTTGAAAATGATTGGATCACCTGTGTTCTTTCATTTCATTAGCTTCTAAAATCATGACATACTTGTCCTTGGATTTTGATCCAAGAGAAGAAACCCCATGTTGAGTACGGAAAAAGATTGCCTTTCCATTTTATCAAATTCTAGAAACGAATATGCCTTGAAAATGATTAGATCACCTGGGTCCTTTCATTAGCTTAAAAAATCATGACTTACTGGTCCTTGGATTTTGATCCAAGAGAAGAAACCCCAACATGAGTAAAAGATTGCCTTTCCTTTTTATCAAATTCTAGAATGAATATGCCTTGAAAATGATTGGGATAATCTGGGTTCCTTCATTAGCTCCTAAATAAATACGAAGAAGAAACTTGCCTCACATGCAAGGATATTTGTCACATTGACCCATGTAAACCCTTGTCAGAGAATTTAAATTTGAAGATTGAGAATTACTCTTGATCCCAACCATTGGCATATGACAACGTTCCTTCCACATGCAAACATTGCCGTGAATATGGTCATTTTGAATAAACGTGTTCTCTTATGTGAAATTGAATCTTAGTAAACAGAACCAGGGACAAAAAAAAAAATCCACTCACGATAAAGCAAGACCTTAAAACACTAAAAAATGGGTTCCTAAACTGGGGGATAGAAAGTCCACCCACAATGAATCGAGAAATTCAAACACTAAGAAATAAGATTCTAAAAATTGGGTTCCTAAACTATGGCTTGAACCATTAATTAGATTAAAGGTGCTTAGAGATGCTCCCAAAATCAAGATCAAAATTCATCGGGCACCAACTATGATCAAAGGGGATCAAAGCACCATCCAGGAGAAGAACAATGTAGAAACCTTGGTATTTGAACCAAAGAATGCCAACAATAAAATAAGGGCAGTGTGATGCGGTGTAGGTAGGGGCTGTGAGGCCCCTCTGCAGGTACTTATTTACTCGTCATACACAACCACTAACAAAACACGAGGAACACAACAAGTTTTGAAATTTGATAATCCTTTGCTCATAAGCACCACAGTTTAAAATGACAACACAGAAACTTATTTAACCATTAGACACAAGAACCTGAATTTAATTTTTGGGCTCATTGGCCTACTATTAATCCTCATAAAGTTGATATAATAAATACAAATGGCCTCAAATGGCTCCTTGTTTATCAGAAATTTCAAATGGGCTCAGAGTTACCTTCCTCATTAAACTTCAGCTTGCTAGTCTGAGTCTCAGCCAAGGGTAGAGGTTTAATCCCCTTGTGCAAATCTGGTCTTTCAAGGACGACTTCTCCATGTGCTGGTATGATGGACCCCCTTCGCACAAACGATTGATGGATGAGGATGGGATGATGAGTTAATGGTCACGATCCTGTCGTGTTCTCTCCCCTTTTCTCAATCTTCATCATTTTATTTTGTTGCAGCATGGGCATAACCTAATCCTACCTACTATATTCATCGTCTCTATCATTGTTTCTACCCTGCTCAATAGTTTCTAGCCACCTCATCTCCTCATGGTAATACTTGAGCTCCTCATGACTCCCTTTCAGAAAAAAAACCTCTTTAATTGAATCTTATTCTGCGCCTTCTAATTCATAGGCAAGATTACAATATGTTGTAAGCTCATTTTTTTCATCACCATCCTTGCACTTAATACTTAATTCATTTCCATCCCCACTCTTAATGACAAGTTCAATCATTTCTTTAATAATCTTTTCTTCAAGAGAACTTTCTTTATCTATTTATGCAAGTTTTAATAATTGCTTGTCCTTAACAACTTGTTGTCCTATAGTGTTTGCACTTCATAAATATCTCCATCGTATGTGGCTTCAATATTGTCATCAATATCATTATAATTAACTGCATTAACGTTACCTCCACCCTGTAGCATACATTCATCATCATTTTCTTCTTCAATATCCTCAATAGTAGTTACATCAACAATAAACTCTCCCTTGGAATTCTTCATTTTTATTGATGTTCCAAGGTTTAAAGTATAATCCCTTTCATTTCTTTTCAATTTGGTTTTGCTTATTAGCAACTTCAACAACCTCATCAGAGGGTTCTTCCTTTTCCTTTGCAACCTTACTACCAATGGGCACACATGCACAAGCATAACCTTCCAAATCATTATAAATAAAATAAATAGTTCCTTCAGGTTCTTTTCATCATTTTCTCTTACAACCTGGATTGCTATAAATGAAAACTTTAATCGCTTCCCTCTACTCATCGTCCATATTTGCCACTACAACTAAGGCATCCTCTTCCTTGCTTGCTATTGTTAGAGTAGTTTCCATATCCATTCTTGTCCATGATCCACATGGTTACTTTCCTCAAAGCTCGTTATGCTCCTTCAAAACAAAAGAATTTTCCCGTTCATAAACACTTATCTTGGCAGCTTCTTTCTATCTACCTCCGACTTCTATGGTTCTCAAGGCCATTTCTCTTTTAGCACCTTTACCTTTCAAAACAATCCTTTGTCACTTCCATGGATTCTTCATTTGGCATCATTCCTTCTTGGACCAATTTCTCACCATAAACTTGGTTTTAAAATCCATTCTCCTATATAAGCATGTTCTTTTTTTAGCCCTTGTCCAATCATCTTCTTGCTCACAGGTAACTGAGTCAATATGCCTTCCTCAAAAATTGATGGTTCAAAATGCCCTTGTTCAACTTATCTTACAATAGTACTTCTTTGTCTATAGTCCTTCTGATTTCTTGCATATGTCAACAAATTATCATTAGTAAATAAAACATTGAGCTTTGGGCCCCATCTTTCTCTTTAATATGCCTTATTTCTTCATTGATTTGAGGTAGTTCTCCTTCTCTTACAACTTTTGGAACGCTGCAGTATGTTTTCACATTCACTCTTTTAGCCCTCTCAAATGTCTCCTCGTTGTCTTCCAATGTACATTCTTTAGTAGACACAAATTCACCTACTTGCATACAAAGTGCAGGTTTTCCCCATCATCCTCATTACTTACAACCATAACTAGGTTGTTCTACCCATTCATCAAATCCATTAACAATTTTATCTCATTTCTAAGTTCAAACATTTCTTCATCAAATTTTACCTCTAGGTCCACAATAGGGTTGTTCTCTCTTTCACTTACAACATTAATATGGTCAATGCCTTCCACATAGGCAACATCAACATGGTTGATGCCATCTTCCTCTATACTTGAAAATACACAAACTTCTAAACAATCCAATGATTTCAATGCCTCTATGGGCATACACCCCAAAGGTTCCTCATTTGATGCTTCTTGATCCTTGGTTTCAACGTCTTCTTCTTTTCTTTCTTTAATCTCATGTTCCCTCCTATCAATTCGACCTTCCGAGGGAACATGATCGATGTGCACGGTGCTGAATTTCGTCCTCACAACCATATTACGAAATGTATTAACAATTAAATGCGTGTGCAAATTCATATCGACATACACAATGGAATTAAACTTTGTCAATGCACACATACAACACGCCTATACCAACATTTTCATCACAGGCATAATAAATAAACCATGCACAACAATAGAATTATTCTCATGCTATTTACAAGCATGTAATTAAACAATTCATGATGGGTTTGTTCATTCAATTTAAAACAATTAACAATCATTCATAAAGCATAATCAGAGACAATAAAAACACTCAACTTTTAATTGTAATTGACCGAGCAACTGGCTATGGAAGAGAAACATTCCACCCAACTATAGGTATTTTCCCAGCCTATATTCTTTCAGCACTCAGAGACCAACCCTAAGCTGGGCTATGTATCCACTAAGGAGGAACTTCTCAGGCTCGCTCACAGCCATAGACACAATTGCTCATGCTAATCCAATGCACAACTGGGTTTGTCAAGCATGTGGAGAGACATGGAAGGAGATTGCTAGGCCAATGAGCTCAACCATAGAGCTACAAGAATCTTAATTAATTTCAGCCAACCTTGGCACCTACATTACCTACCACACCCAACACAAGAAAGGTCCCATTCTCTGCTACAGTTCCTCAAGCACCCCTTCCCTCTAGTTCTCTTCAGGGTGGGCATAGAAAGGTCCAAGGTGCTAATTCTTCAGAGATTTTTTCTTCACTGGGTTTATCAAGCACTTCCGACCTCCGATCTCTCTTTTCCAATTCAATCCACTCTTAGATTTTCTATTTTTGTCCATGTGTCTGTTAATCACAAAATTCAACTTCCAGGCCTCTAAATCTGGGTCTTCCCATGCATTTTTGGGTCTTTGACACTCTCACATGAATTTCTTGGCGTTTTTGGCACTTCAAAACAAGGCTTCTTTCCTGATTGTGATTTTTGCAATTTCCACTGTTGGGAATGCCAAAATGTGTTGGGAATTGATGTTTGATGGTTTTACAATGAAATGGAAATGATGGAGAATGAATTCCCATGCAGGAAATTGACTTCTGGGTTAAGTAAATTGAGCCCATTCTCGACCATACGAATTTATGGGGTTTTCCAATCCAAAAATTCATGAGCTGATTTTTCAGCTACCTTCTTACAACAAAATTAAATATCAGCAAGGGAGTCAAAATGAGTTCTCAGGATGACATTTGGAAACACAAGGTTCAATCTCACAACCCTCTCACCACTCCATGGTGGAAACACATGGCCCCCTCATTTCCGTTGCTTTCCATAGCCAACTCTTTGTATTTTTATTGCATTACAAATATTTACACGATTTTACAATTTTTCATGGCTTACTAGCACATGAATAGCAAAATATAAAAACACTTGCCTTTAATACTTGAGTATTTGCTCGCGGGGACTTGGCCTTGAGCTCCACCCTAAGATTTATACAACACATATACATAATATTCACATATAAAGCCAATAAATTCTAGTGGTCACAATGGGGGTATTACATTCCTCTCCCCCTTTAGAATAATACTGTCGTTGGTGTTCTCAAAATTTGAACAAAAATGTGTATGCCTCTTTCATGGCATCCTTTAATTCCCATGTAGCCTCATCGGGACCAAGGTGCTTCCATTGCATTTTTATCTATCCGATGGCTTGGTACCAGAGCAATGTCACCTTCTTGTCGATGATGTGCATAGGTTCCACTTGGAACTTGTTGCTGCTGCAACTATCCCAAAAACAAATTACATTTTTTAGGACCCCTTTAAATTCTTAGTTTTACCTTTTAGGCACTTTGAGTTTTGATTTTCAGCCTTTATGGTCTTTTCTATTTTTGAAAAGTTCCGAAGTTGCTTTTATTTCACTAAGGCAGAGTTGGTTTTTGATCCGCTATAGCGAATGTTTTCCCAAGTTGGAGCCGCTGCAGCGGATAATTTTTCATCTTAGAGCCGCTATGGTGGATGACTGTTTATTTTCAAGCCGCTACGACGGATGCGTTCTTTTGTTTCGAGCCGCCACATCGAATAAGATTTCAATTGTGAGCCGCTACAACGGGTAAGTTCTGGTTTGTGTATCGGAGAAGTTTTCGATGTTTTGTTTACTCCGCTGTGGCGGAAGGCTTTTCGAGTCACGCCTACTACGGCGGCGGACTTCGTAATTCATCATTTCATCTGACCCCAAGAGATCGCAACGGCGAACATTGCATGTTTGGTTAGCCGCTACGACGGTTGTTCTTCAATTGGGAGCTGCTACGGCGGCTGATTTCTAAGGTTTTGGCCGCAACGACGGAAGCGCTTACAAGTGTTGCAAAGTTGTTCTCCATTTCTTTAAGACCCGTCGTTGCGGAAGTCTTTCTCGATGTGCTGCCGCTACGACGGAGGCATTTCCTCATCAGTGGCACAATTCTTGTAAGACCCGCTGTGGCGGAGGTTGTTTAAACTCGGAGCCGCTACGAAGGCTGGCATATTGTTCTTCTCGCCGAGTTGGTTTCCACTGCCGAGCCGCAAAGGAGATAGCGGGTGAGTTGCGGAGTTGTGAGCCGACAATTGTGGGTGAAGTTAGAGTAATCGAGTCGCCGTGTCGAGGCTATCTACGTATTAACTTATGTTCTCCAACCCGAAGCATTGGCGCCAACGACGTTTTTCTCACACGAATTGGTTTAATGTCGTTTTAAAGGTCTTTTAACCTCAAAGCCTATTTATTCACCTAAGTGGAAAGGGTTTACCATTTGTTTTATGGAGAGGGTTGGAAGCTGTCAGCAAAATTTTACCTCGTCAGGAGCATCCGCGTCACTTGTGGAGTTCACATGGCAGCTTCATCGAACATTCTTCGACCGCGTGCCTAGCTTCCCGCCTGACGAGTACGTTTCACTCACTTGCTTTGATTGGTTGGCTTACTTGAGCTACGAGCTGCCATTCGTTGGTACGCTGTGGAAGGTTAGGTTGGGTAGTTGGCATTTGTTAGGTTTAAAAGAGGTTTTTCCCTGTGCATATTTTTAAATTTCGTTTTGTCCATCTTTTTAGCTCACCCTAGTCACCCTACCTGCCCATAGCGACTCACCAGTCTAGTCAAAGGCATTTTCGCTGCGAGACTTGTTAGAATTTTATGATTCTCCAGAAGCCCGAGCTTCTCGCCGAAATGGAGCAGACCCGTCGCTCATTTTCGGGCGTTAGTAGTCACCTCACCTCAAGAAAACCCTGGGGGTTTCAACGTTTTATTTTCGGCCGCGGGGTGCTAAACAAAGAGATGGTAAACTTAGGGCATCACCTCCCTGTGCGTCGAGGAGGTTTTTGGGACGTGATTTTTCATGGTTTTAGGGCCATAGTGCAGAAGAACCTCGTAGTGATTAGAATCATGTCTTTTCCATTTTAGGGTTCGGAGGCCGAGGTTGCATAGGTCCAAAGTTTAGTGCAGAGCTTTGACCCATTGATTTGTATTGTTATTTTGACGTCATGACTGAAGAAATCAGGGTAATACTGTTAGGATTATTAATCCTCCCTTGTCCAAATTTGGTCATATGTCTAAATCGGGAGTCATGTCTAAATCGAGAGTCCATCCAGTCTATTTATAGTCATTAACACCATTGAGTCCACTTGACCTAATTGGGGCACATGTTTCAGTTACTAAAGTGTGGGAAACACTAATTGAGGCTCACTGCCACTGATTGCACTTGATTGCATCAGTTTAGGAGCCTCCTAGACCAATCCCTACAATTTAGGAAGCCACTGGGACTGCCGAAACCAACCAAGGTCAGTTCACTTCAGTTAATGACTAGTCAAGCTAAGTTAGGAGTTGGTTGGCATTCAGTTCTAGTCCTCTACATTCAGTTAGCGCTAGGTTTACTTGACTGAACACATGTGGGGCACATTTCTCACCTACCACTGTCAGTTAACCTTAGTCAACACTGAATGTAACACTTGAGTTATGTTTTAGAGCTCCGATGAACTCCAGTTATGGTTTAGACAAGGTCAGTTAACTATTGAGTCCTCCGATAGTGATTAGACAAGGTCTTGATTACCTACAGTCAAGTAGAGTCTAATCAATTCGAACTTCCTCATGTGGATTCGAATTGCTTGTGGTTATTAAAGCCATTGTGCTTCATTGTAATTATCTATCTAATTACTCTTTGATTAATGAAAAGCATTCACAGCTGCAAGCCATTTTTGCACTGTTTCATTCTTCAATAAATGAGTAAATTGTGTGATCTATCATGTGAGTTGTGTGTTTGTCCACAGATCTATGTGCTCAATTTAATATGGTATCAGAGCCTTGGCGGACAAGGCACTTCTCCTCCTCAGATCTCCTACTGGATCATTTTTTTGTTTTGCAGGTACAACTTCGAAATGATTTCATCTCTGATGAGACAAGGTCTCTATCGGGTGTTTATTGGACTCGGTAAAGAGTGTTTTAGTAAGATTAACTCGCTGAATAAAAGTGACAGAGCTTTTGGAACAATAGCAACATGTCTTTCTCCTAGCTTGCGCTACCTCATTAGATCTATTGAAGATCTGAAGGAACTCTGGACAAGATTGGACAGAACCTTTGGAATGATTTATGAGGATCATAATAGCACTTTGGAGAGAACATCCAGCACCATAAGCATCCTTGATCCAAAAATCTCGGCCTCCACTCTCTCTGATGAAGTTGTTCAAGATAAAGAAGAAGCAGAAGCTTCTACACAGTCAATTCGAATTGAAGACAGTCTCCATGCGGTGACTCCTTCTCCTGATGCTCCAGAAGTTCAAGAGATCTCTAATATCTCATTTTCTCATATTGCTGAAATAGAAGAAGACATTTGAATCTCTGATATTGAAGAAAAATTCTGCTGCACTTCCATGCAAACATTCACCGGTGATTTTCCTTTAAATTCTGTGCAAAATTGACTAGTAATTGTTTCCGAAAGTGAAGAGAAATTTGATTTTTCTCCCTCTAATGTTGCTGCTAGTGTGAAAATATGTGATACCTTGGATATTTTGGAAGAAATATCAGATTACCAGAGTGATCCATTCGCTCCCCATGATCTATATTTTCCAACAAATTCCTGCAGGATCGCATGCACCAAAATTCAGAATTTTGAAGAAGAAGAAAGCTGTGCATCCACCGTCTCGGTTAACCATTTATTTGAATCTAATATTAACCTTATTGGATCTGATATGATCTTATTTAGATCTGATCTGATATTTCTTGGTTTAATATATCAAATTCATAATCTTTCAGTACCACTTGTACCTGTTCTCATCAACAGTGTGAAGAAACAAGTACCGCAAGTCTCCTACAAAACTGATGTTGGGAATTTGATTCCATTTCACAGTTTTGGATCTGTTTGAACCTATTTAGATCTGATTTACTTTCTGATCTGATATTATTTGGTTCATATTTTAAAATCCAAAAGCCTTCAGTCATGCTTGTAGCCGCTCTCACCAATTCCAGTGTGAAAAATCAAGTACCGCACTTTCTCTTCAAAACTACTGATGGGGATTTGGTGTTAGTTTCCTCATATGAGGTTGCTGATATTTTATTATGTGATTCATTATCTATTTCAGAAGCCATATCAGACTATGGAGCTCAAGCATTCACTCTCAACAGTCCCAGTGCTTCTCTACCATTGATCACATGCTCATCTCCTCACAGAACTAGTAAAGAGGAAGATTTTCTGCATCTGCCTGGACACCTGCTCCTAACACTTGGGGCTGTTCTTACCACTCATGGTTTGCTGTTCATGGATGCAACATATCAGTTTCTTGAGTGTTCCTCACATTCTCTGAATTTTTAAGAACATTTTCTCACTTTTCAGTTGACTTCAGTTGCTCTACATGGGTCCAGTCTTCATCCGGTAGCTGTCTATATTTCTGATTTAGTTGAGCATATCATTCTTCTTCCAAAGAGGAAGATTCCTCCAGACATAATGATGGAGAGGTTCACATGCCAGGCCCCAGGATACCTTTGCACAGAAGAACCAGATTGATCCTAATTCTACCTGCTTAATTAGAGGGGGGGATTTTTTCCCATGTGGTTTTTCCCCAGCACCTTGTTTTTGAGCAGTTACTTTACTTTACTTGATGTAATGGGTGACCTATGGTATTAGTTACCAGGGCCCACAGATTGTCCAAGTTAGCATTCAGGGGGGGTGTTAGGATTATTAATCCTCCCTTGTCCAAATTTGGTCATATGTCTAAATCGGGAGTCATGTCTAAATCGAAGGTCCATCCAGTCTATTTATAGTCATTAACACCATTGAGTCCACTTGACCTAATTGGGGCACATGTTTCAGTTACTAAAGTGTGGGGAACACTAATTGAGGCTCACTGCCACTGATTGCACTTGATTGCATCAGTTTAGGAGCCTCCTAGACCAATCCCTACAATTTAGGAAGCCACTGGGAGTGCCGAAACCAACCAAGGTCAGTTCACTTCAATTAATGACTAGTCAAGCTAAGTTAGGATTCAGTTACATTCAGTTCTAGTCCTTTACATTCAGTTAGCACTAGGTTTACTTGACTGAACACATGTGGGGAGCATTTCTCACCTACCACTGTCAGTTAACCTTAGTCAACACTGAATGTAACACTTGAGTTATGTTTTAGAGCTCCGATGAACTCCGGTTATGGTTTAGACAAGGTCAGTTAACTATTGAGTCCTCCGATAGTGATTTAGACAAGGTCTTGGTTACCTACAGTCAAGTAGAGTCTGATCAATTCAAACTTCCTTATGTGGATTCGAATTGCTTGTGGCTATTAAAGCCATTGTACTTCATTGTAATTATCTATCGAATTACTCTTTGATTAATGAAAAGCATTCACAGCTGCAAGCCATTTTTGCACTGTTTCATTCTTCAATAACTGAGTAAATTGTGTGATCTATCATGTGAGTTGTGTGTTTGTCCACTGATATATGTGCTCAATTTAATAAATAAAAACATTGATGAGTGATTGGATAGTCTGTTTAGCATATCGTAAGCTAGTCAGTTCTATCGTTTTATTTTAATGCATGGGTTTATTTTATGATGTAACACTAAGATATCTTTGTGTTGTTGCAGCTAACGCCCACATCCGAAAATATGACAAAAAAGGGTAAGAAGAAAGCTAAGATTATTGATTATGACTCAGATGACGAGGTAGTAGAAGCACCCCCACTAAGGATAGAAATTGTCTATGAAGACACCAAGGCAGTAACTAGAGCTGACCCCGAGTTCAAATGGGGCCAGATTTATCACTGATTGGTTGAAAAGAAAGTTCTAGAAGTAGGGTTGGAGGATTTGGCACTTTATGATAATGTGCTAAGATCCAGAATAACCAAAGTAACTACTAGACCTAAAATGTTCACTTGTGCAGAAGTCATTGGATGGATTTTACCTAGGGTAGACACAACATGAATGCTGATGAATGATATTGAGAATAAAGCTTTTGCATCTTTCTCCCCCGCATTTCTATCAGTTGCTTACAACTTGCCCGAAAAGGAAGTCAGTGTCACCACAGAATGGGTAAAAGTTTTGAAGTTTGATTACACTGCCAAGGCTAGGATGATGATGATCGACGGGAAAACTTTTAGGAATAATCAGTCAGGAGAATACGAAACAACTCACTTGAAAACCCCATACAGGTTAATAGTGATGTGGTTGAACAAAATTTATGGTAGCGCTGATGGGAGGTTCTACAAATTTGGATGGATTGCACTGATATACCACATAGCTATGAAAGGAACAATTTTCAACTAGGACGACATTATAGCCTAGAATTTGTCTACCACTATCAAGGAAACCCAGGAAGGTCTGCACCTCAGCAAATCTGAATTTTACATGCCTTCCTTTTTAGTAGACTGCATACTATACCATAATCGGTTTGAAGGATTAAAGTGTACATGGAATGGGAGGGAATGCCTCCATATATACAACCTACCATATGTTGGGGTCTCATAAGTATCATAATCATTATCAGGTGATCTGTGAGGAGTTCTTGATGCCCTTGTACAAGTTGATCTTTCTAGAAGAATGCCTGTGTTTATCTAAAGGAGCTTTAGAATCTATTAGAGAATACAGAGATTACTTTTGCACAGAAGAAGGCACGTATTTAAGGATGTATGGGGGAACGGAAGCTCCCTTATTACTACCTAAATATGCAACAGATTATATAGCTCACAAAGAAGCTGTCAGACAAGTCTTTTTAAATGGATTCGGGAGCCACTTGTTCGATTTGAATAAAGCTGTTTACCCACCATTACCCTTCTATGTGGGAAGTTACAAGTTTAACAAGGTGAAGAATGCCCCTGAATTTGTCAAGGAGCTTGAAAATTTTCGTTTTGGGGAAAAGGATTTTCATAGAAATGACTCTCAAGGAAAGGTTGCTGCCTATAAGGCAACACTCAAAATAAAATTTGAGTATACTGATTATGTAGACAAAGAAGAAGAAAGGTACATGAACATTTACAGCTTGACAGCTTTGACCAAGAATCTAAAGCTGAAGTCAGTGGCAGTTGGAGATAAAAGAAGTGGAAGCAACACTCTAGTATCAAAGAGTCAAGAAGAGGAAGCTGCTAAGAAAGCAAAAGAAGAAACTGGCTGAAGAATAGCAGAGGGGGCCAAAAAGCTCTGAGTTGAGGAAAAGCAGCGAGAAGAAGAAGAAGAAGCTGCAAGGGAAGAAAAGAGAAAGGAGGAAGCCATCTAAGGAAAGGTTGTTGAGCTGGAAAATTCCATAGCTCGAGAAGCTTTGAATCCAAGACTAGAATGACAAGACCTAGAAGACTGCACCGAAGAACAAAGTAAGAAAAACAAAGAAGACCTAGGTGGTGAAGACCAAGAGCAGAGCCCTGCCCAGGATAACCCAGAAAACCCCCCATCCACCTCAGGAACCATACTTATAGAAGGCCATCTTCCCATAGTTGAAATGGGACTTGTACCATTTACCCCATCCAAAGAATATGATGTGGCATGTCTAGAGGACATACAGTTCGATCCCAAAACAAAGTCAATCGTTTAGAACAGAAAAGACACTGAAAATGGGAGACCAACCCCCCGTCACCACAATCATAGAGAGAATAGTTGTGAAAAAAGTTGAAGATAATCCCAAACAAATGGCTTCCATGGGCATTTCATCTGCATATGCAAATGATCACAATATAGACAATCTCACAGAGACCCTTGAATAGTTCAAGGGAAAAATGGCCGAGATGAAAGCGATTTTGAAGAAAGAGGAGAGAGTCTGCAGATAATCCAAGAGAAAGTATGAAGATACTCTCTTAGACTTGAAAAACTGCAGCAAGATTACCAAATTCTGGGAGAAGAACGAGACTCTTTGAAGCAGTCCAACATGAACCTGATTAAAGAAAAGGGGGAGTTGGAGAATAAAATTGTAGAACTGGAAGCACAAAATATTGTAGCTGATAAGAGAGCAAAGCAATATGAATACCAAGCAGTAGGATTATAAGCTCAAAAGGGTTCTTTGGAGGTGCTGTTAAAGGCAACAAATGAACAAAAGGTAGATATTGCACCTTTCACAAAACATACACTATTTCTCAGGAATAAGACTTATCAAACACAGATCTAGAGAGCAGAAGAGGTTTTGAAGGTTAGGAAAGTAGAAGCTCGACTGGAAGAAATCTCAGTGATAGCTTCTCAATTCAAAGACAAGACTCAGAATTTCTTGGAAATCATTCAAGGAAGATTGAAGTGGTTGGAAACAACCAAGGAGCCCCCAGCCAATGCATCAGACAAAGATTAAGAGAGAATGCTTCTTGAATATGAATTAATGGGTTTCAGTAATAAAGACGTTGAGAAGTTGTTAGAGGCAGTTAAGAAAACTAAAGACCAATGCATGGAGTTTTTTTAGAAGGTACTGGAAACTCACAACATGTGCTAAACATCATCAAAGAAAAGGTTAGATGAACTTCCTGCACATGAAGAACATTTGAAACAATTACATGATAGATTGCAGGAAGATGAGTTGGGAATACATCTGATTAAAAGCTTGGACGACAAGGTGGTAAAAAGTGTACTTGCTCAAGCAGTAGTAAATAGATTTCGGTTGGAAGACTAGCTCCGATTAATTCCAGCTAGAATGAAGAACATAAAGGCTCAGGCTGCCGCAGCATGAAGTTACTGTCATATTTTTGGAGCCATCAGACTTTGGGAAAATAGTTACGGATGCTATGGCATGGAAGCAGTTTATTGATGAGTTAGCCGACTCCACATAAAGTGTTTTGTCTTATTGACACTTAGGAAACCTATTTTGTAATATTTGTATTTTTTTCTTAATTAGCAAATATGCTAGATGACAAATCCTTTTTGTAACCAAATTGTAAAGGAAGCCCAAAGGGCAGGGAGATCAAAGGTCATTTAGAAATGTATAAGTATAGGTAAAATTAAATGAGAGAGAACTTTTCTAGCTCACTTTTGTGAAACAATTATTGTAAGAGGAACTATTGCTGATTACAATAAAGAAGATGGAATTTTCTGCTGGAGAAGGAGCTGTTGAGTTTCGGGTGCATGTTGTGTGGATAGCTAGATAGAATTATTTATGTGTTAGCCGGATATGCAATTTGTGAGATTGTAACTATGAACTATTTCTTAGAAGTGAATAATTTCCTTTCCATGTTTTGAATCGTGTGCAGCAAATGAGTGATGAATGTTTAAACAAACAATGAGCTATCTCTATGTTAATCTTTCTGTTGTTTTTCTCTGTATAATGAATTATATCAGCTATCTGTAAGATTCTATTTGCATGAAATGCAATACATTACTCATACGAATAATCATCTTGCTCCCTGGGGATAGATTAGTTAGTATTAGATTAAGTTTATTTTAGCTATTATTTTCTTTCTCTGATTGGGGAACAAAGGAGATGAGACGAGACGTAAGAACCTACGCATCACATTGTGAACCCTTTGCTTCTTGATCAACTGCATTTAGATTTTAGGCACTTGCATATCATTATAAAACATAAAAATGAAAATACACATAAACGGTGGACCGGACCGCAATCGATAAAATAAGCTTAAACCGTTACTTAACTCTACAGTAGCCAAACCGTAAACCGGACGGATTTCCCATACCAAACAATAAACGAGTTGATTGGGAACGATTATTGGGGAGAATCCCTATTGTCAGTACCTGGGATTTTCGAGGCATCAACAATTTTGGCACTAGAAAGAGGGCCGTCAGTGCATGGTTGGCCGATGAACTCTGTTTCCTCGAGAACATTCTACCGGTGACAGTTTTCAAACTAATTTTCCCAAAAGACCAAGCCCTGAAAGAAAAGTTAAACCTGAGTCAGATGACACATAATATCTCTATCCTGTTTCTAACGAAGTAGTAGATCATTTGAGAAGAATTACTAGATCATATACGAAGAAGCTAGGAGGATTGCCAAATATTCCTACCCTACCTAGAAGACAAGTTCACAGGAAAGAATGCCCTTACCTAGAGGATTCTCTGTTGGTCGGAGATTTTGAAGAGTTGGTAGATTTAACCTTGCAAGAGATTGATCAACCCCTTGATAAGTTGGGACCTGATTCGCCTGTTCAAACTCCTTTCCAATCTCCACCTCAATCTCCTAAACCTATCATCGCCTGAAATGTGCCTCTGACCCCCAATGCAAATCAAGCCAATCCACCTACACCAGCTTGGAGGGCTAGAACACCATTAAACTTAGCTCCTCCAGTGCATTATTTGCCGCAGAATTATGAAAAGTATTTGCCTAGATTTGACCCGGGGGAAGGCTCATCCGTGGACGATCATCTATAGAGTTTTTTCTTGGTTTTGGAAGCACTGGCAGTTGAACATGAGGATGTGGTTTGTAGGCTGTTTCCTCATACTCTCAAAAGAAAAGCAACGTCTTGGTATTTTGGTTAACAAGCCAATTCAATCACTGATTGGGACACTTTCGAAAGAATGTTTAAAAGCAAGTTTTGTAGCCAAAGGATCACTGCCCCTTTGATGAAAGAGTTGTTAGCTTTGAAGAAGGAAAATAAATAAAAAGTGCAGGAATTCACCCATAGGTTTGCTGCTCACTTAAAAAATTTCAGTGCAGCCATAAAACCCACCGAAGAAACTTTGATAGTATATTACACATCACCTCTTGGCCCTGAAATGGCCATGTTTGCTAAAAGATCAGTTAAAGCCACCTTGGATTCAACATATGAAGAGGCTGAGCTACAAAGTGTAAACAAGTATCCGGTGGAGCCAGAAACGAAGATCTTCAATAATAAGAAGCCTTTGTTATTAACCAGACCTAAAGACGAAAGATCACATGAATTGGAGGGAGTAGTCAAGGTGGTCTAGAAACTATCCAATAAGATTGTTGATATGGAAAAGGAAAGGGAAACCAAGAGGCAATTTAAGCCCTATTGTAAGAGAAAAGATGAAAGTGGTCCCTCACAGCCTCCTACAAATAGTCTTGCTGTCATTAATCTCACTGAAGTCAGGATAGATAACTTCTGCACTTTCCATGAGCAACCTCATTCGAAAAAAAAATTGCCCACAATGGATTAATTCTATGACTTTAGTTATGAATCAGTTACTTGATTCTAAGTTAACTGAACCTGTGGGTGAGGAAGAAAAAATTTATGAATCAGAGGAAGCATCGGAAGAAACTACTATGGTTTTGTGGGATTGTGCACCTATGCTTGGTTTCGAAGAAGAAGAACCTAATGAAGAGATACAACTGTCGAATGTTAATATCACAACCAGGAGCAAAGGTCCAATAATTGAAGATAACACACTGCTGCCCAAGATTAAAAGAATTCAAGAAAGCTTGAAGAAGGTCAGGAATAACACTCAGACCCAGATCATACCTTATTTGGTCATAATGAGGCAGAATATTCCAATGATTGGTAAGCCTGTAAAGGAGGCTAAAAGAAAAGTAGGTGTGAAGAAAAACTCAATAGACTGTGAGATGAGGTACGATATAATAGAAGACATCAACAAGACCAAAGCTAATATTTCTTTGTTTGAGATGTGTAGTTTATCCCAACAAAAGAAGAAACTTTTGGAAGCATTAAACCCACCCACCAGAAAGCCCCAAAAAAACATTCAGTCGGAAAAAAAAATCAGCGAAGCTAGTATTGGTGGGAAGTCCAAATCCAGAACTCTACCTTTTCTACTCACATTTGAAATTTTCAATCATAATGTGCACAACTGTTTTTGGTTGATTCAGGAGCATCTGCTAATGTTATGCCTTTGTCAGTTTGTAAAAGGATAAATGGCCAACCCAAGCCATTTGATGGCAAGATAATACAGTTGGACAAGACGACTGTGAAAGTGGTAGGAGAAATGAAAGATGTGCTGATATGTTTATCTGCATATGATAGAGTGTGTCAATTCACAGACAGTATGGTGGTTGACATACCAGAAGCTTATGGATTAATATTGAGCTGAGACTGGTCTGGAAAACTAGATGGTTATTTTGCAACGAACTGATCTCATTTGTGGTTGCCCTATCAAGGTAGAGAATCAGATAAAAGTAATGAGGGAACCACATATGAGACACAATGTGACTCAATTAGAAGGCAAGAACGAGCTGGTGATTTTTTTGCACCCTGTGTTGGGAAATTATTTCATTGAGTTAGAACCGAGAAATTACTAAGCTGAAGAAGACAATAATGGATCAGATACATAACCCGATCTCCTTCGATTTTCATGAGCCAAGAAGGCCGACTGTAACATAGTTAGCTTAGTTTTAGATGTAAACAATAGCAATAGTTCAATAGATTCATTAGATAAGTTTTGGGTATTGTACTTTGATGGTTCAAAAACACGGGAGGGATCAAGAGCTGGCTGTATCCTGATGGATAAAAAAAAACATTTTCTTTCATGTAGATTAGAATTTGAATGTACAAATAATACAGCCAAATACGAAGCATTAATACAAGGATTAAAAAAGGCAATTGAATTCAAGGTTAAGAATTTAAAAGTTTATGGAGATCTGAAATTATTGTCAAACAAGTCTGAAATACAATCCATTGTCTATCTTCACATTTAAAAGTTTACCAAAGTGAAGTCCAGGAGTTGCCAACAAACTTTGATGCATTTAATAAAGTTTCAATTCCTAGGTTAAAAAATGTAGCGGCTGATTTATTAGCTACCTCAGCCGCCAGGCTTGTTCCAACTAATAACCAATGTTCTATTGAATTACTTTTCAGGCCTGCTGTATCGAATAATATCACGAATCTAAGAGTGTTTGATGATGATCTGTAGATCCTAGAATTTCTGACAAATGATGAGAATTTCAAGGGAGTAGTAATCAATGAAGAAGAACATCAAGCAAACATTCGAAGCGGAAACTTTATACGTAAAGGAGTTAGAACATCGGAAGGAATGTTAGATTTAAATAGCAAGTTTAAAAGGCCAACTAATGTTAAAACACACAGCTCATCTATGTAGTTTGACTTGGTAAATTTTGGATTAGAGGCTGAGCCTAAATACGTAAACTTAGAAAAGTGTTGTTCACCTGGAGAAAGGAATAAATTCATAAACTTGTTTAAACAGTACAAAGACGTGTTTTCTTGGACATATGAAGATCTCAAGACATATGACACCAAGATTATATAGCATATGGTCCCAATCGAGGTAGGGGTCAACCCATATCAGCAACCATTAAGAAAGATGCATCCGAAGCTGGAACCTTTGATTCAAAGTGAAGTGAAGAAACTGCTTGATGCAAGACTCATTTTTAAAGTCAGAAATTCGGAATGGGTTTCAAACTTAGTACCAGTGAGAAAAAAGGCTGGAGAAATTAGACTCTGTGGATTTTAGAAACTTGAATCATGCCTCCAATAAAGATAACTACCCAGTCCCACCCATGGAACAAATCTTGCAGATGGTCTCTGGATTGGAATTATTTCTCTGCTAGATGGTTTCTTAGGCTACAACCAAGTATTGGTAGCCGAAGAAGACAGATTAAAGACTACGTTCAGAACTAAGTGGGGGACTTTTGCGTATAGAAGGATGCCCTTTGGACTTATCAACACTGGAGCAACTTTCCAGAGGGCCATAGATATAGCTTTCCGTGGGCTAATTGACAGAAGTGTAGTAGTGTACTTGGACGACGTTACGATTTACTCCAAAAAAATAGAAGAACACATGTTTCATTTAAAACAAATTTTTGAACGCTGTCGAAAATACGATGTCTCTTTAAATCCAAAGAAAAGTGTGTTTTCTCTATTAGACGGAAAGCTATTCGGTCATGTAATTTCTAAGAAAGGGATCTCAATAGACACAGAAAGGATCAAAGCCATAGCACAGATCCCTTTTCCCAACAATAAGAAAGAAATGCAATCTTTTATGGGGACCATTAACTTCGTGCGGATGTTTGTGCCATATTTTGCTCAAATAGTCAAACCTCTACAACAAAGGATTAAGCAAAGTGCTCAGTTCAAATATACAGACTTAGAGAAAGGCGCATTCGAAAAAATTAAAGCAGCAATAGCTCAAGCACCCTCTCTCAAAAGCCCGAACTTCGAAAAATATTCCATCTTATACACTTTTTCTTAAGACAACCCATTAGCAGCAGTGCTTACACAAAAAGAAGAAGGGGAAGACAAGTACCCTATATCATTCATGAGCACTGGACTACAAGGTGCTGATTTGAATTACCCCGCTGTTGATAAACAAACATATATGATGTTCAAAGCGGTAACAATTCATGCCTTATATACTAAAGAACAGAACCAAAGTTATTGTACCTCACCCAACAATCCAGAATCTTTTCATACAGAAAGAGTTGGGAGAAAGAAGAGGAAATTGGGTTACAACCTTGCAAGAGTATGACTTGGAGTTTAAGCCAGCCACTATCGTCAAGGGACAGGGGCTATGCAAATTAATGGCTGAAAGCCAGGAAAATGAAGATAACGTTTGGAAGAATTAGACTGAGCTGCACATGGTTGATGTATGCCCCTTATTTACAGCTCCAGAATCTTGGTATAGAGATTTAGTACACTATCTCCAACAAGGTTATCTTCCTGAACATTGGAATTCCAAGCAAAGAAGGGCCTTGCGTTTAAAGTCCACATTTTACCAAATATTCGATGGAGTGCTATCCAGAAAAAAATTATGATGGAGTTTTCCTCAGGTGCTTAGAATGAGAAGATGCAGCCAAAGTAGTCAAAGAATTGCATGATGGCCCTGCTGGAGGTCATTTTTCAGGAGATACTATGGCTCATAAGATTTTAAGAGATGGATACTGTTGGCCAATGTTGTTTAAAGATGCTCACGCCTATGTCAGAAAATGTGATACCCACCAAAGGAGCGGTGGAAGACAAGCTAAAGCAGCTAGGCCATTAAAACTAGTCATTATTTATTGATATTATTGGAGAAATTAATCAAAATTCCTCATTACAGCAAAAATATATCCTCACAGCAATAGAGTACTTTACCAGATGGATGGAATCCATTCCGCTACGGAAAATAAATGAAGATGCAGTTATGGATTTCTTGCAAGATCCCATTATGACCAGGTTTTGGGTTCCAATGTTTGGGTACACAGGGTATTCCCAAAAGACCGAACACCTAGAGCAACCAATTCACACAAATGAATCATAGATCAATACATCGATGTTTGTCACGTGGTTAAACCCCTAAGAGGGAAATAGTCCACGGCCCTAGCCAAATAGCTATTTTGAGCAATTTATTATGCAAAAGAAAGAAAGTTACATGAGCTTCTCATAATCGATCAACTAGCCAAGGACCCTCCATGCTCTTTAAATAGAGATCATGGACCAATCGTGTGTTAAGCCACGGATCAATGGTAGGTATGATCTAAGAGAAGTTGAACCGTCGGATCACTTTATGTCTAGAGCATATCGTGATCGTTGGATTAGAATATTTACAAATGCATACTAATGCATACTAAAGAAACACACTTTACCTAACGGATATATTACACAAGTTGATCTTAACTAACTCCTAAGTTTCTAAATATCCTAACATCCCCCCTTAAGAACCACTTGGGATAGGATTGAAGGATTTACAAAAGTGACACTATTAGGAGACAAAAGGAGACATTAGAACCTATCCCCCCTTAAGGACACATTCCTGAACTCCTAACATAGATCGAAGTTTAAAAAAATTCTCTTCCATAAGAGACTGGTGAAGATGTTTGCAACTTGATCATCTTAGGGCAATACAGCATTTCAAGAACACGATCATGAACAAGATTTTTGATGAAGTGCATGTGTAGCTCAATGTGTTTGCTACGTTGATGTCGAATTGGATCTTTGGAAAGCTCGATGGCACTTTGATTGTCGCACCAAAGTGGAGTAGGCTGCTGCTGCTCGAATCCAAACTCTAAAAGGATCTGTCGAAGCCATAAAGCTTCCTGACTGGCATTAACTGCGGCTCAATATTCTGCTTCTGCTGAAGAAAGAGAAAGAGCTTGTTGTTTCTTACAAGCCCAAGTGACAGGTCCAGATCCTAGACTAAAAACATAACCTGCAGTAGACTTTCGATCATCAGGATCGTCGACCCAATTTGAATCAGTGAAACCAACCAACAAAGGTGTCCCCCCTGTACTGTAATGAATCCCAAACTGAATTGTACCTCGAATATATCTAAGTATTCTTTTTGCTGCTTTCCAGTGACTTTCATGAGGAGTTTGCATATAACGGGCAACACGACCAACGGCAAAGGAAAGGCCAGGACAGGAATGAGTCAAGTATAAAAGACTACCAACACGCTGACGATACAAGGTGACATCTACTTCAGGGGAAGTACACGTGGCAGAAAGTTTGACTCTAGACTGGAAGAGAGAAGGGGCTGGTTTACAATCTTCCATGTGGAAGCGACGAAGAAGGTCACAAGCATACTTAGACTGGGAAAGAAAGATTCATTTTTTGATTTGCAAGACTTGGAGACCCAAAAAATAATGCAAATGTCTTAAGTCTGACATTTTAAAATTTTGCTTAAGACTGGATTTCACAGAGGTTATAAGTTTAGGATCACTACTAGTAAGGATAAGATCATTAACATAAAGAACAAGTATGATGAGATGGTTTCCTACTTTCTTGGTATAGACATTGGGGTCAGAATGGCATCTAGAAAAACCAGTGTCAAGGAGAAAGCTATCCATTTTGGCATACCAAGCTCTAGGAGCTTGCTTAAGGCCATATAAGGATTTCTTAAGGAGACAGACAAGGCTAGAGTTATCCTGAACATATCCAGGAGGTTGTTCCATGTAAATTTCCTCCTGTAAGTCACCATGTAAAAAGGCAGACTTGACATCCATTTGATGGACTTCCCAGTTATGTAAGGCTGTAAGAGAAAGAACAAAGCGGATGGAATTCATTTTTGCGACAGGAGCAAAGGTTTCATTGTAGTCAATCCCTTCAACTTGGGAAAAACCTTTGGCAACTAACCTTGCCTTAAGTCTTTCAACACTTCCATCTGATGCATACTTAGTTTTGTAGACCCATTTACATCTGATAAGTTTTCTTCCTTTTGGAAGAGGAACAAAATCCCAAGTATTGTTCGCCATTAAGGAACGATATTCTTCATCCATAGCTGCATCCCAATCTGGATTTCTTGAAGCTTCTGCAAAAGTTTTTGGATCATGATTCTCGAAAACTTGAGCCAAAAGAGAAAAGGCTCGATGAAACTAAGAATGTGTTCGACGTTGATCTCTAAGATCACCTACAAGATCACCGGCTGCTTCACATGTTGAACTGGCCCATCGAGGAAGTATTGGTGCTGGTGCAATTGGAGGAACATGAACAGCCAGAGGTGGATTTTCATCCTCACTGTCATCATCAGAAACTGGAGTTGGAAACCTGTCAAGGAAGTTGGAAGAAGAAGAAGAAGAAGGCACAATCGCCGAATCAGGATCGCAGGCCAAAGATGGCACACCCGCCAAGTTAGGCTCACAGGCCAAGAGATATTCATCAAATTTAACATCTCTTCTAATGATTATATCATGTGAATGGGGCTGAAGAAGTCTATAACTTTTTACATCTTCAGAATATCCAACAAATATGCACTTTTCACTTTTAGGCTGCAATGCTTTCCGTTTTTCATCTGGAATGTGAGCCCATGCTTCACAACCAAACACATGAAAGTGACTTACATCTGGTTTAATTTTACTCCATGCTTCTTCCGGTGTTATACCTTGTAAAACTTTAGTGGGTGTGCGATTAACTATGTAATTTGCACAATTTATGGACTCACCCCTAGATTGAAGACTCAGTCCCTTAGATTGGATCATACAATTAGCCATTTCTTTTGAAGTACGGTTCTTCCGTTCAACTACACCATTTTGTTGTGGTGTATATGAAACAGTGTGTTGTTGTTGGATTCCTTGTTCAGTGCAGAAAGTAGTGAATTTGTTGTTAACATATTCTCTTCCATAATCAGATCTTAACTTAATAATTTGATGACCAGATTGTTTTTCAACAAGGGCCTTGTAGGCCAAGAACATGTTAAATACTTCACTTTTAAGTTTTAGGAAGTAAACCCAAGTGCGTCTGGAGTAGTCATCAATGAAAATTAAGAAATATTTGAAACCAGAAAAGGATGCAGATGGAAGACGACCACACAAATCACCATGCACAAGCTCCAAGGGAACCGAGGCATGCCAAGAGGCACGTTTGTCAAAACTATCTCAACGATGTTTTTTGAGTACACAACTAGA
>LPNX010539153.1:670708-717923 GCA_001517045.1 Pseudotsuga menziesii | reverse complement strand
AGGAAATTTTTGGAACACATAGTACATCACTGAAATGACCATTTTCTACTGGAACTATTCCAGATCCTACAACACTTAGAGATCTATCATCACCAACAATTTTTTTTTGGTGTTACATTCATGCATAGTAGAAAAGATGGCTTGATCCTTAGCCATATGATAAGATGCTCCAGAATCAATGAGCCATTCAATTGAAGTAGAAGAAGAAGATGCAGTATAAGAGTAACCAAAAGCACAAAGTGCATGTCCGTGAGAGGTAGATTCTGAAGACGAATCTAGGCTGAAGTGGTGCTTCTTCATTGCTGCTTCCAAGGCTGCCATCTTCTTGAAACACTTGGATTCATCATGATTATCTTTCCCACAAAAATTGCAACGACGCTCAGTCTTTTTTCCTTTTGGCTTGAATCCTTTGTCATTTTTTAAAGAAGGTGTTGACTGAGAGGGTTTGGAACCTTGTTGTTTGGCTTATTATTGCAAAAATTCTATTTCTTGGGAGGCTTGGACTTTTCTTTCTGTTGGGACAATAAGGCTTTCTCAGATGTATCTGCATTGTTAATTATTCCAAGATGAATAAGATTATCTTGCTTTCTAATTAAGGAATCACAAAAGGATTCAAGACTAGGCTCTTGATAACTAGCTGCAGTCAATGATTCTTTCATGGAGTAGAATGTAGATACAAAAACAGAATATGCAGGTCCAAGTTGGAAAGAATATGATAAATACATTGTTTGTCTTCTTACTTAATTTTGCATTCTGCACATTAGAGTCTAAGAGTTTTATACTTAGATAAATAGTTTTGAATGCATGAAAAATCATTTGGATTCAAGAAAATCAACTCATTCTCAAGTTGATGACCCTGAATTTCATTGTGTTTACCAAACACATATTTCAACTTTTCCCAAGCTATATGAGGTTCATCAATTCTAGATATGTGGAATCACAAATCAGTAGAGATTGACATCCCAATCAATCCATGAGTTTCATCACATCTATTTGCACATTTAATTTTCTTATCATCATTAGTGGGTTTTGTTTCTTTCCCTGAGGTTATCCTGAAAAGTCCCCTACTTCGCAGAACATCCTCCATACGAGATTTCCAGGAGAAATAGTTAGAACTTGTAAGTATAATATCACAAGGGGCGGCCATACTATAAAATAGTAACTGAAAGAACATAAACTAATTGTCTGGATGCAAAGAGCTCGAAAAAATATGCGGTTTAAAAAAAACGACATTGAAAACTGAATCTGGATGATGAAGTTATGCTGGATCAAAGAAAATGTTGAAGATGTCCCCAATAGTGACGAGGCAGATATTAACTTGACCAACTAAAAAAAAGAACTCCCTTTTTCTCAAGATAAACCTTTGACAATCACTTACAAGAAAATTATTTTTTTAAGTGAATAACTTTTGTAAAATAAGTGATGTTCATTTTTACAATAATGTTACTTTTAAATAGTGCGGCAATAAATTAAAAGACTTAAGTGAATTACTTTTTATTTTATTTTATTTATGTGAGAAGCATTTTTACAATAAAGTAACTTGAAAGTAGAAATTGCATGCACAAAAAGGAACTTAATAAGACTTCAACTCAAGACCTATTAAGGAAGAAAACAACTTTGAACCAAGTGACCTAAGTTTAAAAGGTACGTAAAAGAATGGAAAGAGGAAGGGGACTATTTTTTTTACTCTTCTCCATCGTTCTCCGTGCTTGTCTTTTTTTCTGCAAAACAAAAAAAAAAAACTAAAAACAAAAAACAAAAAAAAACTCTTCCACTCTATGGGTGGGGTCAGATCTTGGTTAGCTTACCCGAAAATTCTACGTTTTCAAGTTTTTTTTGTTTCTGATTCGCTATGATTGCACAAGGTGCACGACAAAGAGCATACATAGCCGAGAAGACAAGAAAAAAAATTTCCCTTCCTGTTTCTGATTCGCCGCGATCGCGCAAGATGCACAGCAAAGAGCATACGCAGCCAAGGAAGACAACAGTCCGAGACTAAAACAGTAAAGATCTAATAATAAAACTGATCAAATATGAGAGATTTAAAAAAATTAAACAAATCCGTCACTGTAACATCATACATTCACATTTGCCGAAATGGGTGTTTATGGATCAAACGGAAACGGTTTTTGGTGAAACAAAAACTATTTCCCAATGGAAACAGCACTCCGAACACAATGGAATAGCTCCCACATGCCACAAATGCATAGAAAATCCAGAACCAAAAACTCCTTCAAAGTTTCGGCAACACCTATTCCAGATCTTGATCAAAACCGAAAGCGGCTCTTCATAAACGCTTTGATACCATGTTCGAGTACACAGGGTACTCCCAAAAGACCGAACACCTAGAGAAACCACTTCACATAAATGAATCATAGATCAATACATCGATGTTTGTCACGTGGTTAAAACCCTCCAGAGGGAAACAGTCCACGGCCCCAACCAAATAGCTACTTGAAGCAATTTATTATGCAAAAGAAAGAAAGTTACATGAGCTTCTCATAATCGATCAACTAGCCAAGGACCCTCCATGCTCTTTAAATAGAGGTCATGGACCAATCGGGTGTTAAGCCACGGATCAATGGTAGGTATGATCTAAGAGAAGTTGAACCGTCAGATCACTTTATGTTTAGAGCATATCATGACCGTCGGATTAGAATATTTACAAATGCATACTAAAGAAACACACTTTACTTAACGGATATATTACACAAGTTGATCTTAACTAACTTCTAAGTGTCTAAATATCTTAACATCTAATTTCCCTGGTTTTTGATAATGCATCTTATTTTCATCTATTAGACTGACTGCATTTGCAAATGGGAAAGGGATTAAGCTACATTATTCTTCTTACTACTATCCACAAGGCAATGAGTTAGACGAATCTACAAATAAAAATCCCATTAGGATCCTAAATAAGTTGGCACATAACTCTCCCTAATGCACTTTGGGCTGATCGAGTCACACCCAAGAACTCCTTAGGTGTGTCACCCTACACCTTAGTCTATGAGAAGGAAGCCATTCTGCCTCCTAATATTTTGTTTCCTTCATCTCAACTAGCCCAAGCATCTAGAGGGTCAAATAGTCAAGTCTTACAAGGGTCAAATAGTCAAGTCTTACAAGCCCAAATAAACACTTTGCTGAAATTAGAAGAGTCTAGATCCAAGACCAAGGAAAGGTTTAAACATCAATAAGAGGTTGTAAAAAGATGGTTTGACAAGCATAAATCCGGGAAGAAAGAGTTTGAAGTAGGTGATTTGGTTCTGAAGTGGGATCACCCACATGATGAAAATGGTAAGCACACTAAGTTTCAACATTTATGGATAGGCCCTTTCCAAATCGCAGAAAAGTTATGCCCCTCGGCTTACAAGTTACAAGATTTGCAAGGGTGGGAACAGAACCTGCCAGTAAATGGTTTGATTCTCAAACCTTATTTTTCTTAATGCTCTTGATTTTCTTTTATGTACATAAATAAATCTTTTGATTTTTGTTTGCTTTGTAATTAGTTTGCTTTATTTGCATTTGTTTTCTTAGAGTTTGTTTTATTTCAATTTGTTTATTTGCTTTTTTTTCAGTTTCCAAATAAACCAGCACAACCTTTGGACATTTGGGGAACATTGGAATTTTGGGAAATCTGCAATATTTTGATTTAAAAGCTGATTATTAAATATGCTTGTATTATCTTTCAAATTCTTTAAGTTGATAGACTATCTGAAGAGAGGTTATGAACACATTAAAGTCCTGTTTTAAACCCCATTAATTAACTAAGGTTAGAAGAGTCTAGAATACTATTATGGGGCTTCACTCACTAACACATTAAAATATGTCCTAGGAAGCCAACATCAAAGGACCCACAGAGAGGAAGCAAATTGGACAGCTGTATAGTATTTAAAAGATCCCATGCCACAAATAAAAGCCAAAAGGATAAAGAGTCAAAACTTCTGGAAAAAAAACATACATAAAAAAACTTACTGAAAAAAATCAGTATTGGATAAGATTGCTCAGAGGTTCTTCTCCGTCTATGAGTTGAAAGCAAAACTATCTCTCACAAAAAAGAACACTGTGGATGGAAGAACGTAAGCCAAATTTCAAATAAGAGAAGCAATCGAGGAAGACTCATAAGGACAAAAGTCCAGAAAGCATCAAAAGAATGCAAAAGGCATGGGAATAAGGAACAAACTAATATGTCTTTCCATACTCTATCACAATCCTGTGGTGTTTGAGCTAAAAGAAGTCCAAACGAAGGAATAAATGAACCTCATATCTTGGCCTCAGAAGAGTTAACCGGACTTTGGAATCCTGGTTACCCTATCTTAGTGGACCATAATCAATGTTAAAGTTCTTAATCTTACAGTTCTAAAAGGTCTAGACATCATAAATAAATCTTGAATTTTGGGAAAAGTTTATTTAAACAGAATTCCGTAAAGCAACTTTTGATTTTAAAAGTCAATTTTCTAAAGATCTGTGTTTACCAGCCAGTCTCCAATTGTTCTTGCTGCAACTATCTCCAAAAAAATTTACATTTTTTAGGACCCCTTTAAAGTCTTAGTTTTACCTCTTAAGAACTTTGAGATTTGATTTTCATCCTTGATCCGGTGGATTATTCATCATTAAAAATTACACTGATCCAATATGGTACAATGATTATTAATCTATGTTTTTAACTCATATGTTACACTACGCAGTTATAGCTCGCACAGTTACAGCCGCGCAGTTATAGCATAGCCCGCGCAGTTATAGCATGGGCCGTGCAACTTGCGCACCGTCAAGTGGAACATCGACTGGTTCATGAAAAGCCCGCGCGGTCACGTATGCTGCGACGTTTGAGGATGCTGCGACGTTGTGGAGCTTAGTTATATGCTGCGATGTTTGTGGAGCTCAGTTATATGCTGCGACGTTTGAGGATGCTGCGACATTGTGGATGCTACGACATTTGCGGCAAGCCCCACAGATAAAATGGTAACATCAAATGTTTATTGCATTGAGTGCGCGGTTAGCTGGCGGTTACGTTATATTGGGTGGTGGTTGCAATGACACATTAAATGGCAAAGTTTGGCAGAACATATGGTAGATATTCCATTTTTTAATATGGTTAGTCAACGTTTTGGCAAGTATAACATATATGTAACAGATATCCATTGTTTGGCGGGTTGTAACATTTAACAGGAAAACAAAAACATCGCCACCTTTAGTAGAGGATAACTTGATAGGTGTAACGTTTGGCAGGTCAAGAGTATAGCATATGAACAACCTTTTGCAATGTTTCAGGGGTATGGAATGTCGTGGTAACATAACGTTTGTGCGGCGATTTGGCAAGATTGCATGGTTCAGTTTTAGTTTATGGTTGTAACGAAAATGAAGAAGCTTACAGCTGTGATGATAAAACGAGTTGAACCGTTACTTATCCGGGGACTGAACGCTTTTATAAAGGCGATTCTGGCCACATTGGGGAGGTGGTGGAGAGCACAGAGCATCGTGTTTCTGTTATGAGGAGAGTTTTGCGGTGAAGTAGAGGTTGTTTCGGTGGAAGTCGACATTCTCTGTTATACTTTAGCTTTCTTTGCTTTTTGAAGGCTAATTGTAATTTTCTAGAAGAGAGGTCTTGAAGACTTTGTACAGCATTCTGTTTACAGTTGCTGAAGTTGATTCCAGAACCGTTTTGTACCATTTTAAAGAGATTAATTGGATCGGTACCCATTGGAGAGGGACTCGAAGACGTAGCCCAGTGGAGAGGGTGAACTCTGTTATCAACTTCTGTTTGTGACTCTCTGATTCTGTGTTTGTTTTTTCCCACATCTGTTTATCAGTTTCAATTTTCATTTCTGTTTAAGCATTTAATTTATGTCAATGCTGTGCCATGAATTAAACAAATTGATAAACGCAATCTTTACAAACTTTTAATGCACTCAAGTTGAGGTTCGACAGATCAATCCTTTATGGTTTGTTCTATTTTTGAAAAGTTCCAAAGTTGCTTTTATTTCACTAAGGCAGAGTTGGTTTTTGATCCACTATAGCGGATGTTTTCCCAAGTTGGAGCCGCTGCAACAGATAGTTTTTCATGTTAGAGTTGCTACGGCGGATGACTGTTTATTTTCAAGCCGTTAGGGCAGATGAGTTCTTTTGTTTTGAGCCGCCACATCGGGTAAGATTTCAATTGTGAGCCGCTACAGCGGGTAAGTCCTGGTTTGTGTATCAGAGAAGTTTCTGATGTTTTCTTTACTCCGCTACGGCGAAATGATTTTCGAGTCACGCCCGCTACTGCAGTGGACTTCGTAATTCATCATTTCGCCTGACCCCAGGAGCTGTAACGACAGACACTTCATGTTTGGTTAGTCGCTACGACGACTGCTTCTTCAATTGGGAACATCTACGACGGGTGATTTCTAAGGTTTCGACCGCAACGACGGAAGCACTTACAAGTGTTACAAAGTTGTTCTCCATTTCTTTAGGACCCGCCATTGCGGAAGTCTTTCCCGATGTGTTGTCGCTATGGCGGAGGAATTTCCTTGTCAGTGGCACAATTCTTGTAAGACCCGCTGTGGCGGAGGTTGTTTAAGCTCAGAGCCACTACGGCGGCTAGCATCTTGTTCTTCTCACCGAATTGGTTTCAACTGCTGAGCCACAAAGGAGATAGCGGGTGAGTTGCAGAGTTGTGAGCCAACAGTTGTGGGTGAAGTTAGAGTAATCGAGCCGCCGTGTCAGGGCTATCTACATGTTAACTTATGTTCTCTGACTCGAAGCATTGGCACCAACAACATTTTTCTTGCACGAACTGGTTTAATGTCGCTTTAAATTTTTTTTAACCTCAAAGCCTATTTATTCACTTGAGTGTAAAGGGTTTACCATTTGTTTTACGAAGAGGGTTGGAAGCTGCTAGCAAAATTTTACCCCGTTAGGAGTGTCTACATCACCTGTGGAGTTCACGTGGAACCTTCACCGAGCATTCTTCAACCACATGCCTAGCTTCCCCCCTGCTAGGTAGGTTTCACTCACTTGCTTTTATTAGTTGGATTACTTGAGCTACGAGTTTCCATTCGTTGGTATGATGTGCAAGGTTATGTTAGGTAGTTGGCAACTGCTAGGTTTAAAAGGGTTTTTTCCCCATGCATCTTTTTAGATTTCGTCTTGTCCATCTTTTTAGATCGCCCTAGTCGCCCTACCTGCCCACAAAAACTCACTAGTCCAGTCAGAGGCGTTTTCACCGCGAGACCTGTTAGAATTTTATGAAGCCTGAGCTTCTCGCTAGAATGGAGCAAACCCGTTGCTCATTTTTGGGCATTAGTAGTCACTTCACCTCAAGGAAAACCTGGGGGTTTAAGCGTTTTATTTTCGGCCATGGGGTGTTAAACATAGAGATTTTAAAGTCAGGGCATCACTGCCCTGTGCATCGAGGAGGTTTTTGGGCCATGATTTTTCAGGGTTTTGGCACCATAGTGTGGAAGAATCTCGCAGTGATTAGGATCGTGTCTTTTCCCTGTTAGGGTTCAAAGGCTGAGGTTGCCTAGGTCTAAAGTTTAGTGCATAGCTTTGACCCATTGATTTGTATTGTTATTTTGACATCACGGATGAAGAAATCAGGGTAATACAAATACTGATGAGTGTTTGGATAGTTTGTTTAGCATATCGTAAGCTAGTCAATTCTATCGTTTTATTTTAATGCATGGGTTTATTTTATGATGTAATACTAAGATATCTTTGTGTTGTTGCAGCTAACGCCCACATCCGATAATATGACAAAAAATGGTAAGAAGAAAGCTAAGATTTGTTGATTATGACTCGGATGATGAGGTAGAAAAAGCACCCCCACCAAGGATAGAAATTCCCTATGAAGACACCAAGGCAGTAACTAGAGCTGATCCCGAGTTCAAATGGGGCCAGATTTATCACTGACTGGTTGAAAAGTAAGTTCCGGAAGAAGGGTTGGAGGATTTGTCACTTTATGATAATGTGCTAAGATCTGGAATAACCAAAGTAACTATTAGACCTGAAATATTCCCTTATACAGAAGTCATTGGATGGGGTCTTCCTAGGGTAGACACAACAGGAATGTTGATGAATGATATTGAGAATACAAATTTTGCATCCTTCTCCTCTGCATTTCTATCAGCTGCTTACAACTTACCCGAAAAAGAAGCTAGTGTGACCACATAATGGGTAAAAAGTTTGAAGTTTGATTAAACTGCCAAGGCTAGGATGATGATTATTGATGAATTTTTTTTTAGGAATAAACACTTAGGAGAATATGAAACAACTCACTTGAAAACCCCATACAGGTTAATAGTGCTGCTATTGAACAAAATTTATGGCAGAGCCGATGGGAGGTTCTACAAATTTGGATGGATTGCAATGATATACCACATAGCTATGAAAAGAACAGTTTTCAAATGGGTTGAAATTAGAGCCAAGAATTTGTCTACCACTATCAAGGAAGCCCAGGAAGGTCTGCACCTTAGCAAATATGAATTTTACGTGCCTTCCTTTTTAGTAGACTGCATACTATACCGTCATCAGTTTGAAGGATTAAAGTTACATGGAAGGGAGGGAATTCCCCCATATATACAACCTACCAGATGTTGGGGTCTCACAAGTATCATAATCATTATCAGGTGATATGTGAGGAGTTCTTGATGCCCCTATACAAGTTGATCTTTCTGGAACAATTACTATGTTTATCTGAAGGAGCTTTAGAATCTATTAGAGAATATGGAGATTACTTTTGCACAAAAGAAGGCACGTATTTAAGGATGTATGGGGGGATTAAAGCTCCCTTATTACTACCTAAATACGCAACAGATTATATAGCTCACAAAGAAGCTGTCGGACAACTTTTTCTAAATGGATTCGGGAGCCACCTGTTCGATTTGAAGAAGGTTGTTTACCTGCCATTACCCTTGTATGTGGGCAGTTACAAGTTTAACAAGGTGAAGAATTCCCCTGTATTTGTCAAGGAGCTTGAAAATTTCAGTTTTGGGGAAAATGATTTTCATAGAAATGACTCTCAAGGAAAGGTTGCTTCCTATAAGGCAGCACTCAAAGTAAATTTTGAGTATACTGATTATGTAGACAAAGAAGAAGAAAGGTATAGGAACATTTACAGCTTGACAGCTATGAATAAGACATTGAAGCTGAAGTCGGTGGAAGTTAGAGATAAAAGCATTGGAAGTAGGACTCTAGTATCAAAGAGTCAAGAAGAGGAAGCTGCTAAGAAAGCAAAAGAAGAAACTGCCCAAAGAATAGCATAGAGGGCCAGAAAGCTCTTAGCCGAGGAAAAGCAGCAAGAAGAAGAAGAAGAAGTTGCCAGGGAAGAAAAGAGAAAGAAGGAGGAAGCCATCCAAGGTAAGGTTGTTGAGCTGAAAAAGGCCATAGCTTGAGAAGCTTTGAATCGAGGACTAGAAGGACAAGACCTAGAAGGCTGCACCAAAGAATAAAGTAAGAAAAATGAAGAAGATCTAGGTGGTGAAGACCAAGAGCAGAGCCCTACCCAGGATAACCCAGAAAACCCCCCATCCACCTCAGGAACCATACTTACAGGAGGCCATTTACCCATAGTTGAAATGGGACCAGTACCATTTACCCCATCCAAAGAATATGATGTGGCATTCCTAAAGGACATACAATTCGATCCCAAAATGAAGTCAATCGTTTGGAGAACATAAAAGACAGTGAAAATGGGAGACCAACCCCCAATCATCACAATCACAGAGAGAATAGTTGTGAAAAATGTTGAAGATAATCCAAAACAAATGGCTTCCATGGGCATTGCATCTGCGTATGCAATGCTCACAATATCGACAAACTCACATAGACCCTTGAGGAGTTCAGGGAAAAAATGGCCGAGATGAAAGCGGTTTTGAAGAAAGAGGAGAGAGTCTGCAGAGAATCCAAGAGAAAGTATGAAGATACTCCCTCAGACTATGAAAAATTGCAGCAAGATTACCAAATTCTGGGAGAAGAACGAGACACTTTGAAGTAGTTCAACATGAACCTGATTAAAGAAAAGGGGGAGTTGGAGAATAAAATTGTAGAACTGGAAGCAAAAAAGACTATATCTGATTAGAGAGAAAAGCAATATGAAGACCAAGCAGCAGGATTATAAGCTCAAAAGGGTTCTTTGGAGGTGCTGTTAAAGGAAGCAAATGAACAAAATGTAGATATTGCACCTTTCACAAAGCATGCACTCTTTCTCAGGAATAAGATTTATCAAACGCAGATCCAAATCGTAGAAGAGGTTTTGAAGGTTTGGAAACTAGAAGCTCGACTGGAATAAATATCAGTCATAGCTTGTCAATTCAAAGACAAGACATGAAATGTCTTGGAAATCATTCAAGGAAGGTTGACGTGGTTGGAAACAACCAAGGAGCCCCTAGCCAATGCACCAGTCAAAGATTCGGAGAGAATGCATCTTGAATACCGATTGATGGGTTTTGGTAATAAAGATGCTGAGAATTTGTTAAAGGAAGTTAAGAAAACTAAATACCAGTGCATGGATTTTTTTGAGAAGGTACTGGAAACTCACAACATGTGCCAAACATCATCAAAGAAAAGGTTAGATGAACTTCCTGCACATGAAGAACATTTGAAACAATTACATGATAGATTGCAGGAAGATGAGTTGGGCATACCACTGATTTAAATATTGGACGACAAGGTGCTAAAAAGTGTAATTTCTCAAGCAACAGTAAACAACTGTCGGTTGGAAGACCAGATCCGATTACTTCCAGCTAGAATGAATAACATAAAGGCTCAGGCTGCCAAGCATGAAGTTATTGCCATATTTTTGGAGCCATCAGACTTTGAGAAAACAGTTACGGATACTATGGCATGGAAGCAATTTATTGATGAGTTAGCCGACTCCACATAGAGTGTTTTGTCTTATTGACACCTAGGAAACCTATTTTGTAATATTTATATTTTTGTCTTAATTAAAAATTATACTAGATGACAAATCCTTTTTGTAACCAAATTGTAAAGGAAGCCCAAAGGGCAGGGAGATCAAAGGTCATTTGGAAATGTATAACTCTAAGTAAAATCGAATGAGAGATGAGTTTTCTAGCTCACTTTTGTGAAACACTTATTGTAAGAGGAACTATTTCTGATTATAATAAAGAAGATGGAATTTTCTGCTAGAGAAAGAGCTGCATAGTTTCAAGTGCATGTTGTGTGGATAGCTAGATAGAATTATTTCCGTGTTAGCTATATATGCAATTAGTGAGATTTTTCTAACTCTGAACTATTTCTTAGTAGTGGATGATTTCCTTTCCATGTTTTGAATCTTGTGCAGCAAATGAGTGATGAATGTTTAAACAAACAATGAGCTATCTCTAGGTTAATATTTCCGTTGTTTTTTTGTGTATAATGAATTATATCAGCTATCTATACGATTCTATGTGCATGAAATGCAGTACATTACTCATACGAATAATCATATTGCTCCCTGGGGATAGATTAGTTAATATTAGATTAAGCTTATTTTAGCTGTTATTTGCTTTCTCTGATTGGGGAACAAAGGAGATGAGATGGGAGGTAAGAACCTACGCATCACATTGTGAACCGTTTGCTTCTTGATCAGCTGCATTTAGATTTTAGGCACTTGCATATCATTATAAAACATAAAAATAAAAATACACATAAACGGTGGACCGGGTCGCAACCAGTAAAACAAGTTTAAACCGTTACTTAACTTTACGATAGTCTGACCGTAAACCAGACGGATTCCCCATACCAAACAATAAACGAGCTAATTGGGAACGATTATTGGGGAGAATCCCTACTGTTGGTACTTGAGATTTTCCAGGCATCAACATAACTCTCTCTCGGGTTCCACTTGTATCACATTCCAATCATGTGATTAGGATCATGTACATATTTCTTAAGTAAAGAAACATGTAAAACATTATTGAAGGGTTGTGTATATGACCCTTTTTGTTCTCATATTTTTCCTTGTTTATGAACTTTATGATTTAATCCTCTATCACTACTTTTTCTCTTCATTACATTTGGCGAAGTTTTGGGTTTGGTAAGGATTAATCTCGTTTTCCCTGTTATTTGTCAATTGCTGATGATTTGGATAGAGTTATGATGATGCGATTTCCTACTAAAGAAGTGGTGTTTTCAGGTTCAATCATTAGAGGAAATTTCAACTCAAAATTGGAATTTTAACCATAATTCAAATTCTATGTCATCATGTGTTGGCCAATGAAATTGCTTTAAATTTGAAATACCGTGTAGGTCTTAAACAAAATTTTAATATAAATTTGGGGATAGGTATCATAAAAACTACTTTTTTTGTTAGTATTTTCGACATATATCCCTGTGTTTTTACTCAAATTTCGATCGGGAGAGCTCATTGGATGCAAAATTAAATTCAGCATCCAACGAGTACCCACTCACCCTGCTTTTGACGGACTCCGCTACCCAAAAAAAAGAAAAACCTACGTTTTTTTAGGTATTTCTTGTTTCATCATCACGTTTTTTTAGGTATTTCTTGTTTTTTGGGTAGCAGAGTCCGTCAAAAGTAGGCCGAGTGGGTATTGGTTGGATGCTCAATTTAATTTCTCATCCAACGAGCTCTCCTGATCGAAATTTGAGTAAAAACACAGGGAGATACGTCGAAAATACGAACAAAAAAAGAGTTTTTTTCTTTTCTTCCTCCAAAATGAATACATATTATTTTTTTATTTTTTTAGGAGGCCCATTTTGAGTTGAAATTTCCTCTAGTGATCATTTAATTTTAGGTTGCAGAATGAAGGACTTATGGAAGCTAGACATAACATATAGGTATCGAGTTTATATATTATACTCATGCTTGTTATTTGACATCATTTTGGTTACCTACCCAAGACATACACGATGATGCAACCAATTCGAGGATCGAAGATTTTGAGTCCAATTTAGCACTTTGGGTATTTAATGATTCATGATTCGTTGGGTTATCCAAAGAGGGTGTTGAATGCTTTGACATATTCCTAGAGTCATCTCCACTCTCCACAATTTTAGCTCTTGGGGTGGCTCGTGAAATATTTTGAGAATCGATAGATGAACCTTATTTGGAGATTTGTTGTAACTGCACGATCTTTCATAATTCTCTCATGAGCAGTGATGTATAGAAAATTTGAATCTCTGCCAGGATAGGTTAGCCATCATTTTGCATAGATATATTGAACACTGCTGCAATCAGACCTTTTTATATAAAAACCCTATATTATCCTGATTTGGTATGTGTTAATTAATTTTGTGTGAGTGAGTGGCTTGTTCAGCTCCTGTCGCCGAAGGCAGGGCCCCCTTCTGTGATAGGTGCTATTGTAGTTAGAATTTATTTTATTTATGCACGTAGTTGATATTGATAAAATTAATGTCTCATGTAGTTGATGATTGATTTAATTGTTCAGATTCAGATTTTGGTGTGCTGATCATAGTTGAATGTGAATGTTTGAGTATTGACACTATTGGATAGTATAATTTTCATTATCATTACAAGTAAACAGAGAGGAATGTGTGGATTATGAACATTGAATCGGGATTAATTCTGTGGTGAATGATTGCATTAGAATTATTGTTGAGAATTTGTAGAAGCAGGTTGTTGAATTAAATTAGCTCTTTCCAATTCCTGTACTGTAGCTACTATTTATTAAATTGCTTTCGTGTGAAATTTCCAATGTGTTTAATAATATTTAAGCATGAATTTATTTATGTAGCATAGCAGAACATTACAACATAGCATAAGGTTTGTTAAAGTTGATAGCCAATTCTTTTGATTTGATTACATGATTCTTTCCGTAAGTTCTGATCTTCTTAGAAGCTTGTTCACCAAAAGTTGCATTTTAATTCTAGTTATGTAATCCATAGGCCTCCTCTCTGTTAAAATTGTTCCAAGTTACAATGTCTGACATATACCTTGTCAGGTAGCTCATAAGCCTTTCTAGCCCTAGGTTGATAATTCATGCACAACTTTCAATTTTCATTTTATTAGAATGTGAAAGAAAAGCTCGCCGTTTTGGCGTCGTTGCCGGGGAGATGCCAAGGACATTGCAATTTTGGTTTTGTAGTTGCGATTTTTTTTCTTTCCTTTGAGTGGATTATGTACAACATGTTTTTCTATGAAAATAATCTGGTGTGATTCTGGAGGAGGGACGAGTAAGACGCACAGAAAAATTCATTTGAATATTGCTTGCCACAAGTCCCTGTGATCCTGGATCATGCAAATTATTCATGCGTAAAATAAGAGATAGTATAGGTAGGCTTGTATACGCATATGATACCCCCCTAGGTACTAACTGTGTAGGAAGTACAATAAGAGGAGGACGCACTCAAGGGAGGACACCTTCTTCTAGCATTCCCAAGCAAGAAATTGAAGGACTCGAGCATTCTACCATGCCCATCGACATAACGGTCTTACCAACGCATGTCAGTGAGAATATTCTAGTGATAGAGTTCAACCAAGAAGAAGAGTTTGTTCAAGAAGGGGAGCCTCTTAATCAATTAATTGTTAACAATCATTTGAGTGCGGAACAATTGTTTGCTAAATCAGTTACTTCAGAAGATTGTTGGGTAAATATGGACGGTGGGGAAGATAACATTCCCACCGGAGGGGAAACACACCAAGGAGATACAAATGGAGAATCAAGCACCAAGACGAATACTTTCAAATTCCCAATCTGAAATCCTGTATCTACATGTACAAGCCAGATGAAGAACATTCCACATTCGGCATTGCCCAATTTTCATGGTATGGAAAGTGAGGACCCATATATGTTTTTGTTTGAATTTGATGTCCTTTGCAGGAGTTACGATTATGTTACAGATCGGCTGAAGCTGAATTTTTTTCCAACCACATTGAAAATCCAAGCACCAAGGTGGTTCATGGGGTTGAGAGGGGACAATATAGTAATGTGGGAACAAATGAAAAAGGTCTTCTTGGATAAATATCAAGAATATTGCGAAGATAAGGATCAAAAGGAAGCAATTTTTAAAATAACCCAATAAGAAGACGAAAACCTAGAAGACTACGTGGAGAGATTCCAATATAATTTGCAAAGATCAAGACATAATGGGTTAAACGATGATACATTGAAAATTATTCTCTTACGAGGGATCAGAGATGATTACATTGGTCTGCTGAATTTGATGGGTGCAGGGGATGTATCCCTACTAAAATCTATAGAAATATGTGACTTATGTAGAAGGTATTCAAGGAATGTCTCCAGATCAGGAAGAGGGATTCGAGACACAGTAAAATGGACAACCAAGAATTCAAGAGAAGAAGCTTCAAGGATGGATATTGGAAACCTCTTAGAGGGTTTTAAAACTTATAAACTTAGTTCGTTGAGTTCTCAATTGGATGCGCTTCAAGCAAAGGAAAGGAAAGAGGAGGAAGACCGAGATCTGGATATTTTTTGCCCTAAATGCAAGAAGAGGCACCCTCTTAAAAGCTGCCCATTAGATAGAGTGGAAATCTTCCTTCTATGTCACCGGGAGCATCCTACGAAACACTGCCCTTCACTGCCATGACTAGGCTATATATGAGGAAGTAGGGACATATGCAATTTCAGAACCTGTTTGTTTTATATCTCAAAAGCGCCCATGGAAACCCCAACCCTAAGGTACGGTACTAGATCCCATGCAAACATTTAATCCTTATTGGAATAATGCTCAAATACATCAGTCACAAGTCTCGCAAGCTCCACAAGTTCAACAAAATTCTGAGCTTTGGTATCCATCGATGCCACAACAAATATGGTCACCTCCATACCCAAAAAATAGCCCTTGGCACTCAAACTAGAGGAATTCAAGCTTTGGGAATCAACAACAAATTCAACATTTACCCCCTCAATTACAAAATCCTCAATTCCCATTTGCACCAGTACCACCATTAATGCAAGCTCTTCCACAACCCCAGTTAACACTGCCAGTGAATAACCCACCTCCCAAGCCACTTCTTATTGCACAACCCACTCCTAAACCTAATAATAAGGATGGACAACCTGTAATCGCTGTTGAATTACCCAATTATCCAGCTTATTATATCTCCACACTAGACTGCCATGACATTCAATTACGCTCTAGCATAAATATCAATAAAAATACCTCTCCCATAATTACTTACATAGGAAGAGTATGAAGAGACATAAAAAATATTACCGGTTCAGTCTGAAGAGACACCGGTGCGATCTAAAGATAATTTCCCACCCATCCCACCGAGGAGATTTCCACAAGAAGAGAAAAAACAACCTCCACCATATCCTGATCGCTTAATCATAGACAAACTTGTGCCTCAATCTGAATTTGATCTCCTAAGAGAATTACAGAATGTGTGTGTGAAGATTCCACTATTCCAAGCTATCAAAGACATTTCCATTTACTCCAAAGCCGTCAGAGAGTTATGTTTGAAGAAATCGGGCATAAAAAGGAAAGACCCCCCAACAGTTCATGTGACAGGATATTTGGTTGAATTGATGATGGGTAACACTTTTGCTGCTAAGTACTTTGACCCTGGTAGTCCCATGGTCAAAGTACAAATCAATGGCATTTCTCTCTCTAATACACTGATAGATTTGGGAGCATCTATTAATGTCATGACTAAACAAACAATGGATAGATTGGGAATTACAAATCTTCGAAAAACTTCTACTATTTTACATTTGGCTGACCAATCTCCTGTCAGACCAGATGTCATTATAGAAGATGTTGTTATTTCAGTAGATTCATGGGAATAATCGGTGGACTTTATGATTTTACAGACAAAATCAAACTTGGGAGGCTACCCTCTAATTTTGGGTCAACCATGGTTGGCCACAACAGATGCTTATATTGGCTGTCGATCAGGAAATATGCACATATCTCATGGTAGTGCTGTTAAGGACCTCAGTTTGTATCCTCCTACGAAGACAATGATATAATAAGAACTTCCCTTGTGGCCAGATGAAGAGGATATTGAGTAGGCGGATGAAACCTTACAACTTTACATGATTGAACAATCATTGGCAGCAAAATTACCAACGGAGGATGATGTGCTTAGTCAATTTATCAATTGTAGTCCTTCGTGAGATTTTACGGATTTTTTTAGTTCATTCTGCGCTACACAACAAATTGACATCATTGCAAGTTCATCTATGGCACCTAATACCACTTCTACACTTCAGGGCGACTCTTCGATTAGGGAAGTGGAAATTGAACCTAGTAAGACCTTAAAGATTAGTTCCACATTGTCGACAAACCAAACATAAATGCTTACCTTGGTATTAAAGAAACATAAAACTGCATTTGCATGGGATTACAGTGACATGAAAGATATCCAACCTGAATTGTGTACACATCATATCTACACAAAAGACGATTGCAGACCTATCAGGAAACCTCAGCGTAGGATGAATCTGACACTCAGAGAGGTGGTCAAAGAATAACTTCAAAAGTTACTAGATGCAAAGTTTATTTATCCCATCTCTGATATCAAGTGGGTGTCTCTACTGGTCATAGTTCCTAAGAAGAACATAAAGTGGAGTATTTTTATTGATTACAGAGAATTTAAAAAAGCTACACATAAGGACCATTTTCCATTACCTTTCATTGATCAGGTGTTGGACACGCTAGTAGGAAAAAAATATTTCTCTTTTATGGACGGCTTCAGTGGCTACAATTAGATCAGGGTATCACCAGAGGATCAAGAGAAGACTACATTCACATGCCCATGGGGTACCTTTGCATACCAGCGGTTACCTTTCGGATTATGCAATGCCCCTGCCACATTTCAGCGGTCTGTTCTCAGCATCTTTGTTGATCTTATTCATGACACTATGGAAGTTTTCATGGATGACTTTACCTCTCAAGGTGAAGATTTTGCAGAAGCTTTGAATAACCTGGACAAAGTACTTGCACGATGCAAAGAGGTAAATCTTTGTCTTAGTAGTGAAAAATGCAGAATAATGCTTACTCAAGGCATTGTCCTAGGTCATCTTATATCTCCTGATGGCATCAAAGTAGACCCAACAAATATTCAGGTGATCCTTAATTTACCAGTTTCATGTACACAAAAAGAGGTACGCAGTTTTATTAGATATGCATGTTATTATAGAAGATTTGTTCAAAACTTTTCCAAAATTGCTAATCCCTTATTTCTGCTTATGTCCAAAACAAACAATTTGAGTGGTCGGACGCCTGTTAACTAGCATGGGAAACTTAAAAATAGAAAGTCTCTACAGCACTGATCCTACGAGGACTAACTTGGTCCTTGCCTTTCCTAATTTTTACAGATGCCTCTGATACCTCCATAGGAGTTCTACGTCAACAGGAAGATCATAAACCTTATTCCATATATTTTATTAGTAAAAATCTCACAGCTGCAGAACTTAATTATACATTAACTGAAAAAGAAATCCTGGCTGTCATTTACGCTGTAAATAAATTTTGCCATTACATTACAGGATATCTAGTGACTTCCCACACTGACCACTTTGCCATCAAATATCTTATGAATAAACCTATCACAAATGGCAGAGTCACTCGGTGGATGTTGTTGTTACAGGAATTCGATATTTCAATAATGGACATACCAGGTAAAAGTAATGTGGTCGCTGCTTTTTTTCAAGAATAATTAATAATGAGGAACCTCAACAGGTGGATGATGCTTTCCCAGATGAGCTTTTGTTTTCTATTTCTACTAATGTACCTTGGCTTGCAGATGTAGCAAATTATTTGGTGGCAGGAAAACTTCCAGGGCATATGACATCAAAAGAAAAGAAGATGATTGTGCATAAGAGTAGCATATTTTCATGGATTGATGGCTACTTGTTCTATATGGTACCGGACTTGGTGATTCGTTGATGTGTTCGTGAGGATGAAATTTATCCAATTCAATGAGAACTTGTCATGATGGCCCATGTGGGGGGCACTTTGCCGACAAATGAGCATGCCACAAAATTCTACAATTGGGCTATTATTGGCCTACCATATTTAAAGATGCCCAAGAGTATGTTCGGATCTGTGATAGTTTCCAAACAATGGGACAACTATTACAGTCAGATGAAATGCCACTTTAAACTCATCTTGTGGTGGAACCATTTGAGAAATGGGAATTATATTTTGTTATCCCTATCAAACCTCAATCCAAGAATAAATCATATATCTAGTATGTACATATTATGTGACTAAATGGGTTGAGGCAAAGGCACTCCCACGGGAAACAGAGCAGGAAGTTTCAGATTTCCTCTACGTAGAGATTTTCATAAGGTTTTGGATTTCCGATGGAGATTGTTACTGATGGAGGATCGCAATTCACATCTAAACTCATCAAATATCTTACAACACAATACCATATCAAGCATATAGTAACTTCACCATATCACCCTCAGGCTAACAGGAAAGTGGAAGGTACAAACATAATTATGGAATCCTTGCTCACAAAGAATTTTCAACTTCATCAGAAGGACTAGGTTGATCGGCTACTCAAAGCTTTATGGGCCTATAGAACAACATGGAAAATTACCACAGGTCTGACCCCCTATAAGTTAGTCTACAGTAAACAAGTCACCCTACCAATAGAATTTGAGATTAAAACATTAAGAACTGCATTTCAATTAGGCATGGATTTATCTCAGGCCCAACATAGTCTCCTGTAGCAGCTTGATGAGCTCGATGAATTATGGTTGGATTCCATAGAATGTACAACCATTGTGCAACAACAACGGACCAAGTGGCACAATCAATTCATAAAGACTAAGTATTTTCAGGAGGGTGACTGGGCTCTTCTCTACGACTCCAGATTCAAAAAGTTCAAAGGGAAGCTTCGCACTCGTTGGCTGGGACCATATTAAATCGAAACAGTCTATGATAATGGTACAATACGACTCAAAACCATTGATGGTGAAGGCACGCTTCTTATGGCCAATGGTCATAGACTAAGACCATATAAGAAACCATTGTCCAAAGAGGCATTCATCCACAATATTGCTGCATGCTGGTGTCCCAAAGACTTTAAAATCACTATCTCGACCTCTGAAGAATAATAAAATAAATAAATAAATAAAAATTAAAAAATAGAAAAAGAAAAATGGACTGTGAAAATCCTCCTAGGACACAACCCTAAAAAAAGAAAAAAGAAAAAAGAAAAAGAAATAAAAATAAAATAAAGAAGTGAAAAAATAGAATTTTTATTTTACTTCTAATAAGTATATCCCTGGATTCTTTGCAGGGGCATTCTACCAAAATTCCTTCTTCTTATCCCATTCATTCTATCCCCTCCCTGGTATCACTTTCTTATTGATGGCCCTACGATCTTGGATATAAACACCTTTCAAACTATTTTACACATATTTCATCTACTATTTTATCCGCAACACTACGGAAACCATTCCCATTTCATTACATACCCACTTCTGACATTTTCCATTCCATTCCAAAACTTTTTCCATTTGATTGAAGAACATTTTTCCATTCTAGTGCATAACCTTTTCTGTTTTACTATAGAATACCTTTCCACCCCATTATAGAACATGTTTCGTTCCATTACAGAACCCCTTATCCACTCCACATACTTCTCCGTAATGTTACTGAATATTTTTCCACTCCACTCCCCATACCTTTCCGCAACACCACAGAACCATTTCACAGAATGATATCACCTCCTTTTCTGACGTAGTCCAACACCTTAATGATCACATTGTCAATTACACTTTGTGTCACATACTACCCCCATATACATGGTGGCACCTTTCTTACCTATACGAGCGCAACATCATTGACGTAGCCAGCATGTGGAGGAGAGGAATCATGCGGCATTGGTCTGCAACATCGCGGATTCAGTTTCAGCAGCTAAGTTGGGTCACATTAGTTTCACTCGACATCACTCCATCCCGGGACATCATTTCAACTCGTTAGCAACAAAGGAAATGATGGTAGTTTATCATATCCATCAGCTCAAAGAGTGGAGAACCTTCTGTCCTTCTTCACACCACTGCAATCAATCAATCATCGAACTCCATCCATCTCTTCTTAGGTAAGGCAGGTACGTAACCATCCTTCATTCGCTTTTTATAAGTACACGAAGACAGATCATGATTTATTAAGCAATTAGTACCACACGGGGTCGTGTGTCGAATTGGTTGGGGGGGAGAGACTGTAGAGGTGCCTCTAAAATATAGTAGCCATTGTTATACCAGAGGAAACTTACTAATCTTGGCTAGTATTAACTCCACCACCCATGAAATTTTAGTCAGACCAGTACTGATAACACCACGATGCCACCTTGCGACATCATGAACCCACCTTCTGATAATCCAAGCCCATCCTTTTCTTCGAAGAGTCGACAAGAAAATCAAAAGCATTGTAAGAATATGAAGGGAAACAAAGAATGAAGCACAATGAGGGGAGCAATTTGTAGTGAACCTGAGAATAGAGATATGGTCTATGGATACAGAGAAGTGAAAACAATTTTTCAACAGGCAGGGTGGCTGGATTATTTTGATAAAATGAAGAAGGCAGATGTTGTGATTGCAATGGAGTTCATCCTCACATATGACAATGCGGTTGCAAAGGTACAAGTATTGAAAATTCAAGCGGATGAGCTGACAATTGCAAGAGTATCTGGATTACCATAGACAGGCGAAAGAAGGTTCGAGAGACGGGTGCCAATAAAGCCGCTTATAGACGCGTTTTTGGAACCTGGTGAACTGGTAAAATGAACAGAGAAGGGGACGATACAAAAGTCATTGCCAATTCCATGGGGAAAGGTGGTGCTCTGCGTATGCAAATTTATTACATGCGAAGGTTAGTTTCGTCTAGGATTTGCTTATCACTTTAAAATTCTGAACCATTTAAGGCATCATAAATATATCAATATGCCGTATTTTCTATTGAATCCTTAGAATTGATGAGCAAAATGGTTAAGGGCAGTAAGAATACAGACACTAGTCTGGAATATCATGGTTTGATCATATTGTTGGTGGAAGATGCCCTACAGAAGCAGAACTAGACATGAGAATCATTCGTGGGCATATCCTCGAGCACTAGGAAGACAAGGAGGAAGAAAAGGAACATGTTGGAAAATACCCCAGAAAACCCAAGGAAGAAATTAGCCTATACAAGAAACAAGAGAATCCTGCAAGATGAAACCCCAACCAGTTCAATAGAAGGACCCCATACTCGGACAAGATCAAGGGATCGAAAAGAGCGACAAGACCAAGAAAATTTTCTTAGCCAAAACAATGAATGTGATGAAGGATGAGAAGCATTCACAATACCAAAGAGCACCAACGAAAACTAAGAAAATAAAGTAGCGTTATAGAATGTAGAAGAACAACAAAAAGAAGGAAAATGGTGGATGGATAGATTCAAGGGGACACAAGGCAACGAGACGAGAAAATTTCAGCATTTTCTACTATGCAAATACCGAAGAGCATATGGGAAGCTGAGGAAAGATTATTGGGAATTGAAAATCTCTTATCATAAGCAAACATAAGAAATGGTAGCCCTGCAAGAGAAATTACAGAGGATAGGGGAACATAAGATGGATACTTTATTGGAAGCCATGGAATTGGAAGGAGAACAAAGGGAATATTTCAGGGAGACACTTAGCGATGAAGGAACAAATGATAGCGTGAAAATAAAAAGTATGGAACTCGAGGAGGGTTTTGAAGAACAAGAAGCAGAGGATCAAGGGGTGCACGAAGACACCCCTTTGGATGAAGCTCGAATAAGGAACTTGGAAGGAAGGTAGTGCAGTTGCAAGCAACAACAGGGGAATTGGAAGAACAACTAAAGTTGGATCGCGAAAGGATAAAAGGAAACGAGCAGGAAACAATTACAGAGCATCTACAAAAACACGATTATGCCTTGACCATAAGGAGGATTCGTCAAGTAGTGGAGAAATTGAAATTTGAAAAAGAATACATGAATTATCTAGCTCATTCCATGAGGAATATAAGACCCCCTTCAAATCTTTACTCTGTTTTTTTTAAGGAACAATTTATATCTTTTAGACTGTCAATGGTAACCATGGGGTATAATGACTATATTGAGATAAAGATCAGTTCATTGCTGCTTTTTTCAGGAGTAACGACGAAGAACATGATTTTTTATGGGAATTATATATGCAAAATATGGTTATGACAGACTATGAGGACTGGGACCCAAACCCCCATGTAGGGGAAGTACAACTGAGGGCATTCATGTCCTTCATGAGAAATCATTTGAGATGGAACAATGCTGCCACCACTGTGGAAAATATTTAATGGGAAGATTCTCTTTGGGTGAGAGGTTTCCCCTTAGTTGAAAAATTACTCACATCCAGGAACCTGGTTATGCAAGATAAATCATTCATTACTCTCCTATAGATCACCCAACTTAAATTTGTTCAGGAATGCAGGAATTGGATTTCCTTTCATAGGTTGGAGGTTTCGATTTGTCTACAAAGAATGATTAATGTTCTGAGTCCAAACCTGAAAAGAAAAGATCCCTTCACTGTTAGAATGTTCGAGTGAGCCCTAGACATAGTACAAGTCTATTTTGACTGCCTAAATATGCATAAATCCAATTGGATCGGGCTCGATTTCATTTTCCTATACTTTGGTGTCTAGTGGTGGATGGAGAGGGCAATGAATTTTTCAAAGTCGTTAATGAACAGAGGGGCTTTTACAGTGCAACAAAAGGTGGCTATTCTTCCTATAAGTGGAGTGATGAGTACCTAAACAGCTCTCCAAGTACCCCTGTTAGTGGATCATAGTCTTCGTTTTCATGAGGACATGCAAACATTTTGGTTGGGGGAAGATGAAGGGTTGTGTATATGACCCTTTTTGTTCTCATATTTGTTTTATGAACTTTCTGATTTAATATTCCTATATCACTATTTTCTCTCTTCATTACATTTGGCAAAGTTTTTTCTTTGGTAACGATTGATCTCATTTTCCCTGTTATTTGTCAATTGTTGATGAATTAGATAGAGTTATGATGTTGTGATTGCCTACTAAAGAAGTGGTGTTTTCAGGTTCAATATCATTTTAATTTCAGGTTGCAGAATGAAAGACTTATGGAAACTGGACATAACCGATAGGTATCGAGTTTATATAGTATGCCGCTGTCCGTTATTTTACATCATTTTGGTCACCTGCCCAGTGCATACATGATGATGAAATCAATCCGGGGATCGAAGATTTTGTGTCCAATTCAATACTTTGGGTCTTTAATGATTCATGATTCGTTGGGTTATCCAAAGAGGGTGTTGACTGCTATGACATATTCCTAGAGTCATCTCCACTCTCCACGGTTTTAGCTCATGGGGTGGCTTGTGAAATCTTTTGAGAATCAGCAGATGAACCTCATTTGGAGATTTGTTGTAACTGCACGATCTTTCATAATTCTCTCATGAGCGCTGATGTATAAGAACTTGGAATCTCTTCTAGGATAGGTTAGCCATAATTTTGGATAGATCTATTGAACACTGCTGTGATCAGACCCTTTTATATAAAAATTCTACATTATCCTGATTTTGTACATGTTAATTAATTTGTGTGAGTGAGTGGCTTGTTCACCTCTTGTCGCCGAAGGCAGGCCCCCCTTCTGTGATAGGTGTTGTTGTAGTTAGAATTTATTTTATTTATGCATGTAGTTGATATTGATAAAATAATGTCTAATGCAGTTGATGATTGCTTTAATTGTTCATATTCGAATTTGGTGTGTTGATCATAGTTGAATGTGAATGTTTGAGTATTGACACGATTGGATAGTATAATTTTCATTATCATTACTAATGAACATAGGGGAATGCGTGGAATATGAACATTGAATCAAGATTACTTCTGTGGTGAATGATTGCATTAGAATTGTTGTTGAGAATCTATAGAAGCAGGTTGTTGAATTAAATTAGCTTTTTCAATTCCTATACTGTAGCTGTTGTTTATTAAATTATTTTCATGTGAAATTTCCAATGTGTTTAATCAGATTTAAGCGTGGATTTCTTTCTATAGCGTAGAATAACGTTACAACGTAGCAGAAGGTTTGTTAAATTTGATATTCAATGCTTTTGATTTGATTACATTATTCTTTCTGTAATTTGTGACCTTCTTAGAAGATTGTTCACCAACAGTTGCATTTTAATTCTAGTTCTGTAATCCATAGGCCGCCTCCGTGTTAAAACTGTTCCAAGTTATAGTGTCTGAAATATACCTTTTCAGGTAGCTCATAAGCCTTTGTGGCCCTGGGTTGATAATTTATGCACAACTTTCGATTTGCATTTTATTAGAAGGTGAAAGAAAAGCTCGTCAATTATGAGCTCTCATGTTAGCAGGAAATGCATTCCTATATGCTACTGACCCTATCCTATGAAGAAATTCAAATGACCCACAATATCTTGGTGCAAGCTTGGCACAACTTCCCAAGTTTAACGAACTTTTTCTGGGATTTTCTCTTAAATAAACATGATACCCAATTTTAAATTCCTTGTGCACTCTTTTCAAATATGCATAACGCTTCTTCATGTCCTGGGCTTCCTTTAAATTTTTCCTGATCTTGACAATTCCGTTCTATTTCCTTGAGCATTTATGGCCCATGCACTACCATGTTCATTGGACAGTCCTAATTCACTAGAGTTCGACATCCTTTGTCATACAATGCTTCAAATGGACTCATTTCCAATGTTGCTTGATGCCCATTTTTGTACTCAAATTCTACCTATTGGATGGTTTATCCATCACACACATACATTCTTGACATGTCTTCAAGAGATTGATTCACCCTCTTTGTTTGACAATTTGTGTAAGGATGATACACTGTGCTAAATTTCAATTGTGTTCCCATTGCCCAACTCTTGAAATAACCTTTTCCAAAATTTAGATGTGAATTTTGCATCCTGATCTGAAACTATTGCCTTGGGTAATCCATGCAATATAAATATTTTCTTCATGAAAATATTTGCTATGTCGCTTGGCTTTATGAGTGGACTTACCTAGAATAAAATGAGTTGGACTTACCTAGAATAAAATGAGCTGCATTTGATAACTTATCCGCCACAATCATAATTAAATCATGCTTCTTCACTGTCATTGGAAAACCTATTATGAAGTCCATAGAAATTATTTCCCACTTCGATTTTGGAATGGGAAAAGGCTATAATAGTCCTGCTAGGTGTTGATGCTCTGCCTTGACTTGTTGTCTATTTTGACACCGAGCAATGTATTATGCTATGTTCTTCTTCATTCCATGCCAAAAGTATTGTTTTCTTCCTATTGTTATTGTCTTTTGATATCCTGAATGTACAGAGTATGGCATTTGATGAATTTCATCCATCACTAGCTTCTTTAAATTTTCACAATTCAAAATGTACAACTTGCTTTTATAACCAAGAAGATCATCTTCTCCAGCTGATATCCTTCACACATTTCCTTGACTTTTCCCTACTGCAATTTTTCTTTAACTTGAAGGTAAGTTACATCGATGTTTTGGGATTCAAGAACTCTTGCTCTCAAGTCTGATTTGCAGACACTTAATGCTGCTACATGCAATTTTCTGCTAAGGGCATCTGCAACCTTATTATGTTTCCCTTTTACATGCTTAATTTCAAAATCAAATTTACATAGAAATTCCAGACATCCAGCTTTCCTAACATTCAAGTTTGTATGGTCAAAAAAATACTTTAAACTCATGTGGTCTATCCTAAGCTCGAATCTTCTTCTCAACAAATAATGTCTCCACATCTTGAGAGCACGTACAATGGTTGCTAATTCGAAATCATGAGTTGCATAATTCTTCTCATGCTCTTTTATTTTTCTTAACTCATAGAAAATCACAAAATCTCCTTGCATAAGCACTCCACGTAATCCTTCAATGCAAACATCTGTGCACACAACACAATTCTTCTTTGGATTTACAATCTTTAAAATGGGAGTGTTGGTAATTAGCTTCTTCAACTGCTGAATTCTTTCTTCACATTTTTGAAACCATACAAACTTTGCATTCTTCCTTTGCAACAATGTAATTATATGAAGGATCTTGGAGAATCTTTCAATGAACCTTCTATAGTAGTCTGCATGACCCATAAAAGATCTAAAATTGGTAACCTTCTTTGGAGTAGGACAATATATAATTTAGGGCTTCAATCTTTTTTGGATCCACTACAATTTCTTCTTCTGAAATAACATGACCCAATTACTGTACCCTTCTTTGATAAAATTCACACTTGCATAGCTGTGCATACAATTGGTGTTCTCTAATAACTTGCAACACCATTCTTAGATGTTCCTCATGCTCTTCTTCATTCCCTGAATAAACAAGAAATCCATCTAAGAACACTAACACAAACTTTTCCAAATACTTACCAACAACACTATTCATGAGGCACATGAATGTGGCGGGTGCAATGGTAAGACCAAATGTCGCCACCATGAACTCATAATGGCCGTATCTAGTCCATAAATTTATATTATGAATGTCTTCTTCCTTTATTATCACTTGATGATACCTAGATCTCAAGTCAATTTTTGAAAACACTTTGGCTTCCTTCATTTGATCAAACAAATCATTGCTTGTAGGCAATGGGTACTTATTCTTGACTGTCACTTTATTTAGTTGCCTCTAATCAATACACAACCTTAAAGTCTTATTCTTCTTCTTGATAAATAACACCGATGCTCCCCAATTAGGAGACACATTTGGTCTTATATATATTTTTTTCATTAATTCCTGTAGCTACATCTTTAAATCTACCAATTCTGGCGTGCTCATTCTGTAAAGAGATTTGGAAACTGGAGATGCCCTTAGAAAAAGATCGATTGTAAAATCAATGTCTCTTTTTGGTGGCAGTCCTGACACTTCATCTGGAAACACATCTTTGAATTCTTGTAACAATGGATAATCTTCTATATTTGGTCCTTTATCCTCTAAAGAATATGATATATGAGTTGCATATAACTTACAACCTTGCTTGTAAAACCTTCTTAACTGTAACGCTGAAATCTGCCTTACTAAAATTTGATTGGGGATTGCTCTCACCAACCTCGACCTTCCTTCTTCATCAATGCATTCAAGAATTTTTTTCATAATAGTCTACCTTAGCTCTATGCTTTTCCAACTAGTCCATGCCAATAAGAACATTATAGGACCCTAATGGTAGGACATTTGAAGTTCCTTTGGTGGAATCAATTCAACTCTATGGGACACTCCATCACTACTTCACTCACTTTTATTTTTGTCCCTGTGGCTAATTGAACTAACCACGATTCATTATGATTTGTATTTCCAAGAGAACATTTTTCAACCACTTTTGGAGAAACATAAATATGAGTAGAACATGGATCAATCAAAACAAAAATAGATTGTTTAGTAATCTTAGCTTCAGCTTCCACTATTGTTGATTGATGGTTTACTTGATGGTTATCCAATGCTGCATAAATTTGAGGAGTTGTTATTGCCATATTCTCCACTGTAACTGTTGCTTCTAAGTTGTGCAAGCCTCAAGGGTTCTCTTTTTGATTTGGATAGTCCTTAAGCTTGTGGGGTTCTCCACATCCCCAACACTGAAGTCGTCTCTTTGGTTATTTTTCTGCTGCTACCATTGGCTTAGTTCCACTTCATGCTTGTTGGATTTGTCGAAAAGTCATTGGATGATTTTTAAATGGTGGCTTGAATCCACTTCTCCTTCAATCAAACCTTTCCATTTTCTTTACTTTCCATGCTGGATGGATCTATGATTTTCCCTTGCTCTGCTCATAGCAATTCATTGTCATTCTAATTACTTCATCAAGGGTTGGTGGATTGAAAAACTCAATCCTATCTTTGAAATTTTGGAGCAGAGTTTCAAGGAAGCAATGGATTTTTACTCTTTCATCTTTGATGTAATCTACATACCTCGAAAATTCCAAAAACTTGTAGACATGTTCTTCCATAGACTTCTGTCCCAATTTTAGTTCATTAAATTCCTTTCTCTTGTTATCATAATACTTAGCATAAAGGTATTTTCCTTTGAAATACTTCTTAAATCACTCCTAACTAATTATTATTTTCTTGATTTCTTTTACTTGCATGAGGTGCTCCTACCAATTTGAAGCTCTGCCATTTAGATTGTAAATGGAAATTCTAGTCTTTTCATTGCTTGAGTAATCATGAATTCTAAAATAATTTTTCATTCCAAGAAGCCATGCCTCTGCGCTTTTCCTGTCTTACTCTCTCCATCATATGTGGGAGGCCTTGTCTTTGTAAATTCTTATTATGGAATCTTTTTAGAATGCCTTCTTCTCCCAAATCTGCTAGAAGTATGCTTTGGGTTACTTCGAGAAACTTTGGAGTTGCATGAACCTCTAGAAGAAGATATTGACAAAGATATATTATGTCCTCTCCTCAAAGAACAATTTCTTGGACTTGGAGTCCTCTTTCTAGTGTGACTTCTAGAGCGACTCTCTACATTTTCTCCTTCTTGGGCCACATTATTTGGATTGGACCCAAGGTTTATCCTCTGCTGTATGCCAATGAGGCTCTGCAAAATAACAACATTGATTTGGTTCTGTTCTTCTTGATCCTTCATCCTTCTTTCATTGAAACTTATCGTAGTTTCAACCAAATTCCGAGGAGTGGTTTTATTCCTTCTTCCATTGGATTCTGTTTCAGTGTTTTCCTCATGTATATTCTCTCTTAGGATGTATTCATCATGTTCGTAAGGGACCTGAGCATCATTCATGGTCACCATTTTATTTTGGAGACTCTTTCCCTCTGCTTGCTGCCCTCCGCTACCACTGTTCAAAGATTGCCAATTGCAAGCACTGTGCATCATAGAGATTTTTATTAGACATATTAGTAATACATGCAATGACAAATAAAATTATCATTTCAATATAATTATACTTATGGATTAATTCATAGGTTCTAATGTTTTCTTTTCTTTTGTTCCACCTATGCATTTCTGGAAACTATTTTCATTGACAATTGTTTTTGGTCAAATTAAGGTGATAGGCACTTTTCTATTTTGATCTATGAGACACATGAATTCCTCATTCAGATTATGATTGTCCAAAATTATTCCCCTTTGGATAATATTTCCAATGCCTATCCCCATGCTTCGATATGATTTAAGACCTGAAAATTTCACTCTCCCAAAAATGCTAATTCTGCCCACTTCTGCACTTTTTTCATAGGTGCAATTAGCTTGAGAGGCCGACTTCAACCACTCACAGAAGAAAATATAGAAACAATTAGAAAAAGATTCTATCAAGAGAATATAGTACATATAACAAGCATCAATTAACAACTTTCAAATGATACTATCTTCCAATCACCCGCTGTAAAATTCTGGGTTTGACTACTTCTAACTTTTGTTCCCTTTTTCACAATTTTCAAAATGTCACCCAAAATTGACTATCTCCCAAACAAAACATTTCTAGAAAAACTTTATTGAATGAAAAATGTCTATTTTGATGAGTAGGGAAAATGTCAAGTTCAATAATTTTCTTTGTTTCAACATCTAGGGTCACTTTTACCTCCTTCAAGCTTTCAAAATTCCCAAAAAGTGATGCGTAATAGTGCTTTTTAGCCTTCTTTCACACCCCAGTGTCACGCCCTTTAAAATTTGGTTCCAATATTCTAGATTTATCTTCGTTCCTAGTCCATGACCATGCTATAACAATTTCATCCAAAGCCAAGCTCCTATTGGCCCTCGAGACACCAATATTTGAAAGTCACTAATTTGAAAATTTGACCAAATTGGAGCAAAATGGGTTCGAGCCTCTCAGTATTTTTTTTGTGATATTCATTGATGGCGTCTGAAAGCCTCAGGGCTCCTCGGATTTCGAGTTACACTGATCCTTCTATGGCAAAAATGAATTTCGGGCCCTATACTTTTTTTTACTGGCCCAACGTGCTGGTCCCAACTTTTCTTAAGCCCTTCCAACCTTTCTGATTGGAAATCAAAAATTGAAATGCACAATTGATCGAAAATGATTCATCTACAAATTTCTTACTTCGAATACTATCTATCATACATCAGGTATCGCAAGTCAGAAGTGCAAAATCGTTCCTTTATAGAACCTTTCTAACCCCGACCTCCATGGACCTTTACTCTGTTGTGCTCGCTGACTTCATCTCATGGCCTCCATGGATCACTCTTCTCAAGTGCACCCCATGAAAGAACTCCATCGCACCCGCGGACTCTGCTCCACAGACCTTTTCTTGTAGTGTTACTGGAGACCCCTTTTTCCTCTACGAAACTCCGCGGTCCTACTCTCTGCTGTGCCCGTAGACTTTCTACGTAGCTCTCCACGAATCTTCTTCACGATACCCCCATAGATTATTCACACACCACCTATGGCTTTTGGACTTTGGCCACCCGCACCTCTTTCTAGCATGGTTTTTCCACGTCATACTTCTTTCACCTACATGGCATAAGTGGGTCCACTTTCGATTTTTCCATATTTTCCTTTGCAAAGGTGGTAGCAACTCACTAAGAAAGTGAATTTAGAGAGGTTGTTATTGGAGCCATTTCCAATTAAAATGTAACACGCAGACATGCAATTTCTTCCCGATGGATTGTCCAACTACCATTATCTAGCGTGCAAGTTGAGGATGCACTCTAGATCATATCCGTTAATTAACGATTTTCTCCCCAAATATGTAATTCAATCTATTATTCCAATAGAATTCTCAACTCACTTTCTGCATCACCAATTTTCTTTCTGTAAGTTTGGATTTCGACCCAAACAACTCTAATGTTGTAACCATTTTCTTTGATACCACACTGTCACGTCCCTTCTTGTCAATCCGACCCTCGCAGGGTACATGATCGATGTGTAGGGTGCTGAATTTCTCCCCCACAACCATATTATGAAATGTATTAACAACTAAATGCATGTGCAAATACATATTAAAATACACAACATAATTAAACTTTGTCAATGCACACACACAATATGCTTATACGAACATATTCATCACATGCATAATAGATAAACCACACACAACAATATAATTATACTCATGTTATTTACATGCATCTAATTGAACAATTCATGATCAGTTTGTTCTTTAAATTTAACACAATTAACACTCATTCATAACACATAAATTAAGCATAATCAAAGGCAATAGAAACACATCTTTTAATTGTAATTGACCAAGCAACTGGCTATGGAAGAGTAACATTCCACCCAACCGTACGTCTCTGCCCAACCTATATTCTTTTAGCATTCAAAGACCACCCCAAGCTAGGCTATGTATCCACTAAGGAGGAACTTCTCAAGCTCACTCACAGCCATAGACACAATCTCTCATGCTAAACCAACACATAGTTGGGTTTGTTAAGCATGCAGAGAGACAGAGAAGGAGATTGCTAATCAATTATTGTTATGATTGCTTGCACCTCTTTCCTTATCCATTCTTTCTCTTCTTGGTTCCGCTTCTTATATCTTTTCGACATTTTTTTTTTTGCACAAGCAAACAACCACACTTACTGCAACAATCCTCAACCTTGGTATGGCTTCCTCTGGCCAATTCGATGTCCTCAGACACTCACATACACCCTAGGGATTTCTAATGCTCGTTAAGGCATGACAATAATTACTAAATAAAATGAACTCTTTCTATGCAATTTAACTTTAGCTCATCAATCCATCTTTGGATTCTCAACAACTCACTCTTTTAAAGTTGTTCATAATATTGCTTTCCATAACCAACACTTACTCATTAGTAACCTAAGTCACCGCATTCGCCATTTTTACAGCATGAAAATCAAAATCTGTTGAACTTTATATGAGCACGATTTTTATCATTTAAGTTTACCGTTCTTACCCTAACCCACGATTTCTGTCCCTGCATGCATCTCGTGTCGTTAATTTTCCAGACACCAAGAGATACAAATTTGTGCGAGTCTATGCTTTGTGGCTCATCCCACACCCTCGAGCAAAACTGCAACAGGTTTTTGTGTTGGTTGTGGCTATTGAGTCTCGGTACTCGAAAGTCAATCTAGAAAGTGGTTCGTCATAAATGGATTCCTTGATTCCCAACAAACTAATAGTCGGTCTGTCGAAAATGAACAAACTAGTTCGTGGGTAATATTGTATAATAAATAGTTTCATTTATAAATGTGTTTAATGAAATTCAAATTTGATGCATATTTTATTATTTTCAAATTTTAATAAAAAATTTAATGATGTTATAGTAATATTATATAATAAATAGTTTCATTCATAATGTGTTTAATGAAATTCAAAATGTTTGATGCATATTTTATTTTTTTCAAATTTTAATAAAAAATTTAATGTATTTTGGTGGCAAATTTAATGATGGTATAGATTAGAGTATCTATTTTCCTTTTTATAAAGTTTTATTTTTATAATATATTTATTTATTTTTTATAAAGTTTTATTTTTTAATATATTTAATGAGCAAATTAAAATTTATTAAAAATTTAGGTGTATTTTTTATTATTTTTAGATTTTATAGTGCCTCGAATTTAATGCCTAATTTTATCACCAAAATTTTTAATGTCCAATTTTTGATAAGTCATCCAACTCAAACACAAATTCGAACCAAGTGACCTAGTTGGTAACAATAATGCGCATTCATACAATGAGAAGTGGGCTCTTGATTTTGTAGGACCAATCTCTCCCATGTTCCACAAGAAGAAATACATCCTGGTTTGCACATATTATGTCACCAAATGGGTAGAAGCTAAAGCTTTGTTCCAAGCTACAGAAAAATATGTGGTAGAATTTATATACGAAGAGACATTTACTCGGTTTGGTGTGCCTAGGGAAATTGTCATTTACCAAGGATCTCAATTCACCTCTAAGTTAATGAAAGAACTTACCACGAAATATAGTATACGACATTGCAAATCCTCACCTTACCATCCACAACCTAATGGCCAGGTAGAATCAACCGATAAGGTATTGGAAGCTATCCTAACCAAAAATATTCAGCTACATCATAAATATTGGGTAGATAGACTTCTAGAGGCTTTGTGGGCCTATAGAATAACTTGGAGAAACACTACTGGACATACACCCTATGAGTTAGTATATGGGAAACAAGTCATTTTACCTATTGAATTCCAAGTTAAGACTTTTTGTATGGTTGTAGAATTAGGTATGGATTTGGAAGAGGCACAGAAACAACAAATCTTACAGAATAATGAATTAGATGAGATTAGGCAAGATGCATTCCAAAGGACAATGTTAATACAAAATCAATGAAAGAAATGGCATGATAAATAGAAAAAGAAGTTTAATACCAGGTGTTATCACCCTCCTTGTAGTTGCCTGTGTGAGGTGGATCCAGGATGGATGGTAGAGGGGTAAGCAACTAAGAGGTGGAACCACGACTGCCTAGACTCCCAAATGGATGGTTGTCACGCCAATCAAGGCAGCCTTCACTTTATGTTATCCTAGTCCAAGACAACAATGGGGGAGACCCGAATCTGCTCCCGACAGGAGAGATCAGACCTAGACACTAGAATAGATCAAATGGGGCTTTAAGATGCGTAAGGGGCAAGGTAAATGGAAACCCTAGCTCTAGGGTTTAGGTACTAGCAACTGATGGAGATGACCACTGACTTGGGAAACATAACTGTGATAGGGTAAGCAAGGACAGAGTTGGGACTGTCTAGTACCAAGGAAACATACTCAGTAAAAGGTAAGTGACTTGAGTTATCAATGAGTGTTGGCAAAGGGAATGGGAGTGAGGTCAAGTTAGGGCTAACGCTAGTTAAGAGATCAGTGCCTTATGTGCATTGGGCAATGGAGTCAACATCAACCCAATGTTTCAGTGAACCCACCTAGGATATACCTTGATCTGTGGACCCAGAAAGGATTTAGCCCAGAAAAATCAGGTTACAGGAAAACCAACTCAATGGAGGGCTAGCGCTAGGGCTTGGGGAAGCAGATCTGCAGTTCTAGGGTTATCTGGAAGCTAACAACTCAGCATTGAAGGAAAAATGAGGTCAGGGTAACCTGATCTACAAACCCAAATAATAAAATCAACAGAAAAATTAGATCTGAAAAAAGTCAAAATCTGATGAGGGGGCTAGGGGGGTTGAAAACCAATTTTTCAGATCTAGGGAAAATCGAAAAGAACTAGCTCAGCATTGGGGGTGTTCTAGAGTGCTTAGGCCCTGATCTATCAGCCTATCTTGTCAGATTTAAGAAAAAATCAAATACGAAAAGTCCAGTTTTCAGTGAGGGCGCTAGGGCTGTTTTAGTCAAAAACTCAGATCTAGGTCAAAATGCCAAGAATTTGGACAGTGTTGGGGTTGATTTGGACTGTGTGGGACCCGACCTATCTGTCTGTGAAGTCAAAATTCATAAAAAGTCAAAACCCTAGCAGGTCCAATTTTCACTGGGGGGTTTTTGCAATTTTCTAGCTAAAAATCAAATCTAGGTCAAACCAGTAGGAGTTTGACCAGTGTTGTAGCATATTTGGTGAAGGGGAGGCCCGATCTATGAAACCCAAAAATGGTTTGGCCAAAGATTGAACGATTCCTAGATTTATTGCTTTTTAGGGTTTTTAGTATTTAGGAGTTTTCAGAAAATTTGAAGTAAAGCAAGGTATGATGGAATAAGATCTGAAAAGAAGAGACTTACTTGATAGATCTTACCTATAAATTCTTGTAAAATTCTTTAACAGTGATGATCTTTTCTATGCCAATCAATTCTGGAAGATCCAAGTGATTTCTATAGCATATGCAAGCTCCAAGCCACCAATGCGCCCCCCTATCCTGAGCAAACGTCAACAATATCAGATTTGCCAATACTAGATAAAGAAACCAAATGTACAAGAAAGTAAAACAAAGTAATCATAGATCACAATGAAACTAATGAGAACCCCCTGATCCAAGACGAAGAAAACCAAGCGAGTTGAGGTCCCTTTGCAAAAACGCTCCAGCCAAAACGCCCTCCTATAGGCAAAACAATGATAGCAAAAAAATATAGATCTCACAAGAATTTCCACAATGCTAGGAAGCTGAAGATTATCCAATCACCATTTGAGAACATCAGATGCAAAGCAAATCCCGAAAATTTCCACCAAAAAGTCTTTCTATTATTCAGATCCAAGAGCCAAAGACCCTTCACAATTGAGAAGCTCTCCCCTTTAAATAAAAATAAGAAAACAAAATCATAATTGAATCCTAACCACTTTCAAAATGAGTGGCTAAGATGAAAAGATGAAATGTTCTAATCAATGGCTAAGATGAGCTCAACATACAACACATGGATTAATATAACCATAATTTACCAAAGTGGACTAAACCACCCATAAAAAAGTAACCCACTCAACAAGAAATAAATAAAGCACATGGTGGGTCCAATGAGTGTTTGACTAAATCCCTCTGGTGTTTGACTAAAACCCTCTGGGTGTCCCCATGGCACAATAAAACAATATAATAATTTAATTCTTTGACTTTATGCCTTCTTGAGGAAATCGTGAGCCTTCCAAAAGCTCCAGAAAATAATATAAAAATGCCCAAAAATAGGTGTGGGCCCAATCAAGTGCTGCAACTGCTGGAGGAGGTGTGGAAGACATCAATCTCATCATTGTGACTCATCACATGTCATTTCTTTACCTTAGTATCCCAAATTGATTTCTCCAATAGCCATTTAATCATTTTTAATCTGCCTTGGGAAACATGATCCTGCCAAAACAGCCTCCTAGGGTGCCTGCGTTGTCAAACTGAGCCCACCAGGCTCTTTGGGATGGGGGTACAATGGTACAAACAAGTGGCTGCACCCCCCTATGCCCATACAACGCCCTAGGAGATCCAACTAAAACATCTCCCTGCTCAAACATATCAACCTATGAAGAAAAACTACATTAGAGAGGCAGAATGAGCCTGATCATATCTACAAGTGCCTGGAACTGGAAATAAATTATCTCATTAGACTCAGAGAGTCCAAATCTATCTAAGGTGTATATTCATACCCCTCATAGGTCTCTATCTGATTATCAATCATATCCAATAAACAATATAACCATCTATAACTGATCAGACACCAATAATAACTCAGACTGTCATCCATCTGCTGCAAGTGTAAAAGGATAAGACATTCTCTACAACTCATTCAAGTAACAATCACAACAAGTAGCATTCATTTCACTGGTGGTACATCAACCAATACATATATAAGGCTTTATTTATTATTACTCAGACTTAGACTTTGAAGACTATACTCACTTCATAGTTGTAACCAATTTGCTAGTGAATGGTGAAGGGTGAAAATGACAAGGCTAAGGCAAAGGATGACTTCCTACTTAACATCATGACACTTTGGATAATAGAAAAGGAATACTCACTATAACCAATGTCGGACAAACAACAACACAAGGAATGGCAGTGCCTCACAAATGGGTGAGTTGTTTAAAGAGTGCTTATTCAACTTAGGCATCATGACTACATCAAGCTTGATCCAAGTTCATTAGGATCATCATTTTATTCCATGGCCTTTTTGGCCTATATGACCCTTTGGGACTTCACCAGTGCTTAAAAGCACAGCCAATCGCAGCTTTCATCTGGGACATATTTAATTTTTATAAGGTCAGCAATATTTGGATATAGCATATTTTTAACCATTGCTTTTATGGACCTTTTCTTATACTCTTCAAGAAATATTTTAGCATTTCATTGCTCTTTCCCTCTTTACATATGTTAAGAAACACTGTTTTATAATTTTCATTTTCCATGGGCGCATATTCAACATTTTCAATACAGGTAGTATATGAGCTTTTAGTTTTAGCCAACAACATCTCGAGTGCCTAGGGGGAATTCTACACAGTTCCAAACATCAGAACAACCACCCAGAATGATTTAGGCATACTATCCAACTTACCAAAGGAAATCTTTTTCACCAACTCAAAGCCGAGACACAATAGAGACAGGGATACGTGGGAGGAGACTGAGGGTTTCTAGTTAGATCAGTCATTTTCCAATTTCCTAATGACCCTTTTTACTCATTTACCCACGCGTTTATGCAGGCCCATATCTTTTCGGCAGTTAATCATGCCCTCCACTGATCATTTATCTTGTTGACGGGGTCGAATGTGACTGTTTTCTAACCGTTTTCCTACTTCGCCCTTTCGGTGGTTAATAGCCTACGGGAGTTTGTCAGCTAGCCGCCGAAAAGCCAACTTTTGGTGGATAACGAAGTGTTGTCTTTCCTGCTTAAGCCACTGAAACTTTTACCCCATCGTCGTGGTGAAATCTTGCTTTTGGTAGATAATGACCTCGCCGAAAAACCTGTTTAACTTCCAAAAACCTGTCTTTTCGATGGTTAACGAAATGCCCTAGATTTCACCTAAACCACCGAAAGTACTTTTTACCCGATGCTTATCTCCTTGCTTTCGGTGGTTTAGTATATGCGTTGAATCTTTCTCTAAGATGCCGAAAGTGACCCTTTTCGGTGGCTAATGAGTCTTCTGAGCCTCGCCTAAGCCACTGAATGTTCTTTTCCCAATGTTGCTCGCTACCTGCTTTTGGCGGTTAAAATCCTTCCTGTTCCTCTCTCTAAGCTTCCGAAAGTGACCCTTTTCGGTGGCTAATGAGTCTTATGGAGTCTTACCTAAGCCACTAGAAGTGTTATTTTAACTCTGCTTGCTCGGCCCGCTTTCGGTGGTTCACTTTTACCCTGCGTTCAACCGTTTAGCCACCGAAACATATCTTTTCGATGGCTAATGAGTTAATATAAGCCTCTCCTAAGCCACCGAAAGCTATAACTTTTAAAAAATTTCACCAAATAAAAAACGTCTTTCAAATTGTCAGTCATACTCAGATATTTCATTACACGAATTCAATTCTTCATACTATAAAAATAAATTTATTTTGGGAGATAACATCTGGCTCCTACTTAGGGATGGGAACCTCCTAGTGAGGTCCCAAGAATCCCAGACCAAAATGCATTTCCCTAAAATTAATTAAATAACTTAACACTATCATTTACTATTCCATTGGGCATGGAGTTTATTCTGTAAGCAAAAACATCCTACTATCTACTAATTTACAATAATAAGGCCTCAGAGCCTCAAATAAAGTAGAGTTTCAGAAAACGCCCATTCAGTGGGCCATCAAATACCTCTTCCCCTTCCAGATTCTGCAATTTTAAGGTGTTATTGTTATGTACCTGGGCTATCACAAAAGGGCCAATCCACAAAGAGTCAAATTTTCCATGTTTTCCCTTGTCCTGTCTAACAGTATCCCATTTGAGGATCCAATCTCCAACCTGGAAGTTATCTGCCTTTTCTCTTTTGTCAAACATGCCCTTTATCCTCTGTTGATGGGCTTCTGATTTTCCTATAACTTGTTCTCTGATTCGCTATAACTCCACTAAGTCCATCATCCTGCCCACCATATCATTTGGTTCATCTTCTTCTTCCTGAAAGAATTTTGCCACTGGAAGAATGAGCTGAATAGGAAAAATGGCCTCATTACCATAAACTATCTTAAATGGAGAAGTACCTATAGATCTTTTGTTTGTAACCCTATCAGCCCATAAAACAAACTTAAGCTTTGAATCCCATCTTTTCTGATATGTCTCCAGCAGTTTCCTAATGATTCTGACTAAGCTATTGTTGGATGACTCAGCCAAGCCATTTCCTTGGGAATAATAGGATGTGGAATGCACCAGTTGAATGCCCATTGACTCACACATTTTTACTAATGCCCGAGCTTTAAAAGCTGGTGCATTATCAGTTACCAACCTTAATGGGCAGCCAAACCTGCTAAAAACATTCTCATATAAAAATCTCATGATGACTTGATGAGTGGAATTCCTGGTGGGTACTGCCTCCATCCATTTGGTAAAGTAATCAGTGGCTACTAAGATCCATTTATGCTGTCCACTGGAATATGGATTTATTTCAACTATGAAATCCAGACCCCATTGCTGGAAAGGCCCATTCACCACAATAGGCCTAAGGGGCAAGGATTTGAGCTGCTGCTTCCCTATAAATCTTTAGCATTGGTCGCATGCCCTTACAAAAGTGCATACATCAGCAAAAAGGATTGGCCAATAGTATCATGCTCTTAAGATCTTGTGGGCTGTGGTTTTCCAACAGTGGTGGCCCCCACATGTGCTAGAATGAAAGTGATGCATGACTTGCTTTGCTTCTTCTTTATCTAGACACCTTAGCCAAATTCCAGACTGATCTTTCCAGTACAACAGTTTGTCAATTATGCAAAACTTAACAGATTTTAACTTAAGAGCTCGTGCTTGGTTGGGGGTGAGATCAGGAGGAACTTCTAATTTTTGCAGAAATTGAATAATACCTGAGTACCACTCGCGTGAAGATAGGTTTTCAGCTACTGATGGAATGTCATTCTGATCTTGATCTACTTCTGCTGCTACCACAATCTGCACTTTTGCTGATTTGACACGTGAAGTTTATTCCCATCAGTTCACAGTTTTCTTTAGCCATGAGTTTGGCCAGACCTAGTCCCTTCACTAGCTTAGTGGGTTTCACCTCTATATCAAACTCAATTAGCTTGGCAATCCACTTAGCTCTCTTCCCATCAATGTCAGGTTGAATCAAAACATCCTTCACAGCAGCTAAAGGGACATATGCAAGGACCTTTGCATAGAGAATGTAAATTCTGAAAGTCTTCAAAGATTTTATGAGAGCATAAGCTTGTTTTTCAATTGGATCATACTTCAGCTCAGCATCTCTCAAGGTTTTGCTGAAGAATGCAATTGGATGATCAAGACCCTCATCATTTTTCTGTAGTAGTACAACTGCCACTGTGTCATAGGATGCAAAAGAGAAAATGTAAAAACTCTTGGTGTAGTCAGAACTAATTAGGGTTGGGGCCTCCATGATAGCCTTCTTAATGTATTCAACAGAGTTTCTTGCCTGGTCAGTCCATTTTATTTCTACATCTTTTTTCAGCATGACTGTTATGTGCTTTACCAGCTTGGAGAAATTGGGGATGAACCTCCTGACATAGTTTATCTTGCCTAAAAAGGACTGAATGTACCTTTTTGACCTCGGTATAGCTTCTGGCTTGCTTCCACCCTTACCGGATCGATCTTTACACCTTCAGCTGAGACTATGTGGCATAGGAGTTTTCCTTCACTGAGTGCAAACTGGGATTTCTTAGGGTTGAGTGATGTTCCATACCTTATGCACTTCAAAAATACCTTCCTCAAATGCTGCAAGTGGTCATGATGGGTGTGAGAGTAAATTGCTAGGTCATCCAAATATATGAGCACAAATTTATCTTTCAACCCTACAAAATCTAGGTCCATGGCTCTCTGAAAAGTAGCCCCAACATTCATTAGCCCAAATGGCATTTTAGCATACATGAAGGTGCCCCAGGGGGTGATAAAGGCAGTATTCTCTTGGTCATCAGGTGCAAAGCAACTTGGTTGTATCCAGAGAAGCCATCTAGGAAGGACATAACACTAGCCCCTGAGACTTTCTGCGATAGGTGTTCCATCTTGGGCAATGGATAGTTGTCTTTATTGGAACACTTGTTCAAGTTTCTAAAATCCACACACAACCTGATTTCCCCATTCTTCTTTCTTACCACTACTGGGTTTGCAATCCACTTGGAATACCTGAGGGGGATTATGATCTTGGCTTTGAGGAGCTTATGGATTTCTTTTTCAATTATTGGTAATAGGAGAGGACTAACGGATCTCAGCTTCTGCTTGAAAGGGATGGTGTCCTTCTCCAAAGGAATCATGTGCTGGATAATATTGGTGTCATAGGTTTTCAGGTCACCATACTCCCAGGCAAAGACATCAGCAAACTCTTTTATCAGACTGCAAAACTTTGACCTCTGATCAGCAGTCAATTCAGTGGATAGATTTATCAATTTTGGATGGCTTTGGTTACCTATGTCTTGCTCTTGGACATCAGGATCTAGCTCCTTTTTGGCAGGCTTGAAAGGAATGTCATTGTGATCAAACAACTCTTCCAATGGTACTAGGCCTCGAGGTATGTAGTTACTGGGTAATTGGACAATGTTCTAATCAACCACTTTATCTTTCAACTTGAGCTGCTTGGATTCCTCCATGTTTAGGTTTTCCTGTTCTATGTGCATATCAAAGAATTCATCTACTAGTTGAAGGAATTTACTAAGATTAGCATCATTTTCAAACACCTTCCAAAATTTGACATTATCTAGCAGGGAAGGTTTGTACTTAGCATGAACATCATAGCTGAGCTTAGGAGGTAAAGGAGGAATAAACAGACTTGCAGAGACAGCCAGGGAATCAGCCAGGTGATTCAAATCCCTAGGTATATATGACAGTTCAAAAAACATAAAGGAGTCTTTGAGTTTCCATACGTCGTCCCTGTAGGCCTTTAGTCTGATGTTTTTTGTCTGAAAAGTGTTGTTGACCTGCTGTATAATGAGGTCTGCATCTCCGAAAATCCTCATGCACATGATCCCCATCTCCTTGGTAGCTTTAACTCCTAGCAACAAGCCTTCATATTCTACTATATTGTTAGTGGTTTTAAAATCAAGCTTATAAGACAGATGAATGTTTTCCTTGGATGGGGAGATCAATACTACACCTTCACATGCTGAGCTTTGAGTTCTAGCCCCATCAAAATACATGCTCCAGACTGCTATGGTCACTTCTTCGGGCTACTGATAGGTGGGCTTAGTGAGCTGGACTAATGTTTGCTGAGAATCATCTATTTGCAGAATGCATGACCCAAAATCAGTGTCTACTGCATAGATGGGGTGATTCACTGAATTGTTCTCCTTGCTTATGATGTAGGCCAGCTAATTTTCCCGGTATAGTCTCTTAGTCTCTCCTCCAAACATGGGGATGGTGGAATATGTAAGATCCATTTGAAGGGTGCCTCCTAGTCTTTTGCTCCATGATCGAGACAGCAAGAGACCAAATTTTGGGGGAATATCGGCCACTACAATGTCCATCATGATGCTTTTTGAAGGTAGCTAAGTTAGGTTCACAACAAGGTCTTTGACGAGGCCCAAGCACTTGACCTTTCTGGAGTCAAAGGAGAATAAATCATGGTAGGGCTTTGTGATGCTGAGACGAAGCTCATCCATCACAGCCTTTGGCATTAGGTTATGAGAGGCTCCTGAATCCAGCAGACAATTATGGAGGATTTTATCATGGATATTCAAAGATATGTAGAAAGGTGGGCATGAGTCCTTTAGGTCTTCGATCATGGGGCCTAGGGTTACAACAGGCTTTTCATCTTGTAGGTTCACAAAGTAAGTGTCCATATGCACCTTTGGCTGAAGGGAATTCAGAATGGAAGACTTGAATGCATCATTTTTCATTAGCTCGATTAATGGAAAAGGGATCTTCAATTTTTGAATTTATGACTCAAGGTTGAAAGAATAATGCAACCTATTTGGAAACCTCACCTCATGCACTGGAGATTTGAGTTAGACCTAATCAGGAATGGCTAAAGGTGTTGGTTTCTGCAATGCTTTGGATATGACAACCACTTTGTTTGGTAAAACAACAACCTTTTTAGCTGGTGTAGTAGGATGTTTGACAGGCACAACATTCTTCTTGAGAGGAGAAACCAACATAGACCTTAGATTGTACCCCCCTTGACCATCAACTTGATATACAGCCTCTTCAGTGATCTGCTCATCAATTAGGGCTTCCTCATTTTCTGCCTGTTTCAAAAAAGAATAGCCCACCTCATCGTCCATGCAGTGGATGTTGTCTTCAACTTCTCCTTCTTCTTCAATGAATTTTGGCTCTTCTTCTAATACAACATTCTGAAATGGAGCTCTTATTCTATGATCTTCCCCTTGATTCCTTTCCCTTCTGAGAATCTGAACTGGGGGGGTTCCTCTTCTATAAGGGACAAAATTAGGGTTTTGAGGAGCAAAGTCACCTAGCTCTTTACCCCTCACAGGTATATGTCCTTGGTCCTTCAGTTTAGACATTTTAGTAGTCAGGTTATCTAATAGTTTGGTCATTTTGTCAATCTTATTCTCCGATGAAGAAGCCCCAATAGGGTCTACTGGCTGCTTCTTACAGTCTATCTTTCCTTTGACCTTCTGAGATGCCAAAATGTTTGATTCTACCTCCAGGGCAGCATCCTACATGAGTGATAAGGAGGCAAACCTCCTTTCTCTAAGAAGTAGGTAAAAATCAGAGTCAAAGGCATTTGCATAAGTTATCCTAGCAGAGGTATCAGTGGGCTTGATTTCAGTGAGGATCTTCCTATACATATTGTTGAACCTCTTGGTGAAGTTGGAGACAGACTCTCCATTTTCTCTTTTCAAGTTGCTGAACTCTGTGATATAGTAGAGGTGATATCTCCTCTCTCCCCAATGCTTTAAAAATATGTCATCTAGGGCTTCAATGCCTGCCACTGATCCCGTAGGCAATTCCTTAAACCATTTCCTAGTCTGACCATCTAGGCTTTACACAAAAACCCTAGTCCATACATCTTCTTGCTCTATGTTAATGTTCTCAGCATAGCTGTAAAATGCCTCTAGATGTTTTTCAGCTGTGAAATTCCCTTCTCCTGTGAACTTAGGCATATACTTCAGGTAATCTCCAGTAGGCATGGCCGAGAGGGGATTTGGCAAATTTAGAGGGGCATACCTAGCTACCAGGATCCTTTCCATTTTGGTTAATTGAAGGGAACCATTTTGGAAATGGGGATGGACAGGGCTGAGGAAGGCAACACCGATGAAGGTACTTACTGAGAAGGTGGTGGTGGTATACTTATCCCAGTGGAGTCACCAGGGATTGGATCTTCACAAGAAGCAATGCTTGAAGATGCCCAAACCCTAGAATTTTCTGAGGTTTTTATAAATTCATGAGAATTAGGTGTTTCAGTAGAAGAAATAATCGCAGAAAAATTTCTTGAAATACCTGATGTAGCTTCTTGTGCAACACTGCTGGTCTATCTTAGTGAATCCCTAGCTCTTCTCAAAATTTCTTCTGGATCTAAAACCAATGTTGCAAGTGGTTCTGTAGGGTTTGCTCTGGTACTTCGTCTTCTTGAAGCCACCTTAATTCAATGGAGTCACCAGATAGATGATTACAACTAGAATAGTGTCCAAGCTTTCTCTATCATCAAAGCAAGAATCCATGTCGTCTCCCAAGGAATCTAAGCTTCATTCTCCTCTCCCTGGCAACGACGCCAATTTGTTATCACTCCAGGAAACTCCTCTAGGTTGTAGCTGGAGGATGCCTGGTAACTTAAAATGTTTTTAGAGTTTTCTAATATGGATAAAGTCAGGTGACCTATATAACCTTCCACTCTCAATACATGCATGAAACTCACTCAATTACAAGGCTTTTAGTTACAAATGTTCAGAAGTTGACAATAAGGTGCAGGGATGGAGAACTCATCAGGCTGGCAGATTTACATACAAAAAAGATGCATATAAATGGCTAAATCATGATAAGGATGGTACTTATAAATCAAATCACATTAACACACCAATAGGATGACAACTATTAGTTATTAATCAACTTGAAAGTAACCTAAATACACATTCAAGCATAAGTACAGTAAAGACAAAGATGAAGGCTGAACAAATCATTAAAAAAGAGCTTATATTCAAGAATGAGAAAAATGAGAAGCTAACAATAGTATAGGTTTATAAATCCCCGAAGTCGAACCCTTTTTTATAAAATCAATCTTAGGCTTTATAGCCTTTTACAAAATATACAGATCCTAAAAACTTGGATCTGTTTTTTACAAAAATAAACAAAAGTCATACTTTTTTGCAAATTAGGGTTTAAAACCCTACTTAACTACTTGTCTTAACTTAACTGAAGAATCAGTCTACTGAATGAACTTTTAGATAACTAAAGTAACTGCTGATGATTACTACTACTGGCCCTCTGCCAGTTAAGCCACTGATTTCTCTTGACAGCTAGGGTTGGTGGCATTTTGTGCTGTTATGTCATAGTAGATCCTAAATAGACCCCTTTTGATGCTTCCCTCAGCGTCTTTCATATTTAGATCATGTCCCTGAGCCATCTGTAGTTGCCCAAAACTGGTCTTGCATGCCAAAACTTGCTTTTAAGCCTCTGTCCGCTTTTGGTGGTTAAGAGACCAGTCTATCGGAACTGTTAGCTGCCGAAAGTGGCGCTTTCGATGGCTAGTGAACTGCCCCAGCGCCCGTCTAAGCCACCAAAAGCCCTGTTTTTCAAAAAATTATTAGGTTTTTCTCAAAAATGTCTTTTTAGGCCTGTTTGCTCGGCTTTCTTCAAAGATAGTTAGGAACAGGCCTGAAAAGATATTTCAGGCTTATATTAACTGGAGACTAACTATTGCTTCAGCTAGGGTTTCTAAGGTGGGGTGGCTGCTAGGGTTTGCTTTAGCCTCCTTCACTTGCAACCTTTGGAGCCTAATCATCCTGTATCATCTAGTATTTTCCTTTAGGTACCTTGTATTCAAACTTTTCAAGAGGATACATCTTTCTCTCTACTCCAGGTATGACTTATGCAGTAGTTTGTTCCTGCTGGTCAATGTTTCGTTATTCCTCTTTAACTCTCTTTCCAAGATCTCCATTTCATAAATCTGCCTCAGTAGCTGATTGATCTTTTGACTTTTAGGCTTGCTGGAGGAAGCCTTCTCTGTTGGTTCCTCTTGCTCCTGTGGTGTGGGGGATGGCAATGCTCCAGACACTGGTACAATTTGTAGAGCTAGGGCTGCATCCTCTTCTTTCTCTTCCTCAGAATCTGAATGGGGTAGATTTGAGATATTCTCATGGTGTGCTTCTGCCTCCTCACCCTTCTCACTGAAGTCCAAGTTCTTTTTTTCCTTCTTGATCTTGGAAGAGGAAGGAGGCTGTTCTGTTGCTACTGCTGGGGAAATGGCCCTCCTCCTTCTTCTCCCACTCCTTGGTGTGTTGGACTTCTTGGCAGGAGACTTCCCTTTCTCTTCTGACTGAAGGCCTGTCTCAAAACCATTCCAGAACAGAAAATAAGGCAAGCCATATTTCTTCTCTTCAACAACTCCTGGACCAATAGCTGCATAAGACCGTGGTGAGACATGACAAAGTGTCATCAGACACATAAATTTATTAATGAAGAAGGAAAATAATTACATCACAGAGATGTGAGGGCCAAGTCCCGAAAGATTACCTCACATGGAAAACTCGATGGATTTAAATATCCAAAGAGTAACAACTAATTTACCGTTACAAAAACTAACTAAGGGACACCTCAGATAATCACGTGAGTGTGTAGATTCCCTTTTACATTTATTAAACTAAACTTCTAATTATTACATTTTGGATCATAATTCCTAACAATCCCCCCTTTGGTCCAAAAATTCTTTTGAACAAATACCAAGTTCA
>LPNX010539153.1:525467-670427 GCA_001517045.1 Pseudotsuga menziesii | reverse complement strand
ATATGATCATTATTGTTACCTGTTATGAGCAAATCATCAACATACATAACCAAGATGACTAAGTTGTTTTCCTGGATTCGAACATACAAAGTATCATCTAACTCACTACGAAGAAAAACAACTTTCTGTAGGTAGGAATCCATTTTTGCATACCAAGCTTTGGGAGCCTGTTTCAATCCATACAATGCCTTAACCAGTTTACAAACTTGGTTTTCTTTCCTTGAAACCTCAAAACCAGGAGGTTGAGTCATATAAACATCCTCTTGCAAATCACCGTTTAGAAATGCACTTTTTCATCCATTTGATGCACTTTCCATCCATTTTGTGCAGCTAAAGCTAGCACAATCCTGATAGTATTCCATTTCGCCGTTGGAGCAAAAGTTTCCTCATAATCAATCCCTTCTTTCTAAGCAAAATCCTTTGCCACCAATCTTGCCTTATATTTATCAATATCTCCATTTGCTTTGTACTTAATTATGTAAACCCACTTTTTCTCATCAGAATAACCAATCAACATGCACTTAACACTTCTAGACTCTAACTTCTTTCGCTTTTATTTTGGGACAAGTGCATAACAAACTAAACCAAAAACTCTCAAATGTTTGACCATAGGTTTGAATCCATACCAAGCCTCAAAAGGAGTTATTCCATCAAGTGATGATGAAGGAGATCTATTCCTCAAATAAGCTGCTGTATGAACTGCTTCTGGCCAATAACATGATTTCAACCCTTTGAAAAATAACATTGCTCTAGCCATGCCCAATAAAGTTTGATTCATCCTTTCTGATACTCCATTTTGCTGTGGAGTAAAAAAATTGGTGAACTGTCTTTTAATCCCTCTTTCCTGACAATAAGTCAAAAAATGATTTGATGTAAACTCACCACCGTTATTAGTTCTCAAAGTAGCAATCTTTTCCTTTGTCGCTATTTCAACCAAATTTTGAAATGACTAAAACTTTTCAAACACTTCTGATTTTTCCTTCAAAAAATACACCCAATCCATCCTGCTAAAATCATCAATAAACAACAAAAAATATTTACAACCACCAAGTGAAGTTTCCAAAGGACCACAAACATCACTATGAACAAGCTGTAATCTCCTTGTTGCTCTCCAAGTGCTTTTTGAAAAAGATATCCTTCTCTGTTTGCCATAAATGCAAGCTTCACACTTTTCATTTTCCTTCCGAAAAGTATGCAACCCCTTTACCATTCCTTGTTGTTGAAGCTGTACAAGACTATCAACATTCAAGTGCCCAAAATGAATGTGCCACAATCGGATAGGTGAAACATCAGTTTCAACTAAACCTGCAAATCCCTTCAAATGTTCCTTTGATCTAGCAATGACTGTTCCCTTCATCCTAAGAAGCTTTCCGTCTTCATAACCTGTCATAACTGTTTTGTATGCATCCTTTTTTGAATTAACAAAAAGGATACCATCTTCCATTACAATTTGATGTCCTAAATGGCTAATGATAACTAAAGACAACAAATTTTTCTTAAATGTAGGCACATACCAAACATTGGAAATCAATCTTTGGAGATCAATCTTTCTCCAATTCCTGGAAAGTCAACCTTAACTGTTCCTTTTCCCTGTGGTAAATGAATAAAATCATCTGCAAGAAAAATTGAATTTAAATGACAATCTTCATAATTCCAGAAGAAATCTTTCCTATATGTCATATGCTGAGTAGCCCCTGTATCCATAATCCAAGCATCTTCAAAATCATTTTTGAAACAATAAGAAGACTGAACAAAATTCGCTGATTCCAACCGATGAACTTGAACAAAATCCATTGATTTTGATTGTCCAAGTGCTGTAGAAACATATTCACAATTTTCACTATCATCTGCATGAGCATAATGTGCTGCTGATGAAGATTCTTTAGATTCTCTTTCTTTTAGAATTTTTTCAAATGAAACTCTACAATCTGAAGCATAATGTCCAACTCTATTACAACGAAAACATGTGACCTGTTTAGTACCTCTTCCTCTTCCAGAAACCTATTGGTTTTCTGAACCTCTTCCTCTTCCAGAAAACTGTGATTGTGTACTTTCTGATTCTTTATAACCTCTCCCTTGATTTCTTCCTCTTCCTCTTCCACGGCCTCTTCCTCTTCCAAAACCCTGACCACGACCTCTGTTTGAATTTTGAAAAGCTTTCTGATCATTGCCCCTTTGATGATTACCCGAAGATTGTTTGCTAATACTTGTGACCAGAACATCTTCTCCTGCTTGCTTTGTTTTACCAAAAGTTTTGTCATGTGTGGCAAGTAATTCACTTAGTTCGTCAAAAGAAATGTTATCCAATTATTTGTAATCTGTAAAGTTTCCAAAAAATGCTCATATGTCTCAGGCAATCCTGCGATCAAAATGGTCACCATCATGCTGTCCTCAATTTTACCAAAACCAGCTCTTGAAATTTCTTGTTTGATATTTTTCAATCTAGAAATTTACTCCATGACATCACCTCCTGAAGACAATTTTTGTTGAAACAACTTCAATTGAAGATCGATTTTCTTAGCTTTACTCTGAGAATCAAATAAATCTTTCAATGTCTTCCAAGCTGACCATGCATCAGAACTATTTTCAATATGCACATAAATATCATCAGAAACAGTACTGTGAATCAATGCTAAGGCCTTCTCATCTTTTAGTTCCCATTTTGCAAGCTGATCAGGATTAGTTGGTTTGGTAGGCTGAGCATTACAGACACCCTTCCACAATTCATTGTAAATAAGAGTGCTTTGAATATGACGACTCCAAACTTTATAATTTTTCGATCCTTCCAACTTGTCAGATTCATTAAAAAGACTTACCACTTTAGACATTGAAAAAAAAAATAAACACCGTATAACTCCAGAATATGCGTATTATGCAAACCTTACAGCTCCAAGAATTAAAAAAAGAAAGCACCTTATGTCACCAAAATAAACAATCACCTTATATCACCAATAGAAGATTTTATGCAAAAATATCACCACCAACATGAAAAGAAAATTACTCATCAACAAGAGTCACCATGAAAGAAATACTGCAAGAAACACCACACACCATGTAAAAGAAAGCTATAGGGGCTTGGCCTTGACCCACTTATAGCCTCAAGAAAAGAATTTGATAGAGCTTCACTTTGCTCTAATCAAACCTTTAGTGAAAATACAAGTACCCCTTATGACACCAACAATGCTCCTTATTACTCCAATGCCCAATAAAAAATTACACCTTATCACTCCAAAAAATAACAAATCTTTATAGGTGAATTGGAGATATACAAGATTGTTAAGTGGGAGGTCACAAGATCGAGTCCCATCAACTCCAAAAATAACCTTTTTTTTTAAGTTTTATTTCTTCACCTTTTTCTTCTTAATATAAAAAATCTCCAAAAATAAAAATGAATAATAAATTACCTTATCTCTCCAAAACAACTTATTCACTTTTCAAAATATTACATAAATCTTGAATTAAATGAAAAGTGAAAAAATGATACAAGGTTGTGAAATCTTCTATCTCTATGCTAGAGTTTTACTGGTTCTTTTCAACGTTGTTTTTCTCTCTTCAATGCTTGCTGGTTTTCTCTTCAACGCTGGTTTTCTCTCTTCAATGCCTACTGGTTTTCTCTCTTCAATGCCTACTGGTTTTCTTTCTTCAACGCTGGTTTTCTCTCTTCAATGCCTGCTGGTTTTCTCTCTTCAATGCTGGTTTTGCTGGTTCTTTTCAATGCTAGTTTTCTCTCTTCTTCTATGCTGATTCAGACATCTCTATCCCAACATCGGTTATGCTATCTCTCTCAGTGAGTGAGCACAATAAGAATGATGTTTTTTTTTTAAATAAGAACTTATACGTGTCTTCCTTTTAAAAAAAATTCTCTTCCACAAATTTTTTAAATAACCTTGCCTTAATAAAAATAATAATATTTTATTCTCTCCAAGTACAATGAAAAAAAACTGAGTCTATAAAAAATATTTTTTGTAGATATTCTTTTTTAGCCCAAAAGAATAGGAAGCATTAACTTACGGTCAAAATTTCGCTATTCCAAAACCTTGAAAGTCACCTTCTTCAAACAACCTTTAGCACCTTCCAACCAGGTTCCAACCAGACCAAGCTTTAACCGCGTGCTTTGATACCACTCTGACAAAGTGTCATCAGACACAACTTTATTAACGAAGAAGGAAAATAATTACATCACAGAGATGTGAGGACCAAGTCCCGAAAGATTACCTTACATGAAAAACTCGATGGATTTAAATATCCAAAGAGTAACAACTAATTTACCGTTACAAAAACTAACTAAGGGACACCTCACATAATCACATGAGTGTGTAGATGTCCTTTTACATTTATTAAACCAAACTTCTAATTATTACATTTTGGATCATAATTCCTAACAAGACAGCCTGCCAGCAATCTTGGATGGCTGGGATTTCACTTGATGTGCCATCTTTCCCAAACTTATGTGTAAGTAAAAGGGCAAATTGAGAGGGCTTTTACTTGTGAAGTGATTCATCAACTTGAAATGGTAGATCATGGCTCTGTTATATTTCCCTTCAAATGTTAGATAGACCAAAATGGCCTTCAACAGTTCTTGCCACTTCTCCTCCAGCCATGATGATGGAACACTTTTCTTCCACACTATTCCTCTATGCTCAGGCTTACGGTAAGATCTGAACTCCACCTCTTTGGGTATGGTGGTCTTGAACCATGTTTCTCCTATGCAAGGGAGTTCTGTAACCTCAGTGATTAGTGCTTCATCTATGCGAAACTCCTCTTTGCCTATGACTGCTTTTGAACCATCAAACGAGAGGGCAAATGATTCAACCACCTGCTGATGGAAGCCTTGTATCTTTTCACAGAACTTGTAGCAACCAACCTCTTGGAAGAGTCTGCAGACCTCTAGATGTGCTTCTAAGTAACTAATATCACCTAGCTCCTGCCTGAGAGCAGGTCTAATCTTCTTCATCTTGATGGGTGTCTCTCCTAGGTACCTGCAAAACAGTTCTTAGTTCTATATATAGTATGCTTATCAAGCTGCTCTTTTAGAGCTAGTTTTTCTGGTGGGGAAAAAATAATAATCTCGAAGATGAAATCAGATGGTGTCTCTTGGCACTGATTATGAGGGTTTTCCTGTCATTATGGAGGCTGAGATCATAAGATGATGGCAGTAGCTGATCCTCTAGATCTCCTTTCCCAAGTAATCATAACCTACATCAACCAGAGTATTCGATGGGATTTTTGATGATATTTTGAACAGGTGGGAGGAGACTGAGGGTTTCTAGTCAGATCAGTCCTTTGTCAATTTCTTAATGACCATTTTTACTCATTTACCCACGCAGTTATGCAGGCCCAGATCTTTTCAGCGGTTAATCACGCCCTCCATTGATCGTTTATCTTGCTAACGGGGTCGGATGTAACTATTTTCTAACCGTTTTCCTACTTTGCCCTTTCGGTGGTTAATAGCCTCCGGGAGTTTATCAGCGAGCCGCCGAAAAAACGACTTTCGGTGGATAACAAAGTGTTGTCTTTCGTGCTTAAGCCACCGAAACTTTTACCCTGTCGCCGTAGTGAAATCCTGCTTTCGACAGATAATCGCCTTCTTGAAAAACCTGTTTAACTGCCGAAAACCTGTCTTTTCAGTATGGATTGGTTAGAGCAGCATAAGGTAGTTTTAAACTGTTACGATAAAACCTTTACGTGTGTAAATAGTAATGAACAACCAGTAACGGTTAAAGGTATTCCTAGGAAAACTGTAATCAGGCAGATTTCTGCTTTACAACTTAAAAGAGCAGTCAGGAAGGGATGTAAAGTCTATGCTGTAACTATTACAGATGAGGCAAGTAAATCTGAAATGGATAAGTTAAAAATAGAAGATACTCCTGTTTTAAATGAATTTATTGATGTTTTCCCAGTAGAAATTCCAAGATTACCTCCTAGGAGGGAATTGGATTTCACTATTGACCTGGTGCCAGGTGTTGTACCTAGCTCGAAAGCTCTGTATCGTATGAATATTTTAGAACTTAATGAGCTAAAATCACAGTTAAAATAATTAATAGATAAGAAGTACATTCGACCTAGTGTGTCCCCTTGGCGAGCACCGGTCATCTTTGTCAAAAAGAAAGACGGAACTATGCAATTATGCATAGATTACCGTCAACTAAATAAGATGACTATTAAAAACAGATATCCACTGCCCCGCATAGATGATCTGTTTGATCAGTTACGTGGAGCTACGGTGTTCTCAGAGATATACCTAAGATCAGGATATCATCAGGTAAGAATTAAAGATGAAGACATCTTCAAGACAACCTTCAGAACAAGGTATGGACATTACGAATTTGTCGTAATGCCATTTGGGCTTACCAACACCCCAGCTGTCTTTATGTGCTTAATGAATAATATAATGCGTAAATACTTAGATAAATTTGTTGTCGTGTTTATCGATGACATCTTAATTTACTCTAAAATTGAAGTAGAACATAAAGAACACCTAAGGATAGTTTTACAAGAGTTGCGAGAGCAACAGCTCTTCGCGAAGTTTAGCAAGTGTGATTTCTTTAAAGATGAAATCCAGTACTTAGGTCACATAATGACTAAGGAAGGGATTTCAGTCGATCTCGAAAAGATTCGGGCAATCGAAAATTGGCCAGTTCCAAAAAATGTAACAGATGTTAGGTCATTTATGGGAATTACCGGTTATTACCGGAGATTTATTGAAGGCTTTTCAAAAATAGCTAATCCGATCACCTATTTGCAAAACAAAGGCAAGAAATTTGATTGGAACTTAAAATGTGAAGAAAGTTTTAAAAAATTAAAAACCTTATTAACAAGTGCACCTATTCTAAGAATAGCAGATCCTAATAAGAATTTCGTGGTAAGCACAGATGCCTGCAATGATGGCTTAGGCGGTGTGCTGACTCAAGACGGGCATGTCATTGCCTATGAGTTCAGGAAGTTAAAAATCCACGAAAAGAATTACGCAACGTATGATCTAGAACTTGTGGCTGTTATACATGCTTTAAAAATGTGGCGACATCATTTAATAGGCAGGAAATTTATCTTAATGACTGAGAATAAAGGACTGAAATACATTTTAGATCAACCCAACTTAAATGCAAGACAAGCAAAGTGGTTAGCCTTCTTGAGTGAATATGATTTTGAAATCCAACACATAAAAGGAAAATAAAATAAGGTGGTTGATGCTTTAAGTAGAAATGCAAAGCTGAACTTTACAGCAGGAATCACTTATGCTTCTGATTTAAATGAACAGCTTACAGAAGGGGTAAAATAGGATGAAATTTATAAAAAATTATAAGTTACATCTAAAGAAGAACCTACAGAAAGCTTAATAAAAAGTTATAGTCTAAATAAAAATGGATTTTTATTGTTTAAGGACAAACTGTATGTGCCTAACGTGCCTAAGGTTAAGTTGTTGATTTTAGATGAAGTTCATAAAACACCTTACTCAAGACATCCAAGTTACCAAAATACTGTAACCATGTTAAGAAAAGAATATTTCTGGCCTAATATGAAATCTGAAGTAGCTGAATACATAGCTAGATGTTTGGATTGTCAACAAGTGAAAACCGAACACCAACATCCAGCTGATTTACTACAACCTTTGCCTATTCCTAGTTGGAAATGGGAGATAATCAGCTTAGATTTTATTACTGGATTGCCCAGAAATCAGAATCAGAATGACTCAATTATGGTGGTGGCAGATAAATTAAATAAAGAAACACATTTTATTCCTGTCAAAACTACTTACAAGGCTGCTAACATCGCTGACATATTCTTAAAGCAAAATTTTCGATTACATGGAGTACTGAAGGCTATCATTTCAGACAGGGATCATAAATTCACAGGAAATTTCTGGAAGTCCTTGTTTAAGGGATTAAATACAACACTGAATTTCAGCACCTCTTTCCATACTCAGACAGATGGACAGACTGAACGAGTAAATCAGGTGCTGGAAGATTTGTTAAGGATGTATGTTAAAGATCAGCCAGGTAAGTGGGAAGACTACTTGCATCTAGCAGAGTTTGCATATAATAATAACTACCAGTCATCAGCTAAGTTCAGTCCATTCGAAATTTTGTATGGACGTAAATGCAACACTCCTATCTCCTGGAATAATCCAGTAGATAGATTGGTGTTGGGACCAAAATTATTGAAGGAAATGGAAGAGATTGTGAAACAAGTGCAGAACAATTTGAAGGTGGCACAGGATCGGCAAAAGAGCCAAACAGATTTGAAAAGAACTCCCAAAGAGTTCCAGATAGGTGAGCACGTGTTTATAAAGGTAAGACCAAAGAAAATCTCCCTAAGACTGGGGAGTTGTGCAAAACTAGCACCACGTTACTGTGGTCTGTTTGAAATTTTATCTAAAATTGGTCAAGTTGCATATCAGCTAGCGTTACCGCCTAAATTAAAAGTGCATAATGTTTTCTATATCTCTGTTTTGAAAAAGTATGTTCATGATGCTACTCATGTGGTTGATTGGAATGTTGTACAAGTGGAACCAGAAGGAGAAATTCTGGTGGAACCGGACTGTTTACTCGGGAGGAGGGAAATTACTCTGCGGAACCGCACCATTGGACAGGTGAAGGTGCAATGGAAGCACCTTAGTCCTGAAGAGGCTATTTGAGAACTGGAAAGTAAGATGCGAGAGGCATACCCGAATCTATTCCAGGAGGTTGCAGAGAACGAACAATAAGTAACATCGAGGACGATGTTACATTTTAAGGGGGTGTGTATGTCACATACTCCAATTTTGTAAAATAATGTTAATTATTTTAATTACATTTCCTGAGACATTATGTTAAATTTAATGTAAAGTAGGAACTGATGACTCAACAGAGTCAAAAGAAGTGGAATGTAATTCTGAATATTTTATTATTAATAAATAAAAATGGAGACAACAGCATTGGAAGAGCTGTTAATAAGAGGTTATTGGTCAAACTGGTGGATGGAACTAGGTGGAGGGCAAAAGACAAGTGGCAGCATCCTCAAACACTTCCTAAGTTGCAGGTGGCAACTTCCCTATATTTGGGGTCATGATCCCCCAAGAAAGTGGGATCAAAGAAGGTGGCTCAATAAATGACAACTAATCCAAAAAAACCTGGGTAATCTTTTAAAAGTACCCAATGAATAGAGCTGAGGTTGCTCAGATATTTTCCAGTGAGAAATCATTCAAATGGAATGATATTCAGGAAATTCATTGGGGAAAAAGAGAAAAACAGTGAAGAAGTTGTTCTGAGAGGAATGCTGCAGTAACTTAGTTTATTACAGCTTGTTAGCTGGGAGAACTTACTGATAAGTTTAGATTTGATACTGAGTTTGAAGACTGGTATTTGACTATTGCTGCACCTAGTTCCAGCCAGAGAGACCAGAGCAAGCTCTAGGGTCCTGAGGAGTCGCTGTTTGAGTGCTCTCCAGGAGTTGGTAGGGAGGAACGGCCTCCCTTTGCTGTTGTTGTCCAAGTATAAACAGGTTCTGTCACCTAACTGTCTTAGTTTTTAATCACTGTGAATGGTTGAATGTTATGCTAGTAGTTTATGATATAAAGATTTAGATAGTTTAGTGATGTAAGTGTTTTAGTTTATCAGTAATAGAATCTGTTGATGAAAAATAAGAACCCACTGTGTTTTTCCACATCTGGGTTTACCAGACCGTACTCCAGCACAGGGGTAAAATTAAACAAAGATAGTATGATGAGATTGCAGAATAGTAGATTGTTTCTTATCTATTTTCAGAAAAGATATTTTACTGACAGTTGTATGAGTTCATAGTCAAAAACTATTTCCTTGTACAGTATTTACTTTCAATAGTCCTCTTATTTTAAAACAAATAGAAGAATATAATAGTCATACTAAAGTAAGGTTAGACTAGGTATACTGGTGGTTTAAACCTTACAACTGTTTTCTTCCAGTTTAAAGAATTTAACTTCTATATGTTGAAATAACAACACTGAAAATAGGAGTAATTAAATATTGTTCAAATTCTACAGTTAAAACCAAACTGTGTTAGATTTTATGTATAAGATTAATGATGTAATCTTTTTTATTTTATTTTTTCCTTTCTCCTTTTTAGACTTAATCTCGAACAATATCTAGAGCTGTTATTCTATTTTTCATAAATGGTAAATGAATGCTACTATATATATTTATACGAGATAGATCCTAAGTAGTATTATTTGACCTGTTTATATATACATATACAGATATCATAACCAAACAAACAAACTAAATATTAACAAAACTTATTTAAGTATTTAGCATAATTGGCACAGGTAATAGATAACATAATGCTTTAAACTAAACTAAATATTAACCATGGAAGCATTGGTATTCTCACGAAAGATAATATCTTTACTGTATTAATAACAAATAAATTCTATTACATACAATATAGGAGTATTATTATTGTTGAACTTAAAGTAATGTTCTTATTACATTAATTACAAACTGGAACTATTTTATACTTTCTATACTATAAGGTAAATAAACAGTACTTAAGAACATTATTAAAATAAAATAAAAATATAAAGACCCTATATAAATTGAAGGGTATAAATTATATGTTAACACTTACAATTTCTTAATAACTAGTAAGTCAAAGTATAAATCAAGTACAGAATCCTTGACAATAAATTTATAAAATAAATATTAAGAGTAAAAATTTAAGTGCATAATTAATAATAAGTAAATAACAAAGTAACAGAATGCTCGACTTTGAGCTTAACTATAATTATATAAAACATAACTGGAAAACCCTCGTAATTTGCAGGAACGCAGTGTAATTAATAGTAAGTTTTGAGAATACATTAACAACAGGTTATTTTATAAATAGAGAACAAATTATTATTACCATATATACTTATAAAAGAACCTAAGCAGAGCTAGTAACAAAAGTAATAAGTATTACAGGAAGAATAACATTGTTATTATAATAAGTGATAATTACTATCCTATTAATTACTTATAAAAATAGTATTGTTAGGAAATCACAGTAATGCCTTAATCTATTTTTGGTAAACAGGAATATATTATAGAACCTGTACACAAAGTTACACTGTCAGTTACTTAAAGAATGTTATTAAAACATTAAGACTTTATAATTCATAAAGTATAACCATTATAACAATTTATAAAATTCTTTGAGTAAATAAATAACCCAAATATATTATTAATGTACAAGAAAAACCCTACCTGTTAATACCATAAATAATTTACAGAGAGTAAATTAAGTATTTATCAAATTTACAGGAATCGGAGGTATCCTAACTCAGATAGGTTCAACAAGCCGAGCTTACACATTATATTGTTTTAAAACTGTACAGTGAATAAAATATATAATTCAAGAAAATTGTATGGACAGCTTATAGCTCCAAGTTCAGGGTAAACCCTGCCAAAATTAAAAGTATGCATTAAGGTTCATTAAAGGGAAGGAGTTTTATCTCCTTTATACCTCACGGCTACAAACATGATTTATAAAATGAAGCTTATACAGCCTGTACAAATAGTAATATATATGTATACATTACATAGTAATCCAGTGAAGGACCAAAACCACAGTTTCGGCAACAACCAAAGACCCAATGCCAAATGAAGAGAGGAAACTCTTTTAACAGCGTTTAGGTTCACTAAACTGAACCAAGGTAACCGCGAGGGTTACAAACCACGAGGGAAAAAACCCATAACTGCCCTAAAGGACCAGCAAGGAGGAAAACGCCATGGATAAAACCAGGCTTACTAGGAGGAGCCAGCCGTTGAAGTCTCGCACCTTCCACGCCAAGGAGAGAAGGACAACCTTGTAAAGAAGGAAAGCATAATATTAAAATCTGACAAACTGCTGTTTATTTAAATTATTTTCTTTTGAAAGAAAATGAAGATTAAACCCTGTACATTACCTTAAAGATTAACTGAAACTTGACCTTTGAAGAACAGCAAAACGACCACTAGTATGAGGAAAATGGAACCCTTCATCTACAACAGAGGAGGAGGAGTTCACCGACACAAAAATCAACCAGTCATGAAGGAAAACGATAGCATCAGGTGCAACAGCCATTAGACTCGGCCTCCTCTACTTTTCTTTTCTGTTAGAGACAATACACGGAAATACAAACCCTTTTGCACAGCAATTCTGAATCAAAAGACAATGCTTCGCATTACCCAGCTTAAGTGAAGACTCTTCAAAGTTAAGGGCCCAGAACTGATTGTGCAGGGTGGCGAAACCCTAAGAATCAACACAAACCTTCGCCCAAACTTTAAACTTTTGGCTACAACAATATTCCTCACAATGCAGTGGACGAACTCTCAGGGAGCATAACCAGCAACACGTCTGCTAACAGACAGTGCCAGCAACGGAGCGGACAAGGAAGTCTTTGCAGAGCGGACGAAGGCCCGAAGGAAGTGGGAGAATGAAGAGCTAGGGTTTGGGTCAAACCTTTTAACATGCCAGCACTTGGCTGAAAAGAGCCCACGTAATCATTTTAATAATTAACATGCAGTGGGTAGGAAAATTATAGTTCCACGAACAAGATCTCCAATGATTTTGCAACCCAAATCATATCGTGGAGGTTCCACAAGGTTTGACACACCATAGTCAACCACCTGCATATAAAATAAAACATGTAAACATTAGAATGATGTTTTGGAAGAACATTTTAACGTAGAGTTTGTTCATTGTTTGGTCTAACACATATGCGTATGGAGGATTATAATGATTGTTAATAAGATACAAGAGCATAGGAAAATAATAGTTTACCATGGTGCGGCTTATATATAAACATATTTTCTATATTATATGTTGCCCTAGTTCACAAATGAAGGTAAAGGAAATAATAGTATAAAGACTATAGAATTACAATAATCAAGTTAAGTGATCATTTGATCATGGTTATGGTTTTACTCTTGACCTTTATGATAATCTCTTGCATTTAAAATAAAAAACCTATTCTAGTTATAGAATCATTTGTGACAAATAATCTTTTTTGTCAAATTCAAGCTCAAAGGTTATGAAAGGTATTATAGAGTCATTAATTGATAATTAACTTTTGTAATTAATTTTCCTTGGCTTGATAGTATAGTTTTGAAAATCAAAAAGTTGTATTTGAGTAGAATAAATCTGGAAATGATCTATAAGTTTACCATCTGATTATTGACCTTGGGATAGAAATAGTTTCCCAAACAATACAGATCTTTAAATACTAAAGGAAGACTTTAAAGTGACTTATAGTAAAGTAGTAAACCTTTTAATTCTTGAATTAAGAAAATTATAAGTTTGGTACTTAAACCTCCTTATCAAATTACACTTGCAATTGTAAATTCAATCATGGCGTGATCCAGAAACTATGAACAATTAAATTTAGATTTTTGACGTTGTGACCCTGCCATACTTACTGTGCTAAATAAGAAATATTTATTACATTTACACTTGCAATTAGTAGATACATCAAACGGTTCAGTACTTCGTAGGGATATTAAATCCTGCTTTCATGAAGGAAAAATAGCTGTCATCTTTACTAGTAGAATTCAATTCTCTAACAGTAAGATCTTAAAAGGAATTACAGTCAAAGCATTTACCTTTATAAGCTTGAGAAATCTTACTAGCATGTTTATTCTTCTACTGAATTAAATTTTTGTACAGCGAATCTTTATTTGAATACTTTAGAAATTCGTTAGCAACACCCGAACATCTTACCTGTATATCTGTAAGAAAATGAAAAACTTGTGCGTTAGCTTGGAAGCTAAGTAAGCCCAGTTTTTCATGGCAGTCCCACCTTGTGGTCGCAAACAGAAAACAAATCAGTAACTGGAAAGAATCTATTCTATAAAGTTAAGCATAATCAAGAGATCATTCAGATATGAATCTAGTAACATATAACTAATCAAACAGTTAGTGACTGCATTTATTGAAATTATACGCATTTAAAAAAATTTAAATTTTTTGGAAAATTTCGGATTTTGACATCAGTGGTTAATGAAATGCCCTAGCTTTCATCTAAACCACCGAAAGTACTTTTTACCCGAGGCTTATCTTCCTGCTTTTGGTAGTTTAATATATGCATTGATCTTTCTCTAAACTGCCAAAAGCGACACTTTTCGGTGGCTAATGAGTCTTCTAAGCCTCGCCTAAGCCACCGAATGTACTTTTTCCAATGTTGCTCGCTGCCTGCTCTCGACGGTTAAAATCCTTCCTGTTCCTCTCTCTAAGCTGCTGAAATCGATCCTTTTCAGTGGCTAATGAGTCTTCTGGAGTCTTTCCTAAGCCACTGAAAGTGTTATTTTAACTTTGCTTGCTCAGCCTGCTTTCGGTGGTTCACTTTTACCCTGCGTTCAACCATTAAGCCGCCGAAACATATCTTTTCGGTGGCTAATGAGTTAATATAAGTCTCGCCTAAGCCACCGAAAGCTATAACTTTTAAAATTTTCCACCAAATAAAAAAAAAACGACTTTCAAATTGTCAGTTATACTCAGATCTTTCATTACATGAATTCAATTCTTCATACTATCAAAATAAATTTATTTTTGGAGATAACAGGAACATCGAGGTACAAAGAAATACAAGTGATTTTCCTGATAGGAGCATCGGGGACCAATGAAATACAATATATACAAATGGATACATTCTGAAGTTACAAATACATCAACACTCTTTCTTAACTAGAAAGGTATTCTCTTGATACAATTCATCAGCACAAGTCTTCTTCTCTGGATCATCATCAAAGCTGGTTCATCACTGAATCATCATCAAAGCTGGATCATCATCAAAGCTAGATCATCACTAGATCATCATCAAATCTGGATCATCACTGTTTCCGCTATCTCGATTAAATGGTGCTATCTCTCAATTCTACTCGTCACAGGAAGTTCTACAGAGCCAACCCTTTTTCATGCTGGTTGTAGGCCTAGCCTCCAGATAGGTCTTCATCTTCTTCAACACTTATATCTAACCTAGTCAGAAAGGTCCACCCAACACTTACATCTGACCATGGGAGGAACACATCCACCACCATGTCAGAAAGGAAAGCCCAACACTCACATCTGACCTCATCATGTCAGAAAGACCCAACACTCACATTCGACCTCATCATGTCAGAAAGGCTCGTCCAACACTCACATATGACCACATTAAGTCGGAAAGGCCCAACACTCACATCTGACCTCATCATGTCAGAAAGGCTCGTCCAACGCTTATATCTGACCATGTCAGAAAGGCTCTGCACTTACATCTAAACCAGTCAGAAAGGATCTACACTTACATCTGACCATAGAAGGCCCAACCTACTACCATGTCAAAATGGATCTGCACTTACATTTGACCATGGGATGCCCAACCTACTACCATGTAAGAATGGCTCTGCACTTACATCTGACCATGGGAGGCCCAACCTACCACCATGTCAGAATGGCACACGGACTCATCACTTCCCCTTGGAAGGAACCTCGATCTAAAGAACACCAAGCTTCTCCCCGAAGTACTCGAACTTCATTCTGGCCATTTCTAGTATAGAATCACTTCAGGGATGATTACGTCCAAGGATAACGTGCGCTCTTCGTCAAGATTGATTACATCCGAGGACAACCTACATGACCGTTTACGTCTGAGCAGCCTATGAGCTTGACTCTACTAGGATAGTAGAGTCAAGCTAAACTAGTTAACCTATCTAAGAAGCCAACAACATATCATAAAAGATAAGAACAGGAAAATAAAAGGACAAGAGAACATCGATATACGTGGTTCACCCTAATGGGTTACATTATGGGAAGGTAGTCTTCTATTATCTCCAAAATGTCTTCTCCAATATTACAAGAGAGCAAAGCACAAATACCCCCAAGAATATAGATGATGTACAACAGTGTCACAATAGTACCACTACTACATCAAGAATACACGATATGTAGAGACTCACTTGACCCTATTATATACTAAGAGATGAGGAGGAATTACTCTCACATATTGCATGTGGGATAATATAATTCTCCAAAATAACATCTCTTAATACAATACCATGGACGAATACTCTACACAAGTAAATACACCACCATATAACAATGGGTTAAATGTATTTTTTTTTACATAAGATTGTAGACAACTTCCGACATAATACAAAGACATTATTACCTTCCAAGGAATATACTATATTCCAACACTCCCCCTTAATAATGGCTGGGAGAAGGGCCCACACTAACACTAAGGAATGAAAGAGTCATTACTGCTCCCCCTTGATGAAAACTTCCAGAAGAACCAAAGCTGAAAAATAACACTTCGGCTGATGGAATTTGATGATGAACAACCTCTTCTCACTGAATCATGAAAGTGCACACGAACTAGGTTGTATGATGAAAGACCCAACAATAAAATGCCGAGAACATGTGACATAATCCAATCGCAAGATGCCCAGATCACCATAAGAATCATCACAACCATACATGATAACTGAATAACTCTGATATAACATCCACACCAGTGTAAAGATACCTTCTAACGACTGATACAATAGAACATGTGGCTAATAACACCACAACAATGTACCAAAAAACCCAGATGGCCAATACACATGCGGATAGCAGACATTCTTCCAATCAAGGTGCAATATAAATATCTGTAGAAGACCTCAAACATCAAAGAAACAAGACCCCACTGGTTTATACATCGAAAATGATATCATACAGATGAATATCCTGACTTTAATAGTAGAAGATGGTGATTCATTACTTCTGGAATAAGGTGAAAGCCTAAACATAGAACTTATATGCATAAGAACTTTCAAGATTAAAGCATATAAAGATCATAAAACAAAATTGCTCATACAGAAATGAAAATGCATATATACCAAAGGTTAGCAAAAATCATATAAAGGAATGGAAACACAATATGATCAAATAAAAGATTAACTTGCTCATTAAGGAAAATGAAGTTACTTTTACACATTAAGTGTCAACCATGACATATAAATAGTGAGCCAAAGATTTCACTTAAGTATATGAAAATTTAGTCATGAAGCAACTAATCTGAAGCATAGGTGCATTTCTTACTAGTATGAGGTTAATATGCAAGAGATGAATGCCTTGGAAATGTCAATGCTTCCATATAGGAACGTTAGAGACAAGTAGGAACAAGATAACCTCTGCAATCATAAGAATAGAAATCTCATTGCAACAAGAACAAGATGCTCATCATAAATAGTTCAATATTTAAAGATTGCTCAAAGCCATATAAATATTAAGTAAAAGATGATCGAAATAAACATGACATGAGATATAGATAAATCGAAATGTTTAATATGATCAACATATAGCAAATTATGATCAATTCATGATATCACTTATAAAAAATTGTGAAATGACAAGTCACTAATGGTCTTAATCATGGGTTCATTTCTTGTTAACACTATGTAAATATGCAAGAGACGAAATGCTTTGGAAATGTCAATGCTTCCATGTTGGAATGTTAGAGACAAATAGCACAAGAACTAGATACAATCTCTGCAATACACGAAAAAGAAACTATATCCCAATTAAATAACTTATGACAAGCCAAAAAATATGATATCACATAGATTAAAAGAATGAATTTACTTAAAAATTTAAATAGCAAGAGCTTATAATGATCATAAAGATATTACTTATAAAAGAATGAAATTGCTTTTACACAAAGGTCAGCAATAACATATAAATAAAATAAATAATGATCACTAGATAACACATATGAGATTGTTCTTATAAAATTGTTTTTATAAACAAAACAAAGAAAAGAACAAATTAATTATTAAGTATATTTAAAAAATATTAAGCATTATATAGTTTATAGCTATCATCATGACAAAATACTAGAGATCCATGTCCTTAAAAGATGCCAATATTTCCGTATAGAAATGTGAGACAAATATATAGCAAGAACAAGAAATAATATCTTAATAAATATGATTAGAAGCGAAACCTAAATGCAAAAAAAAACAACATAAAACTTAAATACTTTACCATACTGATTTGAATCTGCAAAAAACATAGTTAGAAAAACAGTAAAGGAAAGATAAACTTTTACTTACAACCCTTTGAAAAAAATGGCCCAGAAAAGCCCATTCTTCTGTTCTGGTCATGTTGGTGGATCCAGAATGGTTGTTCCAGTTCCAAAAAACAGGTTATAATAAAAATCCGGTAATAAATGAACAAGTTATGACTCTTTTTTTATAATTGTCGTTCTTATTACCGAAAAGAAGCCCATAAATGCTCATTTTTCTATTTTGGTCGCGAGGGTGGATCCCAAATGGCGTTTCCAATTCCAAAAATAGGTTATAATAAAAATTCTGGTAAAAATTGACCAAGTTACAACCTTTTTTATAGCTGTCGTTTTTATAATTGGAATAAATATCTCCTTGAGGAGAGCCCCGAAATCATGTAGATCTACAAAAAAACATCAAGAAACCCTTGAAAAAATTATGCAAAAATCTTACACAACAAGTTAGGGTTAGGGTAAAAAAAATGTAGAAATATGCCCAGATCTAAAGAGAAGCCTAATGGCTACCAGATAGAAATCAAAGCTACAACAAAATGACAATGCCCAAATGATAATCGTTATTGATTGAAAGCTATAGAAGGTACTAGATCATAGAATCCCGCTATGATACCATGTTAGAATAGTAGAGTCAAGCTAAACTAGTTAACCTATCTAAGCAACCAACAACATATCATAAAAGATAAGAACAAGAAAAGAAAAGGACAAAAGAACACCGATATACGTGGTTCACCTTAATGGGTTACATCCATGGGAAGGCCGTAGTCTTCTATTATCTCCAGAATGTCTTCTCCAATCTTACAAAAGAGCTAAGTACAAATACCCCAAAGAATATAAATGATGTACAACAATGTCACAATAGTACCACTACTACATCAAGAATACATGATATGTAGAGACTCACTTGACCCTATTATATACTGAGAGATGAGGAGGAATTACTCTCACATATTGCATGTGAGATAATATAATTCTCCAAAGTAACATCTCTTAATACAATACCGTGGACAAATACTCTACACAAGTAAATACACCACCATATAACTATGGATTAAATGTATTACTCTTTTACCTAAGATTGTAGACAACTTCCGACATAGTACAAAAACATTATTACCTTCCAGGGAATATAATATTTTCCAACACCTCAACCCTCTAACCATCATCATCCGCCTTATAACCTGCAAGGGTAAGTTTACCATGTTAAAAGTTTACCATATTTGCTTACTGGCACATTTCATCAATCAACAGTGCTTTAATTTCTCATTTGATTTCCTTAAAGGCTTGGAAAAAATGTCAAGTCAAGTTAGGAAGAATATAGTCAATCCTATGGGGAGTTTGTACCACCACACCCTAATTAAACTCTTGATTGTGCATTAATTGAAGGAGATGAACCGAACTTCAGAGAATTTTGTGTTTAAAGTCTTAAACCCTCATTTAATTGTATGAAAACACCCACGACACATTCGAGATCCTAATCCCAGTTAGACCCCTCCTAAGGAAAGGAAACGCCCCAAAATTGTGCATATTGCCGAAGATACACTCGAAGCAAGTTCACCTGTCCATTCACCTACCCCTATGAACCTTGAGTCTGTCCAATTTCTACCTGTTCCACGAATTCGAACCAAGAGCAGGAAGGTGAAGTCCGTTCAGACCCCTGTTCAGCCTACTGTTCAGACCGATCATCCAAATCATATGGTAAAAGTGAATGAAACTGTCTCTAATTCACCCTTGTTTACATTAGCCAGTGTCTCGACTGAATTGCTCAAAGCTTCTTCTCTTGAGACTGCTTTTCTATCTGCCCAAGGAAAAGGTTATGAAAAACGAATTCCCTCCATTGACCTTGAGACACCACCAAAAGAATTGAGTCTGTCTCAATATCTCAAACAACCCACAGAACTGTCTACTCCTCATTAGTCGATAGTAGACCAACTAACTCAGGAATTGGCACGGTTAGCAAGTCGAAATGAATAATATGCCAAGATAATTGCTAATCATTGCCAAGAGAGCAAGGAGCTGTGTATACAAGTCAAGGCCGTTGAGGACCTTAACAAGGCCATCACCTATTTGCATGAATCTTGTCAAGATAGGCACACTGTTTTAAAGCCACAGTCCAGGCAATTGAAATTTAAATCTCCTACTTCCTCTGCTAAGTTGAAGGCAATTGTTGATGCAGCTTTGCCTTCTTCCTAAACTCCATTTTTTTTTTTTGGTGGGACCTAACATCTCTCTGGTTTGGGGGAGTGTTGATCCTAGTTTTTTCACTATTCTCGGCTGTTAATTTACTCTTTTGGAATTGATTTTGTCATATTTTTGACATATTTCTTATCATTCAGCTTATCATTCATCCCCAGGTACGAACGCATTTGGAATTTATGCAAGCCTTGGTTTATTTATGTTATTTCGTAATTTTATCAAGCAATTATGTGTATTTGGAAATATGCCTAATACATGGATTTGTTTTGCAGATTATAGTTTTCAAACAAGCCTTCATGTGGACATGCACTCACGATAAACATGCGCAGATCACATCTAGCTCGCCATCCAACCCTCCGATCAATCCACGTGCTGTTAGTTGGCATATTCCCAAATGATTAAAGCACATAACGGTTTTTACTTGCTTTGTTGTCCACATGTTCTGCTGATATGATGGCCCTTGCTCTAGAAATCCCAGCCTCCCTCCCTCTCCATGTGACACCATGATTCATTCCCACATCGACAAAGACCCATACGGCCATAGCCTGCGCAAGGAGAACTAACGCGCAAAGGATCATGAAGGTGGGTGCGCACTGTTGCCAAACATCACATATTTGTTTAATTAACAGTTAAGGTTGACTATTTTTGGAGCGGTCAACCAATGAAAGGATCGACCTACTCACCTATGTAAAACCTATACAAAGACGTCTCCAAGAGAGAGTTGAGCTAGCTAGTTTGTTGGTTGATCAGTCATTGTAAAAGAAGCTCTGTAAACTCTGTTTCAAATTCAATATAAAGTTCTATTTTCAGCTGTGCATACATGTTTCTATTGTCATGAGTGGTTGATTAATTGAAGCGCAACCCTGATTGCTGAGAGGGCCTGTCAACAACCAGCGGTCTCCCATTTCTGTACATTTTAGTTATCTCCTTTCTTGCAGCTAAGTAATTTGTATTTCCAGTCTCTGTATGCAGTTTAATTCTATTGTAAATTGATACTGTTTATTTCATTGTCTTATGTAATATGTGTTTGTTGTAAGTTATATGATTTATCCTATGCTGTTAAAAGAGTTTTCATTTCCAAAATCGCAAGTGGTCGGCTGCACAATAGTTGTTTTCAGTTTTCTTTTCAGCATTGTTTCTTAGTTTTATAATTGCATTTAGATAGAATTTGGTTAATCTGACATCTTAGGTTCAACTAATAGCTAGATTTAATTCTGTCAATTCCTGTTTCTGTAGGTTAGTTTCAGTGATTTTTCATTTGACTTGTTAAATAATAGGAAATAATCTCTCTTTTAATTAGTGTAAGTTACTCTTATTCTTCTGCAGTTTTAATTGTTAAAATAAGCTTAGTCACTCTTTCCTTTACCTTGCAATATCATATGCATAAGTCAACTGATATTAATATCATTTAGGTTATTTGTTTCGTATTAATTTAAATTTTTTTTCCCATTCAGACTATCATTCGAACTGTTTGTCCAAACTGTCATTCGCACTGTTTGTCCAAACCGTCATCCAGAGCTTCGTTCAACCTTTAATATTTTCTATTTTGTTTTAGGCCTGTTTCAAGTACAATCTTATTTTTGAAAATATATTACTTTCCACAATTGAATAGTAGCTATCTATGTCTAGTTAGGACCTTACTTTAAATAATGTAAAATATCTATCAAGTGCTATAGTTACTTCTATCCTTTGTCACTTTGATCTTAGGTTGTTTTTGGATTATGTATCCTCTGTCTTTGATTTCTTTATTTTTTGCTTTTGTTGTAGGATTTGTCAATTGTAGCCTTAGCTGATTTGCTTCAATCTTATTTAATTGAATTCAGGGTTTAAGTTACTAATTCTATTGTTTAAAAGGAATATTAAATATTTAAAGTCTTTAGCATAAGATTCATCTTCCTTATTTTATAGTTACTAAATTATTCTAGAAAATAGATTTAGATTTAGGAAACATAATATATTTATTAAGTTTTCTACTTGCTTCTTTATTAAGTTTTATACTTACTTTTATTAAGTTTTCTACATGTTTTCCAATTATAGTTGTTTCATGTGAGAATAGTATACCCTTAATTCCAAGTGGTCCATTAAAATAATCGTTGTTAATAATATATTTTTAGAATCATTTGCTTATGGAATAAATAAAAAATGTTTAATATTAATTGTAATTGGACACTACTTAGTTTACATTTATTTGTAGAAGTTAAATTAGACCTAATCCCATTCAGTTTCTTTATTTCTTTTGAAATCCATTTTGATACACCTCTTTCTCCAGTTCCGATCACAATGAATGCATATCCTCAAAATACTCAAGGAGAGTGGAACTAGATAAGTTGGTTCAATCACTGTATATTTGTCAAATCACATGTATAGTTTAGTTATTGGATCTCTTAGATATCTTAAATAGTTGCAATATTGTCTCAAATAATACAATCTCTTATGTTCATAAAATAAGAGTTCTGAATCTGTTTTAAACCTTTCTAATTCACAGATTAAGAAGCAGAATAATTAATTAATAGAGTACACTGTAAAAGAGTAGTTTACCTTCTTAGAATAGTGCTATTTATAAATACATAGTTCATGGTTGATAAAGTAAAGTAGTATAGCTCATACTACTCTAATCTAGTAGTATTGTCCCAGCCTAATGCCCTTAGTAGTTGAATTTCTGGAGTTTGACTCGGTTTTTCATTTTGAAAGATCTTTCAATCTTTTCTTTGTTAAAATATTTCTGCGACACCTTAGGAACTCTTCTACCTTCGCATATATTTTGTGTCAACTCTAAGATTACAAACCTCGATCGATAATTAAATATTTCGTGAATTAATTAAGACAATAAAACAACCAACAGTTCTCACCTATCAAAACAAGAAAGGCTTATTAACACCTGATTTCGTTCGAAATCCAAAACCTTACAAAAAAATTTAATTTTTATGAAGAGGTCAATTGTAATGTCCCTACCTGAACTGCTACCAAGTGGAATCCAGCTTGAGGCTGGAAAGAGCAATGCAATGACCGACGTTGATATCTCATACCGTGTCTAGAGTTTTCCAGAACCAAAAATAGACACACTGAAAAGGTTTCTTCCGTAGTTAAACCCTAGAACCCCTTCATAGAGCGCAGCCCGAAAAGAAATTTGTGAATAGTAAATGCGGGATAATGTGTGGCCAAGAAGGTAGTATGGGATAAGCTGTTCAAAGGGCCAACAGACATTACGTACCCTATCCAACTTTGATACATCGCATTCACTTTTAATTCCTAGCGGTGTCCAGTTAGCGAATTCTTGTGTGAATAAATTGATGGCTCCACGTTAGACTTGGATTTGGTTCTTTGGAGTTTGTTTGGGCGGCTGTGTAAAAAATTCAATTTAAAAACCTCATAAAACTTTCAGCAAAAGAACTTTGCTCATCGTGGTCGAGAATGGTCCTACATGCCACGAAAGTCTGTTAGTAGTCTATGGTGGGTTTTCATTCTCTTGTTGGTCTCGATACGACTTTTGTATTTAGGTTTATAGTAAGGTAAGTCCTAAGGGTTAGTTTATAGTATATAATATTTTCTTAACTATGTAAAGACTTAACAAATTAATTCCACCAATATATATGATAGATTGGGAGACCTTACCTTAAGCTGTAGTGGTATTTTCATAACAACTAACTTGGACTTATGATTTTTCAACAATCACCTCTTAGGGATTTTGTGAGTTTTTGGTTATCCTAGCGTATTCTAAATAAAAACATGGATGATGTTATACAATATAGTTTCTTTAAAAAATGCATACCCGAGGTTGTAATCTTAGAGAAGTTGGAAGTATGGCTGTAGACCTGTCCAGAGGGTTTAAACTTTAAAATTATTAGCCGAAGCTAAGTAAGCAGTAGTACAAGTTTGTAAAAATCCATCATCCACCGATTTAAGGACTGTGCCCTTCCCTACATAAACCTACTAACAGAACTTAAGATGATTAAAGGTACTGCTGTAACTTATTTATTACTATCATGGCTAAATATGAAACATATATGTGAATTCTGTGAGAAAGGAAAAGATTATAAGAAAAAAAAATTAGTGGTACATTTTACATATGGTATCAGAGCACAGGTTCAGCCCTGTGCCTATTTGGGAACATCTTGTTTTCACTCAGAAATTTTTAACGTTATTCTAACCAACCAATATGCAGATGTTTCGTGTACTTGTAAAATTTATTTTATAGGTTACAATATGACTTCACAGGATGAAAATGAAAATTGACCCGAAGATGCTGAGCCGACACCACAGAACACACAACCAAAAGTAGAACATTCAAAAGCAAGTTAAGTACTGGAAACTATGAGAAATATAATCATTGAGATACAGAGTTATAAATCTGACAATGAACAACTGAAGAAGGCTTAGGTAAAGCATAAAGAAATCAATGAGATTTTACTATAGAGTTTACATGAAATAAATAACAACAAAGAACAACTAACCGAGACTAGGAGGGACCCAAAAAGAGAGGTAAGTGCAGAAAGGGAAGTTCATCTAATGAGACCCAGAAATATGAAAATCAAGTCAAAACTGGCAGAAAAAGAAAAGTAGATCACCTAGAACGTGAATTCAAAAAAATAAAACCCACCATTTTTTACGAGGAAACAAAGATTGGGGAGTAAGCAAAAGCATGGTTATTGGACATTAAGAAGTATTTCCAAATTTACAATTATTCCAGCAACATGAAAGTGCAAATGGCGTTCTACAATATGAAAGGAAAGGCTAGCATTTGGTGGCAGGACATCAAAATCTCTCATGGGCTCAAGGAGAAGAATCTAGAATGGGCAGAGTTCAAAAAACTATTCAAGAAACAGTATCTGTCCGAAAGTTATTATGAGAGGAAAACAAAAGAATTTTATGAGTTAAAACTTGGTCAAATGACCATGGAAGACCTCATAAATAAGTTTTTATACTTGCTATGATTCATACCCTATATCAAAGAATAAAATGTAAAGGTACAGAGGTTACTGAGTTGTTTTCCACAGGCTTACGAGGACTGGATTGAGTTTGACAATCCAAAACTTTGGATGAAGCACTAAGAAAAGAAAGGTTATGTTTTGAACAATGAAACGATCTCTCCAAAACCTGGAAAGACAAAAAAAAAAAAGTTTAACCAACGAAAGAAGGGCTTCAAACCACTACCTTTCAGAAATATGCCAAATAATTTTCCAGGAAACTCCTACAGCAAAAATGAACAGACTCCACAGAAAAATGGTAAACCCACTAATTTGGGGGTAAAAGGGGCTAGCAGGACACCTAAGGAACCTTTGAGATGTTGGGAGTGTGGAGAACCTCACCTATGCAGAAATTGCTCACATTTCAGTGGGGAAAGTAAAATGTTGCACAACATACAAGAAGCATCTACGGTTGGGGAAATTGGCAAAAAATACCATTGAATTAATGCAGTTCTGGAAGTTAGGCAAGCAGACCATCAATTTGCAATAGTAGAAATCGAAGATACTATTTCTAATCACACCCTTACTATTTTAATAGATCCAAGAGCCACTTTAAGTTACATCGCTGTAAGGATGATGGATCTCTGCCAACTCACTAAGGTAAGACATGCAAAAACCTGGTTGGTCCAGTTAGCTAAGAGAGCTAAAAGAAAGGTAACTGATTTTATTGCTGATTGTGAAGTTAAATTACAGAATCATACAACCAGAATTAACCTAATGTTTTACCTCTAGGATCATATGATATGATAATTGGCATGGACTGGTTAGAAAAAAATTAAGTAGTTCTATTTTTTTTTCAATTTTTTTTATGTATATTGCGAAAGATCAAATCCTTCGAAGAGTTAATGGCATACTTAAACCGGTTTCTGTAAGACAAATTTCTGCTATGCAATTGAAGAAGTGCATGAGGAAAGGATGCAAACTGTATGCAGTTAGGGTCACCGACCTACTTCTTAATAGGAATCGGACATCTATAAACGAACATGTTGTCTTAGGTGAGTTCCTTGATGTATTTCCAGAGGAAATACTAGGACTACCCCCTAAATGAGAAATTGACTTCTCCATTGAGCTAATACTCGAGTCCACACCAGTATCAAAAATACCTTACAAAATGAGTATTCCAGAGTTAACTAAACTAAAAATTCAAATATAAGAGTTGTTAGATTTAAAGGTTATATAAGGACTAGTGTGTCGCTCTGGGGCGCACCAGTCCTATTTGTTAAGAAAAAGTATGGGACCTTAAGACTTTGTATTGACTATAGGTAGTGAAACAAAGTAACCATAAAGAATAAGTATTCTATACCCCAAATTAAGGATCTATTTGATCAAGTAGGGGGAGCTAAAGTTTTCTCCAAGCTGGATTTACGATCTGGATACCACCAGATCCGAATTAAAAATGAGGACATAAACAAGACAACCTTTAGGACCTGTTATGGACACTATGAATTCGTAATGATCCCCTTCGGCTTAACAAATGCTCCTGCCACATTTATGTGCCTAATGAATGGTATTTTTAACCAGTACCTAGATCAGTTTGTGTTGATTTTCATCGATGATATCTTAATTTATTCTAAAACAAAGGAGGAACATTAACAACATCTAAGGATTGTACTGCAAACTTTAAGAGAGCACCAACTATATGCCAAGTTGGAAAAATGTGAGTTTTTCAAAATTGAAATTCAATACTTGGGCCACATTATCTCTAAAGATGGAATTGCAGTAAAATCACAAAAAATAAAGGCAATATCCAACTAGCTAGTACCAAAAAATGAAGTTGATATTCGATCATTCATGGGACTTACTAGCTATTACCGGAGGTTTATTGAAGGGTTCTCAAGAATTGCATATCCTATTACCTCCTTGCAAAAGAAAGGCACAAAGTTTGTTTGGTCGTCAAAGTGTTAAGAAAGTTTTGACAAACTTAAAGAATTAATAAACAAGGAACCTATCCTAAAGATAGCAGACCCTCATAAATACTACAAGGTCTGTATAGATGCCAATAAAGAAGGAATAGGTGGAGTGTTGTCTCAGGATGAAAATGTGGTATGTTACGAATCACGTAAGGTGAAGAATCATGAACGTAACTATGTAGTTCATGACATGGAGTTAATGGACATTGTTCATGCCTTAAAAATGTAGCACCATTACTTACTAGGAAAGAAATTCTTGTTACTAACCAATAGCACTTGTGTGAAGAATCTGTTTACACAGTCAGGACTGAATTCCAAGAAAGTAAGATGGATGGATTTCTTGAACGAATTTGATTTGATTCGATCAATCTTGCCTAACACCAAGTGCCCACACAACAAATTAAGGGTAAAGAAAATAAAGTTCCAGATGCACTTAGTCGAAGAACTCACGAAGTTCATGATATGATAATGATTCAACCCAAGAGAGATCTCATGGATAAGATAAAAGAAACAAGTACACAAGATGCTGAATGTACAAACCTACTTAGTGAAATGCAAAGTAGTGAGGTAAACTTAAATGAAACAACTTTCAAATCGACCACAAGGGCCTTATCTGGTTTAAGGAAAGATTGTATATGCCTAAGAATTTGGGAATCAAAATATTTATTTTGAATGGAATGCATAAACCTCCTTTTGTAGGTCATCTGGATACCAAAAAATGATAACTTCTCTCAGGAAGCAGTTCTTCTGGCCAGGTTTAAAGTCTAATCTAGTGTATTATTTGTCTAAATGTTTGGAGTGCCAACAAGTCAAAACGAAACATCGATATCCAACTAGCCTGTTACAACCTTTACCCGTTCCCGAGTGGAAATGGGAAATTATATCTCTAGATTTTATCACCGGTTTTCCTAGAACACAGAAACAACACGATTCCATTATGGTAGTGGTTGATAAGTTAAGCAAGTCTACACATTTAATTCTGGTGAAATCAACACATAAAGCAGTTGAAATTGCGGGGATATTTTTGAAAGAGATATTTCGATTACATGGAGTGCCAAAAATGGTAATCTAGGATAGGGATGCAAAATTTACATCGAATTTCTAGAAATTGTTATTTGTAGGCTTAGAAACCAAAATAAATTTCAGCACCAGTTACCATCCCGAAATAGATGGGAAAACATGACGCACAAACCAAGTTATTGAGGACATGTTAAGGATGTATGTCATGGAAAAACCCACTAAGTGGGAAGACTACTTACATTTGGTGGAGTTCGCTTACAATAATGGTTATCAAATCTCATCCAAAATGAGTCCATTTGAAGTTATGTATGGGAAAAAGTGTACTATCCCAGTCAGTTGGGATAACCTCATGGACCGTATACTCATCGGACCAGATCTGTTACAAGAGATGGAACAAACGGTTTGTAAAGCGCAGAAGAACTTGAAGGTGGCACAAGACCGCAAAAAGAGCTATGTTGATTTAAAAATAGAACATAAATAGTTTTCTATTGAAGACCATGTATACCTACGGGTCAAACCTAAGAGAAGTTCCCTTAATCTGGGGAACTGCACCAAACTAGCTCCGCGTTTCTATGGACCTTTCCAAATCTTGGAAAGAATCGGACCCATAGTGTATAAACTGGCGCTGCTAGTTCATTTAAAGATTCATAATGTATTTCATGTTTCATTATTTAAGAGGTATATCCATGATTCTTCTCACATTATTGATTGGAATGTGGTGCATGTGGAACCAGAAGGAGGGTTCCAAGTGGAACCTTTACGAATTCTGGAGAAGAAAGACACAACACTTCGGAACCGAGTCATCGCTCAAAGAAAGGTGCAATGGAAGCACTTTAGTCCCAAGGAAGTGACTTGGGAATTGGAAGAAGAAATACAATTAAAATATCCTAACTTATTCCCATAATCGATGGAAGAAGACTAAAACACTGACGACAGTCTTCGCAATGAGGGGGCAAGGATGTAACATCCCCCAAAATGCAAAACATTTTATTATGAGTTTTTATTTAGTTTATTGTTTAATAAAGTTGGCTGATGGAAAATCTGCCAAGAAGTCCTAGAAGGACTGATGTAATAAACTTTATGAATCAAATTTTGATAAGAATAAAGTGGAACAACCAGGTTAAATGAGGAGATCATACATGAAACAGTAAGGGACAAGTAAGGGTTAACTTCAAGGAAGCTGAAACATGTGCCAGAAGTGCATTTATGGCACTAGACACCCCCTAGAAATCAGGGATTCGGTTAGCTAAACAAATTCCATGAGGAATTGGATGCTAATGAAAAAGAACTAGGCAAAAATATATAAAAGAAAAGCATATGGGAGAGGTAGGACGCTGCTTAGTATGCAAAAAAAAAACTATTGCTGTGTGAGCACTTGGTGTTAGGCAAGATTGATCCAAGGAGATCTGATAGCTAAAGCTGTGGGTTAACCATCATTACTGTTGGCATGCATGGTTTAGCTCAAGGGTGATTAAGAGGTAGCAGAGATGAACCTAATCTACGTTTGGGAGGAACGTGGTTGTTTCCACTATATTCCGGATTTCAGATTTACAGGTTTTTATATGAGTTCTGTTATTATTCAATCTATAGATGTTTATTTTTATATGTATGTAGAAACTAAACTCGTAGGGACCTCTGCTCAAATTTCCTTTATATGGTGCAGAAATATTAATCCAAATATCAAAGAAATAGATTAAATATATTTCATTATACCTACTATTTCAATATATTGGTCACGACTGTAAATAGAAGAATGTTAAACTGTATTAGTAATTTTTCCCTTTTACTTATGTGTGATTACCAGAAGTTGGAAACATAGGTTAATAGATAAATGAAATGTTAGACTCATATGAAATCTATTTCTAAATATTTTCAACGGCTGTATACCTATAATATTAAACGATCCATCCCTAAACCTAGATCCACCTACATAAGCCTAATCGATCATCTTAAGTGTCGAAAACACAGGAAAATCGATACTAGGAATGTTACATGAGTATTCTACAGAACGATATTTTCGGCATGAGTCCAGAGTAATAGTAAGTAATTAAATTACTTAAAGTAGAACTCACAAATCTTTTATTGTATATCCCCAACCGGAAATCTTGTGGGACATTATTATATCCTCATAGGAAATTAATCTTTTTAATCTTTTAAAAAGCCTAGTTCCAAATTGTTCCAGGAACAGTTCTATTATTAAACCTTGCTGAATACTTAGAACTTTTGGGGTTGTTGCTTTAAAACTAATTATTTATTACTGGAAGCTTAGTTCCAGTTTATTGTAAGTAATCCATTCTGGAAGAGAAGATCATAAATAGAAACTGTGGCTTAACCTAGTTACCGTGCGAAACAACTCGGGGTTTTTCTTTTCTTTAGGTTACCATGCTACTTCTTTTTATAACAAAGAGATAAATAATAGATGAGCTACAAAGTATAGCTACAGAACTATGTTACTCTATGGCTTATTCGTTATTTGTACTATCTTAGGGTTCCGGAGAAAAGCAATGGCAGCTGATAGATATAATCGTAGGGAAGTTTCATAGGTTGAACCCGGGTGGTCTAAGCTTAGGATTGTTTAGTATGTATTCTTGCAAACTTTGAGAAGTACTATACTTTTTCAAAATTTACGCTGATCCAGGTGTTAAAATTATCTTTATGCAGGAAGCCTCTATCATGCCTAAGGTTTTGTTCAGGTATTTTTATTAAACATAACACAATACCGTTACCAAAAGTAGAGAATACAAGTGTTCTTATAGCCAAGTTAAGGAAGTAAAATTTTACAAGGCGCTGTAAGATAACGCCTCACAGACAAAGAAAACTCGTATTTTATAACCAGCCGTAATTTCAGTTCAAACATTGCCAACATAGTTATGTAGTTTTATATATCGTGAGGTAAGAAACTGAAGAACAACTTTTGGAATGCATGACATTTTCGACAGTAAAAGTAAGTTCCAGCTCAAAGTGTTATAAAGACTCAAAAGTCAAGTGCAACGCCTATCTATTAAGACATGAAAATTACTAAGGATACTAAGCATCTCTACAGAGATAACAACATTTAAAGATATGCGGAACACGAATCATATGAAGGTAATTTAGTTCAAGAAGGGAGTCAAACTTTGTTATAGGAAGAACGACAGTCCATGAGGCATTCCACTTACAGAAAATAAAAATATGCAACCAATATTGATGCATTAAAAGTTAAAAAAAAACCGTAAACCAGTTCTTAAACGGAGAGGTGTTCCCATTCCCAAAACCTGCCGAGGCCGCAAATTTATTTTACAAAAACTTCCCATTGTTTTTTATTTTAGCAGGTGCGTAAATTATGGAAAAACCAGAAGGTCACTCTTGACCGGACGTATTTTTTCCTAGCTCTCTTAAATCCGTGAAAGAGGAAGTTGATTATTGCTTACCGATAAGCAATGCAGCCCATCGCTATTATTTGAAGTTCCGTTCTCACCTGTCAAATCAAGAGAGGCTTGTTAACTCCTGATTTCATTCGAAATCCGAAACCTTACAGAAAACTTTAATTTTTATGAAGAGGTCAGTTGTAGTGTCCCTACCTGAACTGTTAACGAGTGGAATCCAACTTGAGGCTGGAAAGAGCACGACAATGGCCGACATTGATATCTCATACCCTATCTGGAGTTTTCCAAAACCAAAATAGACGAATTGAAAAAGTTTCTTCCGTGCTTAAACCCTAGAACCTCTTCATAGCGTGCAACTCGAAAAGAAATTTTTGAACAGTAAATGTGGGATCATGTGTGGCCAGGCAGGCAGTACGGGATAAGCTGTTCGAAGGGCCGAAAGAGAGTACGTACATTGTCCATCTTTGTTACATCACATTCATTTTTAATTCCTAGTGGTGGCCAGTTGGCGAATTCTCGTGTGAACATATTGATGGATCCACGTTAGAATTGGCTTTGGTTCGTTGGAGTTTGTTTGGGCAGCTGTGTAAAAAATTCGATTTAAAAACCTCATCAACTTTCAGCAAAAGAACCTTGCTCACCGTGGTCGAGAATGGTCCTACATGCCACGAAATTCTGTGATTAGTCTATGGTGGGTTGGGTTTTCATTCTCTTGTTGGTCCCGATAAGACTTTCGTATTTAGGTTTATATTAAGGTAAGTCCTAAGGGTTACTTTATAGTATAGAATATTTCCTTGACTATGTAAAGACTTAACAAATTAACGCCACCAATAGATATGATAGATTGGGAGACCTTACCTTAAGTTGTAGTGGTATTGTCATAAGCACTAACTTGGACTTGTGATTTTTCAACAATCACCTCTTAGGGATTTTGAGAGTTTTTGGTTATAAATCCTAACGTATTCTAAACAAAAACATGGATGATGTTATATGATCTGGTTTCTTTAGAAAAAGGCATACATGAGGTTGTAATCTCAGAGAATTTGGAAGCTTGGATGCACACCTGTCTATAGGGTTTAAACTTTAAAAGTATTAGCCGAAGCTAAGTAAGCAGTAGTACAACTTTGTAAAAATCCATCATCCACTGATTTAAGGACTGTGCCCTTCCCTACATAAACCTACTAACAAAACTTAAGATGATTAAAGGTACTGCTGTAACTTATTTATTACTATCATGGCTAAATATGAAACATATATGAGAATTATGTGATAAACGAAAATATTATAAGAAAACAAAAAGAAAAAAAAATTAGTGGTACATTTTACAATAGGTGCAATTAACTTGAGAGGTCGACTTCAACCAGTCGCAGAAGAAAATATAGAAACAATTAGAGAAGCTCCTCTATCAGAAGAAGTTAGTACATATAACAAGGATCACTCAACAACTTTCAGATTTCTGATACTATCTTCCAGGCACCCACTGCAAAATTCTGGGTTTGACTACTTCTAATTTTTGTTCGTTTTTTCACAATTTTCAAAATGTCACCCAAAATTTGCTCTCTCTCAAACCAAACATTTCTGGAAAACCTTTGTCTAACAAAAAATGTCTATTTTGATGAGTAGGGAAAATGTCAAGTTCAATAATTTTCTTGGTTTCGACATATAGGGTCACTTTTACCTTCTTCAAGTTTTCAAAATCCCCAAAAAGTGCCGCAGAATAATGCTTTTTCTCCTTCTTTCACTCCCTGGTGTCACACCCTTTGGAATTTGGTTCCAATATTCTAGATTTAACTTTGTGCTTGGTCCATGACAATTATATAAAAATTTCATCCGAAACCGAGCTCTTATCGGCCCTCGAGACACCAATATTTGAAACTCACTAATTTGAAAATTCAACCAAATTGGAGCAAAATGGGCTCGAGCCTTTCACTGGTGCTTTTGTGATCTTCATTAATGGCGTCTGAACACCTTAGGGCTCCTCCAATTTTGAGTTAAACTAATCCTACTAAGGAAAAAATGAACTCTGGGCTCTATACTTTTATTTTACTGGCCCGACGTGTTGATCCCAAGTTTTCTTAAGCCCTTCCAACCTTCCTGATTAGAAATTGAAATGCACAATTGATAAAAAATGATTCATCTATGACTTTCTAAATTCGAATACTATCTATCGTACATCAGGTGTCGCAAGTTGATAGTGCAAAACTATTCCTCCATAGAACCTTCCTAACCCTGAACTCTGTTGTGCTTGCTGAATTCGTCCCGCAGCCTCCTCTTCTTGGGTGCACCCCATGAAAGAACTTCGTTGCACCCGTGGAATCTGCTCCACTGACCTTTTCTATGTCGTGCACTAAAAAAATTTCTTGCAATGCTACTGTAGACCCCTTTTTCCTCTACGAACCTCCGCGGTCCTATTCTCTACCGTGCCCGTGGACTTTCTTCGCAGCTCTCTATGAATATTCTTCACGATATCCCCGTAGATTCTTCACACATCGCTTGCAGATTTAGGACTTTGCCCCCCCGCACTTCCTTCTAGAATGGTTGTTCCATGTCATACTTCTTTCTCCTACATGACGTAGGTGAGTCCACTTTCGATTTTTCCAAAATTTCCTTTGCAAAGGTGGTAGCATCTCACTAAGAAAGTGAATTTAGAGAGGTTGTTATTAGATCCATTTCCAATTAAAATGTAACACGTAGACATGCAATTTATTCCCAACGGCTTGTCCAAATACCATTATCTAGCGTGCAAGTTGAGGTTGCATGTTGGATCATATCCGTTAATTAACGATTTTCTCCCCAAATATGTAATTCAATCTATTATTCCAATAGCATTCTCAGCTCACCTTGTGCATCTCCAATTTTATTTCTGTAAGTTTGGATTTCGGCCCAAACAACCCTAATGTTTCAACCATTTTCTTTGATACCACACTGTCATGTCCCTTCCCGTCAATCCGACCCTCGCAAGGAACATGATCGATGTGCAGGGTGTTGAATCCCCCCCCCCCCACAACCATATTACGAAATGTATTAACAACTAAATGCGTGTACAAATACATATTAATGTACACAACATAATTAAACTTTGTCAATGCACACACACAACATGCTTATACCAACATATTCATCACATGCATAATAGATAAACCACACACAACAATATAATTATTCTCATGTTATTTACAGGCATCTAATTGAACAATTCATGATGGGTTTGTTCTTTCAATTTAACACAATTAACACTCATTCATAACACATAAATTAAGCATAATCAAAGGCAATAGAAACACTTATCTTTTAATTGTAATTGACTAAGTAACTGGCAATGGAAGAGTAACCTTCTACCCAAACGTAGGTCTCTGCCCAACCTATATTCTTTTAGCACTTAAAGACCACCCCCAAGCTGGGCTATGTATCCACTAAGGAGGAACTTCTCAGGCTCACTCACAGCCATAGACACAATCACTCATGCTAAGCCAACACATAGTTGGGTTTTTCAAGCATGCAGAGAGACAGAGAAGGAGATTGCTAGGCAATTATTGTTATGATTGCTTGCACCTCTTTGCTTATCCATTCTTTCTCTTCTTGATTCAACTTCTTATATATTTTCAACATTTTTTTTCTGCACAAGAAAACAACCACGCTTACTGCAATAATCCTCAACCTTGGTGTGGATTCCTCTGGTCTGTTCGATGTCCTCAGACACTCACATATACCCTAGGGCTTTCTAATGCTCCTTAAGGCATGACAATGATTACTAAAGAAAATGAACTCTTGCTATGCAATTTAACTTTAGCTCATGAACCTCTCTTTGGCTTCTTAACAACTCACTCTTTTAAAGTTGTTCACAACATTGTTTTCCATAACCAACACTTACTCATTGCAGGTAACCTAAGTCACCGCATTCGTCATTTTTACAGCATGAAAATTGAAATCCATTGAACTTTATCTGAGCACGATTTTAATCACTTAAATTCGTTGTTTTTTTACCCTAGCCCGCAATTTCTGTCCCTGCAAGAATCTCCTATCATTAATTTTCTAGATGCCAAGAGATAAAAATTTGTGCGATTCTGTGCTTCATGGCTCATCCCACGCCCTCGAGCAAAACTGCAATAGGTTTTTGCGTCGATTGTGGCTATTGAGTCTCAGTACTCGAAAGTCAAACTAGAAAGTGGTTCGTCATAAACTGAGTCCTCGATTCCCGACAAACTAATAGTGAGTCCGTGAAAAATGAACAAACTAGTTTGTGGGTAATATTGTATATTAAATAGTTCCGACAAACTAATAGTGAGTCCGTTGAAAATGAACAAACTAGTTCGTGGGTAATATTGTACAATAAATAGTTTCATTTATAAATGTGTTTAATGAAATTCAAATGTTAATTCTCGTGTAATATTGTGTAATAAATAATTTCATTTATAAATTTATTTAATGAAATTCAAATGTTTGATTGATCCAGATGGAGAATGGTGGCCACTGAACTATTCCACTGGCTCAAAACAATTGTCCATTGTGGCAGTTTCCTAGTTATTTTTCTATGTTTTTTCGGGTCCCAAACTTCCAGGGCCGTTTTGAGGCCCTAAATGACATTTTTTGGCAATTTGGGGGACAAGTGGTTGCCATTGACATCCATTTGGCCAACCAAAAGTTGTAAATATTAGATAGGCCTTTCCAACGAGCTATCGAACGCCCAAATCGGAGATTGTATGCAAAAGTTATGACCTTGGGAAGTTGACTGTTCAACTTACCACCTTGGGGCTGCAAACTTTATGACGGTTCATCTTCTAGTGTTATGTTTTGGACTTTTGGAGTTCTCACCCTCATTATTATCATAAATAGGCCCCTTTGGCCTCATTTTTTATTCAGCTTGGCATGGATGAGCGTAGCAGCCACATCTCTTCTTAGAGATAGCTACCACCATTCTAGCAATTGTATTACAGTCTGTTCTATTTCCGCAATTTAATAGAATATTTGTTTACTGTATCTCTGTTATCTTTGCAAAATTTCTGTTATTATGACTCTGTATCTATTCTTTCATTTCTTTCACACATAAATCTAAATCAGTGGTATCAGAGCAATCTGCTCTTTGATTGTTTTTCGGTGCATGTCCCCGAAGAGGTCCGAGTATAGAGAATTTGGTCTCGAACTAGTTTCACTTGATCATTCTCGTCGTCTCAAACAACCTCCCATGGCGAAAGAAAAGAGAGACGACGGAGCAGGAGATCCTATTAAGTCGTTCCTCGAGGAATCCCTCGAGCGACAGAGGAACAAGATGATGGATAGTTTCGTCCAAATCCTACTACGAATGCCGATAGCGGCAAGTGCATCTTCAATGAGCAATCGATTCGGGGATGCAACTCCCTTCAAGGTACAAGTTAACTTTGATATTCCTTTATTTGAAGGAAAAATCGATGCAAATGCCCTAGATAATTGGTTGAATGTTCTAGAAGGGTATTTCTCTGTCCACAATTTTTTCGACAGAGAAAATATCACATTTGCGCTCCTTAAGGCAGTCCCCCATGTCCAAAATTGGTGGGGTACTTATTGTGAGCAAAACTCATCAGACGAGTCTAGAATGTTTGAAACAAATCCCACTTGGGCCTCTTTCATAGATGCCGTCAGGGAATAGTATTACCTTGTGGGAAACTATGATGACCAGTACACAAAATGGACCATTCTACATCAAGAAAGGGACCAGATATTGTCGGAGTACACCAATAACTTTCATACCTTGCGTACAAAGTTGAGTATCAAGGACTCTGAGCGGCCCCTGATCCTGAAATATCGTAATGGTCTACATCAGTACATCCGAATTGAGATGGAATTCCTCGAAATCTCTTCACTTGGATCCGCTTATCAGTATGCTGTCAACATAGAGGAGAAATTTCGACAAAAGAACAAGCGAGACTCTGGACCTGCGCACCCACCGCAGAAGCAAGGCAAGGTAAACCCTAGCCCGCAAAACACAGGACAAGGAAAGGACAACCAGTCCCCGCCATAAGCAAAGAAGGGGGATGGAAAGACAAAGAAGGACACCGGTAAGTGGTTCGAATTTCATAAAATCCCTTGGCACAACACTGATGAATGTCGCTCAAAGCAGTCATTAGTGGCCGAGGTCAAATCTTCAAAATCAGATCTTGATTCTAATTCCGTGCCCAATGTGTAATGACCCAAAATTTCGTAAAAATTAAATTTTTTTAAAGTGACATAAAATGTCTTAAATTGCAGTTTAGTAACTGCTAGCGGTTAGCGGAAAATGAAACAGTTTAACAAAATTTAAGGGTTAGTTTCAAACAACAAAAAAATTAATACCACTTTAATTTTCATATGTGATAGAAAGAGGACTTGCATTTAGTTGCTGCTAGCTATGCTGATGATTTAGTTTTGTCAAGTAGGTGAGAAACCTTGTTTGAAATCGGGACTTACTTAGCATTCTGCTAACTCAAATGGACTGATGGTTCTTACAGGTTCTGCAGGTAAGCGTAAGATCATGTAGGTGTTTATTTTAAATTATGTCGAGAAAGTACTTCTCTAGCATGTTAAGATACTAGTATATAAATTGATTATTAAGCTGCAAGTCTCCGAAGAGGTAAAGTAAATTTCCTTCGTTGTTTTGATTCTATGACAGTATTTATATCTAAAGATATATTGACCTTTTATCCTGCCATAATCAATGCCTTTAAAGAGTAAGTTCTTCCAAGGTTTTCTTCCGTCGTAAAATGATTATCTTTAATAAATTATAGTACATAGTAAACTATAGATTCCCATAGTGAGCATAGAGCCCATGGTCTTGGTACATAATCACTTCGACTATTTCATGATCTTATTGCGATTTTTACTTTTAATTCTCAAGTGTGTAGCTCTTTAAGTATGAACATATTCTTTGATTTTCGATAGTAAAGTTTACAATGAGTGATTAGCTTCTTATGAGAAACTCTTTAAATAAAGTTAGTCCTCAATCCTCTTGAAGACTCCCTCATTTATCAGCATCAAGTTTTTATGTGGAGAAGTTTAAGGCTTTTCCAGTCTATTAAGAATTATCATACTTTAAAAATCATATCTATACCCTATTTCTCCTTTACTAGTTCTAGCACAAGACCAAACTTGTTTGATTTGTTGCAAGTATGAATATCTTCTTGAACAGCTAGTAGACAAGCTGTATTCTTAATATTTAGATTATAACCATGATACAATTGTTATTGCAATATTACAATACTACGTTGATTTATAATTTAACAATATTACACTATACCCATCATCCTAACTTATAACCTAAGGTAGTTTTATCTACCTATCAACTACTATAATGTAGTCGAATTGATAGCAACAAACCTTATAATTTTTTAACCCATCACTATACTAGTTTCCAAGGTATAATAATATCGATGGCATGATTTTCATTATTGGCAATCATATGAACTATTATAATATAGTCGATAGCATGATTTTTATTATTGGCAATGTGTAATGTCCCCGGTTTTGACCCCGTTTGCATGATGTATATATTGTAATTAATCGTGGTGAGGTGCTCAAGGCAAAAGCCCCACCATCGATTTGGTTGTGTAGGTTTAGCAATGGGGATAGTTGCCGATGGTATGTCGTGCTATTTGGCACATTATAATTCGGCATCATGTAAACACGCACATCAAATGAAACTAAAATCACAACCAGCTATGGCAGTGCAACATTGAATGACAAGGGCATGGTTTCGAAGGATAAGGGGTGGGGGATGTCAACCTTGTTTGTTTTGCCACCTTTCTTGTTTCACCAACCTCTTCAATGACTTGGTTTTGTTGTTGGGGGCAGTTATGGCTGGTGGTTGAGGCAGTTATGGTGGTGGGTGTGGCAGGCTGTCAGCCTTTGCCCACGCACCCACTCCACCCACGACTGCCTTCACTCCACTCTCCCTCGACTCCCTTTTTGCCATTCTTCCCTAGTCGGTTCATCTCCACACATGCCTGGTCTTCACCTTCACGATTATGGTCTGTTCATTCCCTCCATGGTCGGTTCTTCCTCACGTTGGTCGATCGAGTCGCGCACACAGGTTGGGATCCTCACCCAGAGAGGCATTCTGTTCATCCTCATGCACCAGTCGTGGGTCTTCTCTGGTTGTGTGCGCAAGGAGCAGGTGAAATGGCCTCAAGGGCCTGATTTCCATGGTATGTGTCATAGCCATGGCTTTAATCCACGTTTTCTGCTTGCTGTTGGTTTCACCCACGATTTGGGTTGCTATTGTGTTTTCCCCACAATGTTTGGGGACTGTTGAGAGTCCGATTTCTGTTTCCACTTCGGACTGTGCATGTGTGCATCCATGCTTTGCCTGGGCTGCGCCTTTTCCTTTACGCACAGACTGTGAGTTGTTTTGTTCCCACTTTTCTGTCTGTATCCTTCAATGTTTACATTGAGGATTGTGTGTGCTGTGGGATGTTGATTTCTAATCTGTTGGTTGAGTTTCCCTGTTTTGGGATTGTGGATTGGTGCTATCATGCATTGTGTGTTTGTGGCTGCTGGAGTACCCTGGTTTTGGGTTGCATCTGAGTTGTTTTGGCCACGTTAGGGCCAAGAACAACTCTGTGTTGCCTTGTAGGCTTGAGCTGTGTCTCATATTTTGTTTGGGATTATCCCCGGTTGCCTTTGCTTCTTCACAAGGCTGTGAAGGGATGGTTTTGCTACATGTAAGCCGTGGTTGGTCTTCGGACTGTGCTGGCTTGACTGGTTGTTGATGGCCTGATAAACCCAGCTGTGTTGGTTTGCTGAGTGTGTCCCCTGGCTATGTGTAAGCTTGCATCGACCCATATCCTTGGAGGAATCATGCCCAGCTCGGGGGTGGCAGCATTGTTGAGAGATTGATGAGCAAGCTGGCCTATGGTTGGGTGGAACGTTGCAGCGACGTAGCTGGTTGCGGGATTCTTCATCAAAAGATAAGTACCCTTGCTATTCCATCTCTGCAATTATATCAACATTTAATGAGTTATGATGAACATGTTGAATGCTGGTTTATGAATATGTTTGCTTCCGCTGAATGATTGAGGAATTATGCATCTATGTATGCTTGTATGTTTAGCATTCCTGTTACATTTAAGCTTCTTTAATCTTAGCATTTTTCCTGATTATGTTCATGGGGCTGCTTGCCCGTATGCTTGGTGTTGGTCGCGTCCTCTTCCCCGGTCTAAGGGATGGGGACGTTACAATATGGTATCAGAGCTCAAGGTTGCAACAATGGGCCTCTATGGGCTATGAAGGATGCAGTGACAGAAGGTAGAATTACCTTCTATGTCTAGCAGAACAGCAGCAAACATCAAAAAGAAAATCTTGTCGAAGTGTTAGACAGTAGGAAGAGTTAATGGAATTTACTTCCGCTGTGGTGGAAGGATTTAGCGTTTGACAGTTCGCCGCTGTGGCTGTCGAAAGGACTAAACCACCAATGCAACAGTGGATTTGATTGCCGATGAAGGGAAAATTTGAAAAAAAAAATGGTTTAAGTGTTGAACCACCGGAAGACTTGCGGAATTGACCTCCACTGTGGCGGAAGAATTAGTGAAATGGACTTCCGCCGTTGCGGAAGGCTAGGTGAAAGCGTGTTCGACGGAGCACAGTCAGGGGAAAATTTTTGGAAAATTCCTAAGTGTCCGGTGTCCGTCGGAAGAAAATAGTGGATTGATGTCTGCTGTTGTGGATGAAGAAGCGATTAAGCATCCAACGGAAAATGGTCCGATTGCCGACATGTGTTATATTTGGCGGAAAGAAGAAAGACAAAACTTTGAAAAATTGTCTAAGTGTTCCCCAATCGGAACAATTGGTGAAGTGAACTTCCGCCGTTGTGGAAGAGTTGGAGAAGTTAACTTCCGTCGTTGCGGAAGTGAAAGCACAAAGCCTTTCGAAGGGCAAAGACCGCCGACACCCGAAGTTAAAATTTCTTTGAGAAAAGAGCGACCAATCGGAAGGGAAAATGGTTTGTGCGCCGCCGTTGCGGAAGTCTAAACGACTAGGCGTCCGACGGAAAAGTCTTCCGATCGTCGACAGAGGTTAAGACTGCCGCCGGAAGAAGAAATGGTTCTGCGTTCCGCCGTTGCGGCTGCGGAAGGGATTCCGTCGCCTATTCTGCTAAAGAACTTAATGTTGGACAGTCCGCCGTTGCGGCTATCGAAAAGACTAAGTCGTCCGATGGGCAAGTTCTCTGACGCCATGAAGAAAGTTCTTCGAGCATTCGTCGTTGCGGAATCCAAAGCCATTTGGCTTCCGATGTAAAAGCCCGTCGATGTCGATCAGGTTGGGCTGTCGATCGAAAGATGACTAGAGTTGGTGGGCCGCCGTTGCGGCTGTTGATAAACTGTTTCGCCGATGGAAATAGGGATGATGGAGCCGATCAAGCGTCGAAAGAAAGAAGGAAGTCGGTTTTGAAAATCGACTAAGCATAGAAAACGTCGGCCAGGCGGAAGAAAAATGGCTCCAAGAGCCGCCGTTGCAGAAGCAAAATGACTCCAAGAGCCACCGTTGCGGAAGCAAAATGACTCCGAGAGCCGCCGTTGCGGAAGCAAAATGATTTCGAGAGCCACCGTTGTAGAAGAGAAAATGGTTCCGAGAGCTGATTCTGCGGAAGAGAAAATGGTTCTGAGAGCCAATTCTATGGAAGAATAATTGGGGAAGAGACCCAATTGAACAAAGGAAAATTCAGTTGTTTTTCGAAGGAATTTTCAGTGGATTTTCAGGGCTGAAGTTGGCAACCAAAATGCAGCTGTGTGTAAAATGCAAAGATTTGGTGAAAAGTCTTCACTCTTAGAAGTGGCGTGGTTTTTACACCCGAGGTCGGAATGAAACATGTGGATAGGCGTTGGAAAGCTTATCTAGTAGGGAACAAGGGAGAGTCACCAGAGTTTGAATGTGGTGCTGCAAAGTACTAGTGAGTGCTTGGTGAAGAAATGTGCCACTGCCAATATGGACAAATCCGGAAAATGCATGTCTAGAGGTAGCAAGGACTATGAAGGATAATCAGCTGTTATGTGGAAGAGGAGTTCCATGCAAGGATGTGGAACTTGAAAAGAGAAGTTTCCTTAAACCCCATCCTGCTGATTATAACTACATTTCCTAAGTTTATGCTTGAAATGCATGAGGATATGTATGGCATGCATAGGATATTGCATGTTGGTAAGAATATTGGAAATTATATATATAATGAACCACTAATGATAATCATTGCTTTGATGTTGGCATTAGTGGAAAAACCAACGATGACATGGACCCAGATGAATATGTTGCTGATGCTGATGAATGAGACCAACAACCCTATGGAGAAGGGGTAGGGTAACAAGTCCAGGACAAAAGTTGGTGAGAAAATTCTACAAACTCTTGCAAAGGACCAACCAAATTGGTCATATCAAGGGTGTAAGTACGACCCAGGCAGGTAAGAGTTTGCTTATGATAAATTCCATGGATTGGTACAGGTAAGAGACCTCATACCATGTGAATAGTGGAATGTAGAAAGGTGTCATACCTACATATGTTGATGATATTGATTATAGTAATGCATCCTATATGAAGGGGACATGGTATGTTGAATGCATGTCATATTATGGATGAATAATGAACTGAAATGATGAATTGAGGACAATTCAGGAACCATTTCAAAGGTTGTTATGATTGTAGGATAGTCACGATCAACTGACTGCTAGAAATGCTCTGTGGAAGAGGAAGGTGGTATAAGTGATACGCCTGTGAAGTAAGCAGTATCTAAACACTTCATTTAATTACATGAATGATATGACTACACCTTGGAATGTTAATATGATAATGATTGCATAAAGTAAATGAGCTTGAGAATATTGATGTGACTAACAGCTGGAAGTATTTGAATTTTATAAATTTTGAAACTGCTTCAGTGATGGTTGTAGCAATGAAAGGTTATATGGATCCAGACTTACCAAGTGTTTGGTTGATTGAAGCTTATGTTTCAGGTAGATTATTTCGAGCATGGCAATGTGAGGTAAGACCCTGACCAATGCCAGAATCTACCATGTGAAAAAGCTTATTAAATTTGAATTGTGAATTTCAAATTTGAGAAATTGCTGACAACTACTAGTCACTACTGGCTTGCATAAGCTTGTGTTTGGATGTTTGAAGCTTATGTTCAGGTAGATTATTTCGAGCATGACAGTGAGAGGTAAGATCCTGACCAATGCTGGAATCTACCATATGATATGTTATTAAAATTCAAATTGTGAATTTTGGATTTGAGAAATTGCTGACAACCACTAGCCACTATTGGCTTGCATAAGATTGTGTTGGATGTTTGTAGCTCATGTTTCAGGTAGATTATTTTGAGAATGGCAGTGAGAGGTAAGACCCTGACCAATGCCAGAATCTACCATGTAAAAGAGCCAAACTTTATGAGAAGAGTCTCATGGTTGTGAAATTAGTTGGTTGTTAAATTTGAATTGTGAATTTCGAATTTAAGGAATTACTAACGACTACTAATCATTGTTGGCTTGTATGAGATTGTGTCAGGAGGGACACATGGTAAGTGGGTAATCATGTTATGATAGTAAGCATAAAATTATAATGGGCATAGTAGTGTTGCTTACAAGAGACCCACAATTGAGCAAGTCAATTTCTGTAGTAGATAAAATTGCAAATTCGTATTGAATTTGATTGCTAATGTCATTGCTTGATTAAGGAACGATCAATTTGGATTGTGGTATCAGGTAACAATTGACTGTTTGGCTATTTGATGAAGGTGTCAGGGATACACACTATAGGAAGATCATGTGTGATGACCTACAAGAGCCAAACTTCATGGGAAGGTTTTCCCTTATCTTGGAAATGGGTTTCAGATGAAACGCCATTGGACATTTTGGAAATGTCACATCTGCACTGCATGTTCGGTAGTAACATGAGTGAGATGGTATAAATTATGTCGGTAAGACATGTGTGAATATGAAATGTAAAAAGGAGTTTGGATGGCAAACTGAGGGACTGTTAACTCAGGGAAGGAGCCTCCATTCCTCCTTAACAAAGGCATACTGCAACGGCAAATGGATAAGTGTTCTGTGACCCTTGCTAAGAATATAAATGTTTAATTATTAAATTCCATATGCAGAACATGTTTTGATTTAATATCCATTATGACCGATTGCTTGAGTATGCATAGGGCCTGCATGGCACACACCGGGAATGGGTGCACACTTTTCTGATGTTGGATCATGAAAGGGTTTTCAATATTGATTACACTCTAGGGAGTGGACGCACTCCTGGTGTCTCAATACTTGATAGTGAATGATGAGAAATGTGATTACAGTCTTAGAGCAATAACGCTAATGAAGTTTGCTTGTATTGCTTGTGTTGCTTGTGTTGACAGGCTAAAGGTAAAGGTAAAATGGTAAATGGTTGTTGTGAGGGGTTGCAGAGTAAGGGTTATTGTTGATATAAGTGTATGGTGGTATAAGTGTATGGTTGGTATAAGTGTATGTGTTATTGTTGATATAAGTGTATGATGGGCTGTGATATGCCTGAGGATCCATAGTAGATCCTAGACCTGGAAACGGTCATGATAAAGTTCCAAGCCCAGTCGACATAAGGATGTACTGCCTGGACATTTAAAAAAAATTGATGTTGTGGAGCAGCCAGCGCGCTGACCTAACATCTAAGTCCATAGGCGATCCCAAGGCTTGCAAAGCGAAGCAGGATCCTGTGGACGAATGAGGAAATGCACAATACAGATAAGTATTGGATTATTTTGCTTATGAATATACATGTGTATATGATTTGGTTAGGATGTTTTAAGCTCTTGTTCTAGAGATAAAACCGATGAAAATAAACTAAACATGTGAATTCATTCAATGTTTGGATATAGGTGTCGCTGGAAGTGAGGACTATGAGAGCATCCTAGAGATACATGTGGGCATGTGACTGTCCTGGAAAGCTCGGGTTGAGTGGTAATGAAAAAGGTGCTAGTAAGACGGGGGGGTCCTAGCAGCCGAGACAAACCATGTGGAGAGGCTCCATGGTTTAGAGGTATGGAATAGACCAAAGACACTAAGTGTCATGACCAAGAAGGATTGGTCCAACATTCACGGTGAAGTGAAAGAGGCTGAGAGCATGAAAAGCCACTGTGATGGTGTGTGTTCCAGGATGGGACAAGAGGGGAAAAACTCTTACTGCTCTCTCTTGCCTTTTGATTATATATATATATATATATATATATATATATATATGTTTATGCATTGTGAAAACAAAAGATTGTTGAATGCATGTATGATTCACAATGAAATGTGTGTATTTGCTTAAGTAAATTTGTGAATGCTAGAATGGTTAATTCCCTGCCCAAGAATGGACATGAATGAGCTCATGTGCCTATTGGGGAAGGCATGGAAAATATGAAAGTATTCTTGATAAGACTTGGACTGTCATGCCATTTGGGGTAATTAACTGACTAATTTTAATGTCTATATTATGCTTGGTTTGATAGAATTTCAATGGTGCATTGCACAGGTGGGAAAGGTGAAACTAGGTGGTGCACATTGATCATGGCAGCAGATCAAAAGTTGTTGGACTTAGCTGGAAGTCTCCTTCAAATGATTGCCAAGACCCAAGAGAATCTTGGAGAGATGCTCAAGATACAGAGAAGGCATAACGAGATGAACCACTAGATTTTGCAAGACTCTATTGGTTTGCAAAGGGAGGTGAAAATCCTTCTAGGAGCAATCGGTAAAGGAAAGGAAGGTGGATCAGTGATGGGACATTCGTCCAAGCGACCCATTGAGAAATGGTCCAGGCATGAAGACTCAAAGGAAATTGAGCATGTAAAGATGAAGCAGCCAGTGAGATGCTGGAGATGCGGAGGACATCATTTACGCCGGGACTGCCCAATGAGGGAACATGATGAAGGCAATAGCCGCAAAGTTCCTAGACTTCGGGATCAACTAGAAGCTGAGAACCAGCAGGAGAAGTCCATGGAAGCCGAGGGGCTTGGTCTTGAACGTTCAACATAAATGATTGAACGTGGGACAGATCTACAATTTTGAAATTTTGATGTGCAATTGAATATGTATTGTATATATGTAATGGAACACCAAGGACGGTGTTACTCCAAGGGGGAGGGGAATGTAATGTCCCCGGTTTTGACCCCGTTTGCATGATGTATATATTTTAATTAATCGTGGTGAGGAGCTCAAGGCAAAAGCCCCACCATTGATTTGGTTGTGTAGGTTCAGCAATGGGGATAGTTGCCGATGGTATGTCGTGCTATTTGGCACATTATAATTCGGCATCATGTAAACACGCACATCAAATGAAACTAAAATCACAACCAGCTACGGCAGTGCAACGTTGAATGAAAAGGGCATGGTTCCAAAGGATAAGGGGTGGGGGATGTCAACCTTGTTTGTTTTGCCACCTTTCTTGTTTCACCAACCTCTTCAATGACTTGGTTTTGTTGTTGGGGGCAGTTATGGCTAGTGGTTGAGGCAGTTATGGTGGTGGGTGTGGCAGGCTGTTAGCCTTTTCCCATGCGCCCACTCCACCCACTACTGCCTTCACTACACTCTCCCTCGACTCCCTTTTTTCCATTCTTCCTTGGTCGGTTCATCTCCACACACGCCTGGTCTTCACCTTCACGATTATGGTCTGTTCATTCCCTCCATGGTCGGTTCTTCCTCATGTTGGTCGATCGAGTCGTGCACACAGGCTGGGATCCTCACGCAGAGAGGCATTCTGTTCATCCTCACACACCAGTCGCGGGTCTTCTCTGGTTGTGTACGCATCGAGCAGGTGAAACGGCCTCAAGGGCCTGATTTCCATTGGAATGTGTCATAGCCGTGGCTTTAATACACGTTTTCTACTTGCTGTTGGTTTCACCCACGATTTGGGTTGCTGTTGTGTTTTCCCCATGATGTTTGGGGACTGTTGAGAGTCTGATTTCTGTTTCCACTTCGGACTGTGCATGTGTGCATCCATGCTTTGCCTGGGCTGTGTCTTTTCCTTTACGCACAGACTGTGAGTTGTTCTGTTCCCACTTTTCTGTCTATATCCTTCAGTGTTTACATTGAGGATTGTGTGTGCTGTGGGCTGTTGATTTCTAATATGTTGGATGGGTTTCCCTGTTTTGGGATTGTGGATTGCTGCTATCATGCATTGTGTGTTTGTGGCTGCTGGAGTACCCTGGTTTTGGGTTGCAGCTGAGTTGTTTTGGCCACGTTAGGGCCAAGAATAACTTTGTGTTTCCTTGTAGGCTTGAGCTGTGTCTCATCTTTTGTTTGGGATTATCCCCGGTTGCCTTTGCTTCTTCACAGGGCTGTGAAGGGATGGTTTTGCTGCATGTAAGCAGTGGTTGGTCTTTGGACTGTGCTGGCTTGACCGGTTGTTGATGGCCTGATAAACCCATCTGTGTTGGTTTGCTGAGTGTCTCCCCTGGCTATGTGTAAGCCTGCATCGACCCATATCCTTGGAGGAATCATGCCCAGCTCGGGGGTGGCAACATTGCTGAGAGATTGATGAGCAAGCTGGCCTATGGTTGGGTTGAACGTTGCAGCGACGTAGCTGGTTGCGGGATTCTTCATCAAAAGATAAGTACTGTTGCTATTCCATCTTTGCAATTATATTGACATTTAATGAGTTATGATGAACATGTTGAATGCTGGTTTATGAATATGTTTGCTTCCGCTGAATGATTGAGGAATTATGCATCTGTGTATGCTTGTATGTTTAGCATTCCTGTTACGTTTAAGCTTCTTTAATCTCAGCATTTTTCCTGATTATGTTCATGGGGCTGCTTGCTTGTATGCTTGGTGTTGGTCGTGTCCTCTTCGTCGATCTAAGGGATGGGGACGTTACACAATGATCAGTTTTAAAATCTATTTTACAGCGCTGACATTAGAACTTGACTCACACTTGGTGAGATTTTTGGAAGGGCACGTGGACAAGCCTCCTCCATACGTTGGTTGACTTAAAATGTTGTAACCCTACTCCTTTGTATTTTGGTCCGAGGGTTTTTCCTCCTGCAAGCTACGCTGTGAGTATTTGTGGCCATGAGAGGCCTGCAACTTCCTTATTCATTGGCTCCGTAGTCTGCATTACTTTGCAAAGTGAGTTTTGGTATCGTAGTTTGTGTTTCGGTTTCTCTTGTGAGTAAGGAAAACACTGTATGAGTGGTTAAAGTCTTCTTCAAGTGGCTCGAAGCCTGTAAATGGTCTTACCCTTGTGACTGCTCGTTCCTTGCTTTGGCATCGTGAAACTTGAGACTGTCTCTTTGCTGTCTCTGTTGCAGAGTTGGCTTAAGGGTTCTCTTGCTTCTCGATTTAGTGCATTCGAGTTGGGTGGCCATTTCTTCTCGGCTCCAATTCTTCTTGTTCATAGGTATACATTTACCCTACCTGAATTCCTATTATCAAATGATTTACCAAGTTAGGGTTTTAATAATTTATGAACAAAGTTTTAAATATTGTTTGGATTTATGGTCTTGCAGGCTCCTACTATCAGCTCCAGGCTAAGGGTGGAAAGCAAGCTCGTGCACCAGTTTAACTTCGTGGGCTTCCAACTGGTAAGCCCCGGTCTCGTCATGGGTTCTCCCTGCTTGCGGTTTGGGTTGTTGGATGAAGGTTCATGTGGTTGGATACCTAGATTCGGTTCTCTGTTGGTTATGATTTTTAGTTTGTTTATTATTACCCATGTTTTATTTGAAAACCCTTGCGATACTTCGCTGGGTAACACAAGCTCTTGAAGCTGTGATGTATATGTGGTTTTGGTTATGTAGTTTCAGCCTTCTGGCTTAAGTGATGTAAATGTTGTTGTTTAAGATTTATAAAGAACCTCCTTTGAGCTTAGAGATGCTAAGTGACCTCTATCTCGTGTTGCTTCAATTTTCCTTTTTATATTTGAATTTAAAGAAAAGAAGACTGTGGGACAGTCGAGTTGTAAAGTGAGTTGGGTTTTACTTATACTGTTTAATATAAACGATTTTTGTGCATATTTGGTTTAACTAGCAGGCTTGGGTTTCGACCCTTCGATTCTACAGGCTATAATCCTACCTTTGATTAAGGATTTATATATATGAATGGTTAACTATTATTGGTTTATTTTGTTCATGATTTGCATATGTATTGTATTTATTAATACTCTATATTATAATAAAATTTAAAGCTCTATTTAAGAGATAATGTTTAATTTCTAGAACTTGGCTTTTAAGGGTTAAAAAGAATTGCTGTAAAACCCTATAGTTTATGAAATCCTTGTTTCTACTTTTAGCATTCTTGACTCTATTTTTCAAAAATAGAATAAAGAATGATGAAATGTCTTACAGTTATAAGTTGATACTAGCTCTGTTAAAATAAGAAATTCTAAATAATTTTTACAGTTTTTGCTTCTAGTTTTTAGATAAGAGAAATACTTAGGGTTTTAGTGCAGACTACTCAAAAACTAGGATACTGTTAACTTTCAGTAATTTTTTTGTAATTTCAAAAGGATTTAGAAGAATTATTTGGTCTTGGATAAGGACACATACTGGTTAGGAATGTTAATGTTTATAAATTGTTTTACAATTTCCTTTTCACATGGATTTTAGATGTTAAATTACTTACTTTACTTCTGTTAACTATAAATTCTATTTATCAACATACTAATATTGGAATAATATTTACTGTTCTCTTTCATACCTATTTTTCTATTTAGTTAGCTAAAGTAAATAAAGTAGACAATATATAGCACTGCTATTTAGTGTAATTCATAAATAATGAAGTAAAATCTATCTACTATTTACATTCAAATAAAAGAATCATTTCTACTGTTTACATTCCAATAAAAGAATCATTTCATTCTCCTAAGCAATCCAACTGTGCTAGAGTACGACTTGAGTTCAGGTATGGAAAAAAATAGCTTGGAAATTTCAATGCTATCTATTTCACTTTTACAAAATCATTTCTATTTCTACTATAATCTCTAAATTTACTGAATTCAACATTACTTAGTTAGTTTTCATTCATAAACCCTAAAATACTAACATGCTTGTAGTAGATAAACTAAGAATTATTTAACTGAAGACAATAAAATAAAATAGAACATGTTGAGGACAAGACGACAACAGCTTAAGGAGGTTGCTCCTCCCAACCAAACTTCTGGAGAGCGCTCAGACAACGCTTCCTTAGGACCCCCGAGCTTGTTCCTGGTCTTCTTGGTTGAGAACTGGGTGGAGAATGCAACTGTAAAACCTCTGTCACTTGACTGGTCCAATTACCTCAGTAATCAAAATCTTCTCTCAACAGTATGAACCTCAGCTTAGAAGCTACAACTAGTTCAATCTCAGTAGTTAACCCCTCAAACACACTCCAGACTCCCCTCCATTGAATTTATATTGATTAAATTCATTCACACTGAATGATCACCTCTCTAGAATGAGTAGCCTCAGCTCTCTTCAATGGAAAATTTTATAGAGATGCCTAGGTCTTCTTGGTCAGTTTTCATTAAATGAGCCACCTGCTCTGATTCCACTTTCTTGGGGAATCATGACCACAAATATAAGGAAGTTGCCACCTGCAATAGTTGGAAGTGGTTTGAGAATGATGCCACTTTTCAGTTTGCTCTCCACCCAGTCTCCTCCACCAATTAACCAGTAAACACTCTTTTAACAGCTTCCCTAAGTTGTTGTCTCCTCATTTATTTATTTATAAATAAAATATTCTAAATTTACATTAAATATTCTTGACCCCACTTAGCATAACATTTAACACAATGTTCCTCAAACATTATAAAATTGTTTTGCAAATTGGGGCATGTGACACAATGCCACAACCGCATACAATGGGAGGCAGATCATTGATGCAGACCCCACTGCCATTGTTGCTACCACACAGATTCAACTAGAGGATCCTGAAGAGTCAGAAGCAGAGGAGCGCCTCTTCCACTCGTAGATGTGGGTGAAGGGATTGCCTCTACATTTTGTTGTTGAAAAAGACATCCAAAAGAACCCGATCTCAACAGAAGTCATCAAGATATTGGAGCTTTCGACAACACCACACCCACAACCTTACAACATCGGTTGGCTAAGCAAATGACGAGGTATCTGCATTACTCAACAATGCCTCCTACCATATGGCATCAAGCCTTTCAAATACGAGGTACTGTGTGATGTGGCCCCACTTGAAGTCTGTGATGCTCTTTCAGGATAACCATATATGTGGAAGTGTCATGCTGTATATGAGTCACGGCCTCGCAGCATCATTGTTACTTTGGGAGGAAAAATATATCGAATACCAGAGACCGTTGCACCTAACAAAGTCTCGCAAAGTAGGAAGATAAGATCCCACATCAGAAAATTATTCCTCTTAACAATTGCGTTTGAAGGAGAACATAAGATCACAGAGACCTCCACACCCTCTGCACAGGGTGTCTCTGCTCATCAGACACAAGAAGAAGACAGAGCCATTGTTTCCTCATTTATCCGAGTACCTCTACGATGCAAGGCCATGCATTCAAGGTGTTCATCCATAAACAAATCATCCATACAACAATTACAGCCCTCCCGGGATGTCAAGGAAAGGAAGCCTCTTCACTTCAGCAAATGTTGCACCAGGAGATCAACTCAACACACAATTTGAGATATGATACAGGATTCGATGCAATGGAGACCATTGCTTCCTAAGGAGGGAGGATTGATCCAGATGGAGATCAGTGGCCACCCACCTATTCCACTGGCTCAAAATAATTGTCCATTGTGGCAGTTTCCTAGTTAATTTTCTACGGTTTTTCAGGTCCCAAACTTTTAGGGCCGTTTTGAGGCCCTAAATGACATTTTTTGGCAATTTGCGGGCCAAATGGTTGACATTAGAATACATTTGGTCGACCAAGAGTTGTAAATATTAGATGGACCTTTCCAATGAGCTATCAAACACCTGAATCGGAGATCGTATGCAAAAGTTATGACCCCGGGAAGTTGACTGTTCAACTTACCACTGTGGGGCCGCAAACTTTATGAAAATTCATCTTTTAGTATTATGTTTTGGAATTTTGGGGTTCTCACCCTCATTATAATCATAAATAGGCCCCTTTGGCCTCATTTGTATTCAGCTTGGCACAGATGAGCGTAGCAGCCACATCTTTTCTCAGAGTAGCTACCACCATTGTAGCAATTGTACTACTGTCTGTTTTATTTCCGCAATTTAATAGAATATTTGTTTACTGTATCTCTGTTATCTTTGCAAAATGTCTGTTATTACGACTCTGTATCTGTTCTTTCATTTCGTTCACACATAAATCCGAATCATTGATGCAAATTTTATTATTTTCAAATTTTAATAAAAAAGGTAATGATGATTTAGTAATATTATATAATAAATAGTTTCATTTATAACGTGTTTAATGAAATTCAAAATGTTTGATGTATACTGTATTTTTTTCAAATTTTAATCAAAACTTTAATGTATTTTTTATTGACCAAACTGGTTCAATGGTTGGTGGCAAATTTAATAATGATATAGATTAGTGTAACTATTTTCATTTTTATAAAGTTTTATTTTTATAATATATTTATTTCTTTTTTATAAAGTTTTATTTTTATAATATATTTAATGATGATATTAAATTATTAAAAATTTAGGTGTTTTTTTATTAGTTTTAAATTTTATAGTGCCTGGGATTTAATGTCGAATTTTATCACAAAAAAATTGAGTGTCGAATTTTGGTCGAACTCGAACACGAAGTTGAACCAGGTGGCTAACAATAATGCGCCTTCATACAATCTAGTGCTCCTCCGAGCACACACAATTCTCCTATCAAACTAAATCTTTGTTTTCAGCTAAGTCTCTAGCTGTAAACGTACAACAATGGTTCTCTTCTTTGGGAAATTGTGATTTGCTCTGATACCAAAATGATGTCACTCACTCCATCAAGGCACACACATTTGGAAACACGTATATAATAACAAGAAAACAAAAAATCCATGAAGAACATACACATCAATAAACAGGTTTATTTAATCATGGAAAGTTCCATACTCATACATCCCTCTCCTTAGTCCACTGGACGGGCACGCAGGCATCAAAGACTGTTTTATCATTCTATATGGGATGCAGTCCCTATCATCTTCTAAACCTATTCAAACCCAAAAGAAAACTCTTGAAAGAAACCAACCCCCCGTTGTCTTCTTTACCCCCTCTTAATAAGAGAACATGGCCCTTTATTAGAATGTAAGGCAGCCTTGCTTCATTTTGACGAACACTTGTCACAGCATGCAAACCATGTTGGATGGATGCTCTGCATCACTTAACATGTGGCGTGGTTGACGGATGCTCCAGATCATAGGGATTCCCTGACCACAATCAAATTCAAGATATAGATTCAACCCCTAATTTACCCGAGAATTAGATTCAAGATGGAGAATCAAGTAGAGCATATGGATTAGTGTCCCACACAGTAGAAGAATTCCTTTAAAAAATATTGGGAATTGTATATAAAAACTTGATTTCCTCAATGATAGCCCTACTAGAATACATGATCAGATCACCCTAATGGCTAAAATATTACTTTGTTGTCAAGAAGTGAATCCCCTATTAAAACTAGGACTTCGGATGGTGGGAATACATATCAAGGAACTAAAGAAAAAACAAACTTATTTCTTTCAAGTCCCATTCAAACAAGACAATGTTCCCTGAAGCCAGAATTGGCACTGTCACAACCTAAGAGAGAGAGAAAAAATGTGGTGGAGAATATCCAAGAAACAAGTAAAGCAGAGGTTACCTAGGATTCTTGGGCTCAAGCCCATCCATCCTTTTCCATTGAGAATCCTTTCCTGGCATACCAGGGTTCTAGCACCTGAAAACAAAAGAAGGGATCAAAAAAGGAAATTTATTCATAGAACCTTGGTGTTATCTTTTTACAAGAAACAAAATTATCTAGAGAAGAATGGATTTGCAAGGAGAATATGGTTAGTTGACGAAGGTGAAGCTAAAGCAGGGATAGGAAGACAGGAAAATTCTAGTTTTGGTGGAATCAATACAAGTTTAAGAAAATCTATACCTTTGAAGGCCGCTTTTAGTATGCATTGTGTTTCACTCCTTTAAATGGAATATGAATAATTATCTCAATGTATATATGGTCTCAATATACCCATCCAAAACCTATACTATGTTGGGACCTCTTGTTGAAGGAAAGTGATATACTAGTTGGATTTTGGGAGAATATTTCAACATTATATCTAGGTCAATATAAAGGAGGTGCTCTACGTTTTATTGTGATTTTGTGGTGGGGTATCTTGTGTGTACAATGCTAAGAAAAGGTCAATGAAAAATTCGTGTTTGTGTATGCACATAGATACTAGTATAGATCCATCTTAATTCTGGATGTATTAAGCTACGCTAGGTTTGTACATGGATTTTATGATCCCTCTTTGTATTGAATAGATCCGAGGTTAAGACGAATCTATGCTAGTAGGAAGCCATCCAAAAAGAGGGGATCTAGATGGCTTTCCAATCTTTCATTTCTTACATTGGTTAGCAAAAGCAAGTTCATTGATTGTCACATGCCCCAATTTGCAAAACATTTTATGTTTTAAGAAATATTATGTTATATTTTATTTTAAAGTTTGTAATTAATGACCAAGTGGGTTCAAGGATAATTGAATGTAATTGCTGAATAATTTATTAATAAATAAATGAAAGAAGAGACAATAGCTTAGGGAAGCTGTTAAATGAGTGTTTTATTGGTCACTTGGTGGAGAAGGTTGGGTGTAGAGCAGATTAACACTTAGTAGCATCTTCAAACTACTTCTAGCTGTTGCAGGTGGTAAATTTCCTATTTTTGTGGTCATGTTCCCCAAGAAAGTGGAACAAGAACAGGTGTCTCATTAAGTAAAAACTGACCCGAAATACCTAGGCATGCTAATAAAACATCCCATTGAAGACAGCTCGAGGGTCCTGAGAATTGCAATCCAGCTTTTCTCCAGGACTTGGTTGCGAGGAACAGGTTCCTTAAGCTGTAGTCACCTCATCTACTTTTCCAGGTTCTACTTGATTTATCTAGCTATCTAAACTGTTTATTGTTATCTGGAAAGTTTGAGTTAATCATTGAAATGTTATGTTTCTGTTCTTTTACTGCTAGGGGTAGTTAAAAGAAATACTTTCACTGTTAAAAGATTGTGAAACTACTGGATTAACTAGATTTGGGTAAATGATTAGAACGTACAGTTTAACTGATAGATAGAAAGAAAATACCTTACTGTATTTTTCCACACCTTTTATAAAGGCAGTACTCTAGTACAGTAGGCTAGATTAACTTTAGATAAAGAAAATGAATAAAGTATACGTGAATGTGATTTATTACTTTCCATAGTTTTCCTAAGAGTTATTCAGCTCTATGCTTTTTCTTCCTATTTAGAATTTTTACTCAGATAAAGTAATCTATAATAATATAGACAACTCTGTCTTTAGGAAAGTTTTAAAGATTTAAATATACTTAATATGTGTACTTACTTAAACAGTAGATAGGTTATTTATTATAATAATTAACACTATAATAATTATCAGACATTATAAGAACATAAATTAAATAGGTAGGAAACAATAAATAATACTAGATATTTACTGTGATATTTTATATAAGTAACATAAAAATTAGAATAACATTATATTCAAAAATTAACAATGCATTTAAACTAAGAGAAATTAGGGTGTTATAATTAAAACCTAATTAAAAGAAACTGTAAATTTAAAGTAATATGTCCACCTCTTTCACTAATAGAGGGGTTAAACTTTAAAACAAATTAAAGCTCATATACTGTGTTTATATAACCTTAACATTAACTAAATGAATATAGGAAAATTAAAACATCCTCCACGTGGAACAATATTAATACTATCTACATGATAATAAACAAAATAAAAACCCTTCATTACAGTTCAAAATAGGGAAACAATAAAAATTCAGGAGGTGTTATTCACCCTTTATTTCTTTTATTTCTTTTTACTGACAGTAATAATCAAAATAAGATCTAAAAACCCACTGTTCAATCTATAGTTACAATTTTACACAGAAGCAAAATAAACATTAATTTAATTTAACAATAACCTTTGATAGATTGAATTCACAAAGATTAAACTAGAACGGTTGAACAATACAAGCTTGCCCTATTATTAAAAAATCACATTAACAATACATATGTATTATCCAAAACATAAATTACAAAATTGTAAGTTTCAGGCTTATCCAAGCCTTAAGTAACAGTTAAAAACCCTGAACCGAATCATATCAGTTACGACCCTATGTCCTTTTACAACACAGAGTCACGGCTTAAAAGCCTGTTCTAAAAACAACGTAACTGTAAACAAAATATACGACTGAGAAGGAAATTGTCTTGACTATGAAATCCCTGAGCCTCCATTACTACAACATCCACTAGGGCTTCAATAAACTAAACCAAACATCAAGTATCGGCCACATGGCCTCCCAAAATTTTATTACATTACAGAGTATCCACGGCTGAGCCAAACAAATCAGAATCCAAGAAACCGAACCAACTCATTTTAAACATCATACACCACAGCAAGAGAACCTCAGCGAAACCGAGGATTACCAGAAGAAACGCTATGGTGGATCCCCCTTTGGTTAGCATCTTTCAAATCAGGATCTATCTTTTGGATGGGAGTATGTAAAAAGGAAAGAACCATAGTTATTATTTTAAAACCCTCTGTCTATAATGAAATAATTAACCTAAGCAATGCAAGGTTGAACAAAATCTGAAAATTCATACCTGGGTTTATGTCCTCGTCTTCACTGTGAAAATGACGGTTATTTAAAACCTTAGCCATCATTTAAATTATAACAAGCTTCATGAATTACTGTCAGGAGAAGAAACACAATGCTTAGAGTTCAAGATTGAACTCCAAGGCCACGACAAAGCCGGGTCAAATGCCACACCGGGAGTTGAGCAGTGAGAACAGTTAACACCTCATCCAACAAGACCACACTGCGACAACGCAAGAGCCATGCTCACCTCGTCATCTCACCAATGCACCAGGGAAAAAATAAAATCACTTGTAGAGGCAAGGTAAGGATAGGTGCATCGTTGTTGCAGACCTAGGTAATGGCGAGAAGAGGGATTCATCCACAAAACCAGAGATAGTATCCAATTACACCTCTACACGAAGAAGAAGAAGACTATTGCCAGGAAGGTTTACACAATGGTTTGAAAAACAGGCCGAGCGGTCATGAGCCTGCGGTCCCTCTTCCAGAGTAAGGTAAAAGATAGGTAAAGGTGATATTTTAGGGTTTAAAAGAATTTATATGGTAAAAACTCCAAAGGTCAAAACCCTATCAAATGATCATTGACCACGTAGCTCCAAAATTATTTGCAAAGGATGGGTTTGGTAATATAGTTCAAAACTCCTTATTGCAGCCTGCACATAATAGTATATAAAAATTAATACCATATTATATTTCATGTCATGGTTTCGTTATCTTATGTTATGGTTTTATGCTTGTTTTATCCATAGTAAATAAAATGGGAGGTAGTAGCTAAACTAGGTCTTTAGTATAAGCTAGAACCTTTGAAATGGTATAAGAAAACTTATGCTATTCATTGTTTTTCACATAATAAACAATGCTTTGTAATCAGTTTTAGGAAGATACAAAATGGAGAAGGGAATCATTTATATGTATATACTTGTAACTATAGAAGATACCTAGCTAGGTCCTTGGTTTAGGTATTAAATTATGGATACTAGTATATGGTTTATCAATAATATCCTTATGGGATGAGAAATCATACAGAGGATAATAAGATAGACCTCTATGAAGAATATTTGTTCTCTCCCTAAAATAAAAATTAATAACACTATAGTTTGAAAGAAAAACAATTTGTATCAAGTCATCTCTATTTTGGTAAGTATTATAATAGATATAAACTATCCTATGTACTAAGTACTAGTTTTCATGTGTGTTATCATTCAAAGTATTTTATGACTTTAATTGGATCATAGATCTTGTTATCAGTCAAAGTATTTTACTAGAATTACATACAAGTTTTAAACTGAGAATAGAATGATGGAAGTTGAACGAACAGGTTTTAGGAGTAGCGAGTTGGAAGAGTAACTGAACTAAGTTCAATTTATTAAAATTATTGTTATTACTATCAACTATGAAGATCATAAAAATTAGAATCAATGATACCTCTTTTACTGCTCAAGCTGTAAAACAAATAATTTAACTAGCATTTTATTTTATGCTAGTTGGGATGATAATTTCGATCTAGGAAAAAATGGTAACAAAAATTCTTACCTGTAAAAGAAGCATCACTGCACTTTATTAACTATAAGCCAAGTAAGCCTCAATCTCAACTGAATTTCTTTCCTACTTGTCATAAGACAGTAAAACCATACTTAGTATTAAGATTTAGACATAGGATTCTTTTCCTGTTATTCCAAATCATAACTTGCTAAATCAAATCCTTAACATGGAATTATGAAGACAAACTAATAAATATACAGAACTAGAGATTTACAAAATGTTCAGTTCTAGCTAATACTGTTTAAAGTGACCGTTAGCAGTTATTTGTTCCTAGGCAGTGACGACTACGAACATTTTATGTTACATGAAAAAATTTAAATTTTTACGATTTTTCAGAGTATTACATGTGGTATTAGAGCCCAAGGTTCAGACACTAGGCATGAATGTGGCTCAACTTGCATAGATAAACAGTAGATTTGAAAAAAAACATGTATACTGATTATTACTTTTCTTTTGAAATATTATTTCGAGAGAATTTTTTCTGAGTTAAACTCCAGGCATGGAAAGATTGGAGGAATATGCAGACGAGGAGTCCTCGTTTACTAAAAGAAGTAATTCTAAAAGAGAACCTATACAAGAAGAAATAACTAACAACTCTTCTGAATTATTACAAATAGTTAAAGAACTAAGAATAGAGATGGAAACAATAAAAAAGGAAAATGAGAGAATTTTGAGAGCTCAGGAGGAGCTGAATCAGATTTTAATGGAAAAATTTCAGAATGAAGAAAAAGATAAACGAACAAAATTTGAGGATATGCCTTACCAACATAAAAATAAAAAGTCTAAACATTCTAAAATCGAAAGTAGCTCATCCTCTGAGATTTATGGCGATCTACATAAGAAAAATTATCAGTATACTAGTGATAGTAGCGAAGATAATCATCACACAAGAAAGAGAAAATTTAAACCTTATGAAGAAATTTCAGGAGAATTTAAGAAAATAAAACCACCAACCTTTAATGGTGAAACTAAGAAAGGAGAAGAGGCTGAATCATGGCTGTCTGGGATTAAGAAATATTTTCAAATTTATAATTATTTTAATCAGCTAAAAGCAAGAATGGCCATTTACAACCTCACCTGGAAGGCAGATATTTGGTGGAAGGACCTAAAACGAGTAAAAGGAATTAGGGAGAAGAACATTAACTAGAGTACGTTTAAGAAATATTTTAAGAAGAAATTATTGTCAAAACAGTACTACGAAGAGTGGGCTAAGGACTCTTATGAACTAAAGATGAGAACAATGAACATGAAAGAACTAAACAGTAAATTTTTAAGTCTGCTTCGATATGTGCCTTACATTGTGGATGAGAATCCTAAGGTACAACGGTTTCTAATCTGTTTACCCTTCCATATAAAAGATAAATTGAATATGAAAATCCAAAAACCTTAGAAGAAGCGATGAGAAAGGCAAATTTCTGTTATGAGCAGAATCACAAAAAGGAAAGTATGTCAAACTGGAAGGCTAAAAGATCTAATAATTTTGAACAAAGGAGGAAAATTTTTGTACCTAACCATTATTTTAGGAATAACACACGAAATTTTCCTAATAAAAATTTCCAAGGGAATAAAGTTAATTCACAATTAAATCCAAATGACTGAAGAAATAAATAACCTATTAATAATCACAGTAATTACACCAAGAATAATGAACGAAAAGAACCAGTAAAATATTGGGAATGTAATGGTCCTCATTATGCATCAGTTTGCCCCAACCGGAAGAAGACTGTTAGCAACATACATATGGTGCAAAAGGAGATGACGGTTGGTGATCTAGCAAGGACAATGCCCAGGATCAATGCAGCATAGGAAAACAGGTAGGTGGACTATCAAACTTCCATGGTGGAAGTGGAAGGTAAGATGAATCAAACACCTATATCTATTTTAATTGATCCAGGGATAGCTTAAGTTATATTTCTCCTGATTTAGTAAAAAAATGCAAGTTATCAATAGAAAATTTTGTAAAGTCATGGTTAGTCCAGCTAGCTACTGGTGCAAAAAGAAAGGTGATTAGTTTTGTTAAGAATTGTACTGTAAAAATGGATCAGTTAAAAACCTTTGTTAAGCTTAATGTACTACCTTTAGGTTCTTATGATATGCTAATTGGTATGGATTGGTTAGACCAGCATAGGGTAGTCCTGAACTGTTTCGATAAAACTTTTACTTGCGTAAATAACGATGGAGAAATAGTAAATGTAAAAGGAATCCATAGGAAAACAATTATAAGACAGATATCTGCTTTGCAATTAAAGAGAAATGTTCAGAAGGGTTGTAAATCCTTTGCCGTAATAGTAATTAATCAAGAAAATACTAATAACGAAGATAAATTAAAACTAGAATACATTCCGATCCTAAGGGGGTATTCAAATGTATTTCCAAAAGAAATTCCGGGACTGCCTCTGAAGAGGAAGTTAGACTTCACTATTAAGCTAGTACCTGGTGCAGTGCCCAACTCAAAAGCCCCTTATCGGATGAATATATTGGAATTAAATGAATTAAAATCATAATTAAAAAAACTTATTGATAAGAATTATATCAAACCCAGTGTGTCTCCCTGGGGAGCACCTGTTATTTTTGTTAAAATGAAGGACAAAACTCTACAATTATGTATAGATTGCAGTCAACTTAATAAAATGACTATTAAAAATAGATATCCATTACGCCGCATAGATGATCTGTTTGATCAGCTACATGGAGCGACTGTATTCTCGAAGATTGATTTATGATCTGGTTATCACCAAGTCCGAATCAAGGATGAAGACATCTTTAAAACAACTTTTAGGACCAGATATGGTCACTATGAGTTTGTTGTTATGCCATTTGGGCTTACTAATGCCCCGACTGTCTTCATGTGTCTGATGAATAATGTAATGCATAAGTACCTTGATAAATTCGTGGTCATATTCATTGACGACATTTTAATTTATTTGAAGTCTGAAGAAGAACATGAAGAGCACTTAAAAATTGTTTTACAAGAATTACGAGAACATCAGCTCTATGCAAAATTCAGTAAATGTGATTTTTTTAAGGATAAAATACAGTACCTGGGTCATCTAATGACTAAAGAAGGGATCTCTGTTGATCCAGAAAAGATAAGAGCAATCGAAGAATGGCCAGTCCGAAAATACATAACCGATGTACGATTGTTCATGGGAATTACTGGTTATTATCGAAGATTCCTCGAAGGGTTTTCAAGAATTTCAAATCCCATAACTTCTTTACAGAATAAAGGGAAGAAATTCGAGTGGATTCAAAAGTGTGAAGATAGTTTTAAAAAGTTTAAAATATTATTAACCAGCACACCAATCTTAAGAATTGTTGATCCTAATAAAGAATTTATAGTATGTACTGACGCATGCAATGACGGTCTAGGCAGAGTTTTGACTCAGGAAGGATACGTCATTGCATATGAGTCTAGGAAGCTGGAGATTCATGAGAAAAACTATGCGACCTATGACTTAGAATTGGATGCTGTCATACATGCCTTGAAGATGTGGCGCCATCATTTAATCGGAAGAAAGTTTATATTAATGACAGATAAGAAAGAGTTAAAATATTTCTTGGATCAACCTAACTTAAACGCAAGGCAAGCTAAGTGGCTAGCTTTCCTTAGTGAGTATGATTTTGAAATCCATCATATTAAGGGAAAAGAAAATAAGGTTGATAATGCTTTAAGTAGGAATGTAAAACTAAATTTTGTAGCAGCAATCAACACCTATAAAACAGATTTAGAAGAACAACTAGAGGAAGGAGTAAGATTGGATGAAAATTATCAGAAATTACAAGCAAAAGTAAGAGAAAATTTAATTGAAATTTTAAGTAGAAGGTATAGTTTAAACGAAAAAGGATTATTACTATATAAAGATAGAATATATATACCTAATGTACCTAAGATTAAGTTATTGATTTTAAATGAAATTCATAAGACTCATTACTCAGGACATCCTGGTTATCATAAGACTACAACCATGTTAAGAAATGATTATTTTTGGCCAAACATGAAAAATGAACTTGCATAATACATTACTAAGTGCTTTGAATGTCAGCAAGTAAAGACTGAACACCAACATCCAACCGGGTTACTTCAGCCATTACCTGTTCCTAGCTGGAAGTGGGAGATAATCAGCCTTGATTTTATTATAGGACTACCTAGAAATCAAAATTTGAACGACTCAATAATGGTAGTCATTGATAAACTAAGTAAGGAAGCTCATTTTATACCTGTAAAAAACTACTTACAAAGCTGCTAATATTGCTGATATTTTCCTGAAACAAATTTTTCGTTTACATGGAATACAGAAAGTAATAATTTCAGACAGAGACCCCAAGTTTACGGGCAATTTCTGGAATTCTTTGTTTAAAGGACTGAATACTACATTAAATTTTAGTACCTCTTTCCATCCTTAGGCAGATGGACAGACTGAAAGAGTGAATCAGGTATTGGAAGATCTGCTCAGAATGTATGTTAAAGAACAACCAAGTAAATGGGAAGATTACTTACACTTGGTAGAGTTTGCTTACAACAATCACTACCAAGATTTAGCAAGATATAGTCCTTTTGAAATTTTGTATGGCATGAAGTGCAATACCCCCATCTCATGGAGTAATCTAGTTGACATGTTAGTATTAGGACCTAAACTATTAAAAGAGATGGAGTTAATTGTAAAATAGGTGCAAGGTAACTTGAAAGTTGCGCAAGACCGACAGATAAGTCAAGCAGATCTTAAATGAACTCAAAAAGAGTTCCAGGTTGGTGAACATGTCTTGATTATGGTGAGGCCTAAAAAGAGTTCTCTGAGATTTGGAAGTTGTGCTAAGTTAGCACCCCGATATTGCATGCCTTTTGAAATACTGTCTAGAATAGGACATGTGGCATATCAATTGGATTTACCACCAAATTTGATGGTTCATAATGTATTTCATATTTCTGTGTTAAAAAAACATGTACATGATGCTACTCATATTATAAACTGGAATGATGTGTAGGTGGAGCCCGAAGGAGATTTTATGGTGGAACCGGATTGTATCCTTGAAAGCAGTGAGATCTTGCTTTGGAATCGCACCATTGGTTAGGTGAAGGTGCAATGGAAGCACCTTAGTCCAGAAGAAGCCACCTGGGAATTGGAGAGTCATATGCGGGATACATATCCAATTTTGTTCCAGGGTAATTATGAGGATGAAGAATAAATAACATCGAGAACGATGTTATAGTTTAAGGGGGTGTGTATGTCACATGCCCCAATTTGCAAAACATTTTATGTTTTAAGAAACATTATGTTATATTTTATTTTAAATTTTGTAATTAATGACCAAGTGGGGTCAAGGATAATTGAATGTAATTAATGAATATTTTATTAATAAATAACTGAAAGATGAGACAACAACTTAGGGAAGCTGTTAAATGAGTTTTTTACTGGTCACTTGGTGGAGAAGGCTGGGTGTAGAGCAGATTGACACTTGGTAGCATCCTTAAACTACTTCTAGCTGTTGCAGGTGGCAACTTCCTTATTTTTGTGGTCATGTTCCCCAAGAAAGTGGAACAAGAGCAGGTGGCTCATTAAGTGAAAATTGACCCAAAAGACCTAGGCATGCTAATAAAACTTCCCATTGAAGACAACTGAGGTTTCTCATTCTGGACTTGTGAATACTCTGAGTGGATGAAGTGCACAAGAAAATTCGATGGAGGGGACTAGTTGAAGTATGTTTTGAGTGGAAAAGTGCTGAAGATCTGAACTAGTGCAGCTATTCTAAGCTGAGTTCATACTATTGCATGCCTAACTGACTTACTGCTGAACACTCAATGGAGTTGCAGAGGATTACTAAACTACACCTCTCACCCAGTACTTCTACCAGTTGGACAAGGAGACAAGCTCGGGGGTCCTGAGAATTGCAGTCCAGCTTTTCTCTAGGAGTTGGTTGGGAGGAACAGGTTCCTTAAGCTATTGTCACCTCATCTACTTTTCCAGGTTCAACTTGATTTATCTAGCTATCTAAACTATTTATTGTTATCTGGAAAGTTTGAGTTAATCAATGAAATGTTATGTTTATGTTCTGTTACTACTAGGGTTAGTTACAAGAAATACTTTCATTGTTAAAATATTGTGAAACTACTGGATTAAATAGATTTGGGTAAATTATTAGAACTTATAGTTTAACTGATATATAGAAAGAAAATACCTAACTGTATTTTTCCACAGCTTTTATAAAGGTAGTACTCTAGTGTAGTAGGCTAGATTAACTTCAGATAAAGAAAATGAATGAAGTATACGTGAATGTGATTTATTAATTTCCATAGTTTTCCTAAGAGTATTACTAAAGTATACGTGAATGTGATTTATTACTTTCCACAGTTTTCCTAAGAGTTATTCAGTTGTATGCTTTTTCTTTCTATTTAGAATTTTTACTTAGATAAAGTAATCTATAATAATAGAGACAACTCTGTCTTTAGGAAAGTTTTAAAGATTTAAATATACTTAATTTGTGTACTTACTTACACAGTAGACATGTTATTTATTATAATAATTAACACTATAGTAATTATCAGACATTATAAGAACATAAATTAAATAGGTAGGAAACAATAAATAATACTAGATATTTACTGTGATATTTTATATAAGTAACATAAAAATTATAATAACATTATATTTAAAAATTAACAATGCATTTAAACTAAGAGAAATTAGGGTGTTATAATTAAAACATAATTAAAAGAAACTGTAAATTTAAAGTAATATGTCCACCTCTTTCACTAATAGAGGGGTTAAACTTTAAAACAAATTAAAGCTTATATACTGTGTTTATATAACCTTAACATTAACTAAATGAATATAGGAAAATTAAAACATCCTCCACATGGAACAAAATACTATCTGCATGATAATAAACAAAATAAAAACCCTTCATTAAAGTTCAAAACAGGGAAACAAAAAAAATTCAAGACATGTTATTCACCCCTTATTTCTTTTATTTATTTATTCATCCTCCACATTAACTAAATGAATATAGGAAAATTAATACTATCTGCATGATAATAAACAAAACAAAAACCCTTCATTAAAGTTCAAAACAGGGAAACAATAAAAATTCAAGACGTGTTATTCACCCCTTATTTCTTTTATTTCTTTTTACTAACAGTAATAATCAAAATAAGATCTAAAAACCCATTGTTCAATCTATAGTTACAATTTTACACAGAAGCAAAATAAACATTAATTTAATTTAACAATAAACTTCGATAGATTGAATTCACAAAGATTAAACCAGAACGGTTGAACAATACAAGCCTGCCCTATTATTTACAAATCACATTAACAATACATATGTATTATCCAAAACATAAATTACAAAATAGTAAGTTTCAGGCTTATCTAAGCCTTAAGTAACAGTTAAAAACCCTGAACTGAATCATATCAGTTACGTCCCTATGGCCTTTTACAACACAGAGTGATGACTTAAAAGCCTGTTCTAAAAACAACGTAACTATAAACAAAATCTACGACTGAGAAGGAAATTGTCTCAGCTATGAAATCCCTAAGCCTGCATTTCTAAAACAACCACTAGGGCTTCAATAAACTGAACCTAACATAAGTATCGACCACATGGCCTCCCAAACTTTTTTACATTACAGAGTATCCACGGCCGAGCCAAACAAACCAGAATCCAAGAAACCGAACCAACTCATTTTAAACATCATACACCACTGCAGGACAACCTCAGCGAAACCGAGGCTTACCAGAAGAAACGCTATGGTGGAGCCCCCTTTGCTTAGCATCTTTCAACTTAGGATCTATCTTTCGGATGGGAGCCTATAAAAAGGAAACCACAGTTATTATTTTAAAACCCTCTGTCTATAGTGAAATAATTAACCTAAGCAATGCAAGTTTGAACAAAATTTGAAAATTCATACATGGGTTTATGTCGTCGTCTTCACTGTGGAAATGACGGTTATTTCAAACCCTAGCCACCATTTAAAAGACAACGAGCTTCACGAAGTACTGTCAGAAGAAGAAACGTAGTGCATAGAGTTCAATATTGAACTACCAAGCCATGACAAAGCAGGGTCAAATGCCACACTGGGACTTGAGCAGTAAGAACAGTTAACACCTCATCCAACAAGACCACACTGCGATAACCCAAGAGCCATGCCCACCTCCTCATCTCACCAATGCACCAAGGAAAGAATAAAAGCACTTGCAGAGGGAAGGTAACGATATGTGCATCATTGTTGCAGAGCTAGGTAATGGTGAGAAGATGGATTCATCCACAAAACTAGAGATATTATCCAATTACACCTCTACACGAAGAAGAAGAAGACTATTGGCAGGAAGGTTTACACACTGGTTTGACAAACATGCAAAGCGGCCATGATCCTGCGGCCCCTCTTCCAGAGCAAGGTAAAAGATAGGTAAAGGCGAGATTTTAGGGTTTAAAAGAATTTATATGGTAAAAACTCCAAAGCTCAAAACCCTATGAAATGATCATCGACCACATAGCTCCAAAATTATTTGCAAAGGATGGGTTTGGTAATATAGTTCGAAACTCCTTGTTGCAGCCCGCACATAATAATGTATAAAAATTAATACCATATTATATTTCATGTCATGGTTTCATTATCTTATGCTATGGTTTTATGCTTGTTTTATCCATAGTAAATAACATGGGAGGTAGTAGCTAAACTAGGTCCTTAGTATAAGATAAAACCTTTGAAATGGTATAAGAAAACTTATACTATACATTTTTTTTCACATAATAAACAATGCTTTGTAATTGGTTTTAGGAAGATACAAAATGGAGAAGGGAGTCATTTATATGTATATACTTGTAACTATAGAAGATACCTAGCTAGGTCCTTGGTTTAGGTATTAAATTATGGATACTAGTATATGGTTTATCAATAATATCCTTATGGGATGAGAAATCATACAAAGGATAATAAGATAGACCTCTATGAAGAATAATTTTTCTTTCCTTAAAATAAAAAGTAATAACGCTGTAGTTTGAAAGAAAAACAATTTGTATCAAGGCATCTCTATTTTGGTAAGTATTAGAATAGCTATAAACTATCCTATGTACTAAGTACTAGTTTTCATGTGTGTTATCAGTCAACGTATTTTATGACTTTAATTGGATCATAGATCTTCTAGGTTACTGTAACTCATTATTTTGTAGAAAGAAATCTCTATCACAAGATTCATTTTACTAGAATTACATACAAGTTTTAAACTGAGAATAGAATGATGGAAGTTGAACGAACAGGTTTTAGCACTGGCGAGTTGGAAGAGTAACTGAACTAAGTTCAATTTATTAAAATTACTATTATTACTATCAACTATGAAGATCATAAAAATTGGGATCAATGATACCTCTTTTAGTGCTCAAGCTTTAAAACAAATAATTTAACTAGCATTTTATTTTATGCTAGTTGGGATGATAATTTCGATATGGGAAAAAATGGTAACAAAACTTCTTCCCTGTAAAGGACCTGTAAAAGCTAAGTAAGCCTCGATCTCAACTGAAGTTCTTTCTTACTTGTCATAAGACAGTAAAAACATACTTAGTATTAAGATTTAGACATAGGATTCATTTCCTGTTATTCCAAATCATAACCTGCTAAATCAAATCCTTAACATGGAATTATGAAGACAAACTAATAAATATACAGAACTAGAGATTTACAAAATGTTCAGTTCTAGTTAATACTGTTGAAAGTAACCGTTAGCAGTTATTTGTTCCTAGGCAGTGACGACTACGAACATTTTATGTTACATGAAAAATTTTAAATTTTTATGATTTTTTAGAGTATTACATTGATGCTGAAATATACGCCGTAAAGTGTGAGCCACAGATGGAGTAGTAGACTAAAAGCAAAAGGAAAAAAGAAAAAAGTGGGCAATACTAATCAACTTGCATGTAGGGAAAAAAAGCATCTATGTCATGCATTCCCCATATTTCGTGTTCATGAAAAAAACAAATTGCTAAGAATAGAAGTTTTCTTGAACTCTTGGGAAACTGAGTCTAGAATAAGATCTGATCAATGTCAATGTTTAGATTCACTTGTAATAGAACTATCTTGATGGAATCTCATAGAATCTTAAACCTCCTGTAGTGTCAGCACAAATGGGGGTTAACACTTACATTCTGAGATTGAGGTCATTACAAGGACTGATCTATAATCTTATGTAATTCTACTGTATGTCGTAAGTTTTTTGTTATCACAGTGAACTTTTATGCAGTTGTGTTGATTTGTATGCATGATTTCTTAAGTTATTTGCTAGTATTGAAGTCTACAAATGCCTAGGCAGTCAACTTAGGGACTTGACCTTGAGACCTCCTACTTTCTATTCATAGCTCTCAACCAGTGGATCTAGCCCACTAGCCTTTTGATGTATGTGTATGCTATCAATGTTCTTTGAAAAAAGAGTGTGCTATGTCATGTTAGCATATCCATTGATGCTAATTGGGAAAATCAACGTTTTTAGAAAACTGCACTACTTTTAATTATGTTGGTATCAGAGCTGATAACGTTTGTGTTTCTCAGAGCATGCAGTGCATAGTAAGCCTTTCCCTTAAAGTTTGACGTGCAAGTGAAGAATTTTAGGCACACTTTTTCCACAGTAATAAGCTAACAATTTGTTTGATTTTGTGAATTGAATAAGTTATATACTATGTTACAAGAAACGAGAAATAGGAAATGGAACGAGAAACGAGAACGGTACGAGAAACGAAGTCTACAGGTTTCGCACATACAAGAAACAAGGAGAGAGAAAAAATAGTAACATTGAAGATAAAGAAGAGGTGCAAGATTGTAAAAACTCTTTTAATAGCTTTAGTGATAAATATTTGACTTGAATGTAGAAATTGATCATATATATTTTTGAAACATTTCCCAACATCAATCTATAACTAGACCCATCTTACAAATAATTAAAAATAATCAAAATAATTAAATAAATAGATATAAAAAAGTAACACAATATTTTTTTGGCTTTTTTTTTTATATTCATCACTAATTACCCTAATTAAATATTCTGAAACCTCTTTTTCTATTTAAAAATATGCTATTAATATAATTGATAAATTTGTTAATATTTATTAAACTTAACTTCAATAAAATTTTAATAATTTTAATTATTAATTTTAACACCTGCTAACCAAACAAGAGATTATTCAAACAATTTTTGTTTGTGTGCTACTGCTATCTAAGAAACCAAAGAAAACTAGTAATTATAACACCTTATTATTCTAAAAATAAAACGCAATGACTTAAAAATCATCCAAACTGTTATGTTTCGGATATTATGTCGAAACTTAAATATTCCAGTCATAATGCCATATTTACAAAGTAGAAATTACCGGGTAAATGCATCGTTCTTGATGTAGAATTTATAAGTATGTACAATTGATGTAGAATTTACAAGTATGTACAATTAATGCAGTATAATTTAGGTTTATAATGCCAGCTTACTTCAGCATCATTTTCCAACCTAATGGCAAGGTTCTTGAAGGTCAATCTTCCGCACATGAGGTGCGAGTTAATTGTGAGAATTAACCAGTTTCGGGCTAGATTATTGCACCCTGAAGGGAGGAGCACCCATCATTCTCCGGGTTGATGTTCAAAACAATAAAATCAGTTGTCTCATACATGAATATGTAGTTAAAATTACAGAAACGACTTGCAAAAACGATACGAAACGATGATCGTTTTCTAAGAAATGGTTTCAGCCTATTAAAAATGGGAATAGCCTTAGAAAACGATGTTTCCCATCTTATTCTCATTTCTATGTCATTTTTACCAGGAAATGCTTGTGGCCGTTACATTTCTGGTAACATAGGTTATAGACCCACTCTTGTTGCTTTCATTGAGAAAGTGTTGGAAAATTTTGGCGAAAAGTTATATAGAAGGTTCCTTGTGAGGATTGGAATTATACTTCGTTAAAAATAAAAAAATATTGAGTAGTTTTTACCAGTGCTAACTTTGGACCATAGTCTAAATTGCCGAAGAAGAAAATATGGGAAAATTTTGGATTCTCGAGGATACTTAGAAATCATAGAGGGGTTATGGTAAAAGAAGAGTAGGATTGTTGACTCTACAACAAGAAAGAAGAGGTGGATATCACAAGGGTCTTCCAGCACAAAGCTCAGAATAAAAGCAGCCTATCATTGGTGGGTGGGGAGGAGGAGATATAGAGATAAAAGAAGAAAGATCAGGGAGGGAGTTATAGCAGAAATATTACCCTTCCTTGAAAATAAACATTACCAAAAAGACTTGTAACAGTACATGTATGTCTCTAAGTGAAGTGCTGGAACTGCCTTAGAAGTTGCTACAACATAGGGTCCCACCTTGATTATTGATTTAACTCGCACATAAACTTCTTCCAACTCCAAACACTTTTTGCAGCCATCGATTGGGGTTTCACTAGTAGCAGAAACTTTTGTCATTGTTCTGGGAGAAAATTTCAATCCTCTTCGGAAAAATTTTCCCCGGGCGGGTTTGTACATTTACTTTGACAGGCTTGGGTTATTTTTGAGACTCTAGCCACTTGGGCCTTAGTCTCTATGGTACAAAGTTCGATTGCCAATACTTCGGGTTTATGAACGGTTCTTTAGAAAACATTAATTACAACAATTTTGAGCATTACATTAGTATTGACTTGTCCCAAGCGATTTTCACTTGTTTAGTTAGTGAGTAGAGACAAACTAGGATATCTAATATCATGTAATGTTTGTTGTTACACCAAAACCTGCAGATGTTGGTGAAGATTTGAAACCCAACACAAGCGGGTTTGTACATTTACTTCGATAATCCTGGGTTATTTTTGAGACTCTAGCCACTTGATCTGTACAAAGTTCGATTGCCAATACTTTGGGTTTATGATCGGAATTTAGAGTAGTCGATCAGTATAAATTAAGACTAGTTTCTGTGATTGAGTGTGAGAGGTTGCCTCCTGAATAAATAAGCTATAGATGCATAAGGAGATTTGAAGACCTTCATGGAGGATAAACAGTTATTAGCAAGAATTAACGTTTGCAATCTAAAATAGCATTTTAAGCCATGGGAAGTGATATGGGTAGGTTAAAATTTTCATAAAGGTTTATTCCTTTCATATCTAATGGTCGTTTGCCTAATATGTTCACATAGCGGGTCGTTATTTTTATAGTTAAATCATTTAAAAAAACCGTTGACCTTGATGGTTGGTCAGGGGATTAGCTTCCACTTTTACTATGTCTTTACGTTTACGGAAGCAGAGATTTTAGCTAATAAGAAGCAATTTTAGGTTTTATTAGAGGACAACAAGAGTGTTGTCTAATATACCTAGTATCCCTTGTTCTCCATCATTGTAAAAGCTAATATACCTAGTATTCCTTGTTCTCCATCATTGTAAAAGCTTGGTAGAGGTTATGTGATATCTAGTTTTGTTAGTAGAAGAGACATAAGGGTAGTGGTTTCTTTCAAAATATGGTCCATGAAGGTCAACAAAACTAAAAACACAATTTTCTACAATCTTGAAATGGTTTCTTAAGAAACAATCGTTGTTTGCTTGACTATTTTTGGAATTTCTAGCCCAGTTTCATCAGGCTTACCATTTTTTAAACATTAAAAACATAAAATCAAGGGAGTTCATGATATTTGCCATTGAAAACATTTAGGCATGATTTTGGGTTGAATTAGGAAATTGAAATTTTCTAAATTCAAATGTTTCTTTTTAGATATTTTTAAGGTGTGTAGTTGCAATTTAAATAATTTATAGAGTTCTTACTTAGATGTTTTTAGGTTTAATTTTGGTTTGAGAAGAGTCCTTGATATTTATTGAGTGGTATTATCATAAGAAAGGAAAACATTTCATTGTGAGTGTTATTATCATAAGAAAGGAAAACATTTCATTGTGAGTGGTATTATCAAAATAAAGGAAAACATTTCATTATGATTAAGAGATTTTTTCAAGTTTTTAAAATTTTCTAGAGAAAATATGTTAACACTTTAACATGGAAAATATTTGTATGGAAAATATATTAACAATTTAAAGGCTTATCGTTTCGATGTTTTTAAGGCTTGTAGTTGCAATTTTAACAATTTACAAAGTGCTTGCTTAGATGTTAGGTTTAATTTTGGCTTAAGAACAATTCTTGATTTTTATTAAGTTGTATTATGATAAGAAATGAAAAGATTTTATTGGGATCTTAGGGACTTTTTCAAACCTCTAAGTTTTTCTGTGGAAAATATGTTAAGAGTTAAGTGTGCTTGGTGATCTTTAGGCTCTTTTCCACCTTCAATATTTTCTTAATCTCTCATCGTTTCTTTTATGCGAAACCTCCAAACTCCATTTCTTGTTATGTTTCCCATTTCTCATTTTTTGATAACATAGGTAGTTAGTATACACCGTGATTTAGCTCCATACAAAAAACTATAATACGATACTTGGTTGCAGTTTTACTCTATACCCTCCTTTTTTTATTTGTATTAAAAACATTTTGAAAAAATAATAATTTTTATGTCTTGTGAAACAAAGGGTGAAATATGTTTACCTTTTTTATTATTGAATCAATGACGTAATAATGCGATGCTCAATAACATTGACTTGTTATATTCATTTGTAAATTAAAACCCACTAATAAAACTGTAATATTCAAAAATATAAATATGAACTTAATAAAAGGATTCCTATTGAAAAGTTTCACCTCTACATTAAAATTGTGTGTATCACCACACCCTCCTCCCACCCAAAAAAAAAAATAATAAATAAAAAGATTGACCAAATAATAAATAATAATAAGAAGAGAAATTTGACCACGACCCCACCTCCTCCCCCAACTCCACCCCCCCCACCCTGCCAACCAAAAAAAAAAAAGATTGCTACCATAGTAATAAGAGTATTTGGACAAAATCTTGGGAAAAAAAGACATGGATAGCTATCATAGTAAAAGGAGAATTTGGACAAACATCATAGTGTCTTTCTATTATGTAAACCTTAAGCTCTATGAAAGTTATGTAACATGGATTCTCTTCCTATGGAGCTAGATCCAGGGGAGAAATATTTATTGGAGGATGAGTTGTTTAGAGCCATCATGACTACTTCCAAACCCTCCTCCTCTACTCCTGCTTCAATGTTGAAAATCGTCAAGATTTCCTCTATTACAGAGGTTAAGATATCATCTTTTGCTACCAGTGAAAATATTTAGTGCTTGTAGATAGGGGATTAGCAAGAAATTTCATAGGATTATGGCCTTCCCTAAGGGCGATAGAAATTTGTTTAAACAAAAATTGGAAGCCCCTCTTGAATGGAGCATTGGAGCTTAACTTGTGTGGTAGAGGTTACTATCTTTTCCTCTTTGAGAGGAAGAAAGATTGATATCTTACATTAAGAAGTGGGCCTTAGTCCATGGGGCCAAGAAGCATGTATTTGGATAGGTGGAGTATGTCCTTTGATCCATAGAAAGATGTACCAATCATTCTAGTTTGGATAAAGATTTTGCACCTATTGGTGCATTATAGGAGTAAAGAAGATTTGACATCTTTTGGAAACTCTTTGGGATTCTACATTGGAAAAGTAGATCCAAAACCCCCATGTTTGCATGTGCACGAATTTGTTTTGAGGTCAAATTGGAGAAGGGTCTACTAGAGGACATAAATCTTACTATGGATGGATGGGCACATTTGAAAAAAATAGATTATGAGCAACTCCCATTTAAATGCAAGGTCTTTCATGAGTATCGTAACACCCCGGTTTTGACCCTGTTTGCATTAAAAATGTATATGATGTATATATTGTAATTAATCATGGTGAGGATCTAAAGGCAAAATCCCCACCAACGATTTAGCGTTTTATGTTTTGGCGATTAAAATCTATGCCGATGGTATTTTGTGCTAGCCCGACACATTATAATTTGGACATCATGTACATATGCAATTTAATTAAAATACCCACAACCAGCTATGTCAATGAAACATTAAATAGATGGGGGCATGATTTCCTAAAGATAAGGGGGGGCGGGGGGGGGGATATTCAAACCTTTGAGCCAATGGGGAAAAACCAAATGTCAAAGGGAGAACCCATCAACTATCAACTACCCATTTTGTCTTTTGTGCCCAATCATTTATTTCTGCCAGAAATTGGTTGAGGTAGTTATTACATGGGGATGGGAAGAGTATGGGAGTCAAAATTTGAATTAGGCAGAGCACCCATTTTGGAAAATTGTGTTTTGACTTCCTAAGCAAGTAAAAAACCCAAAAACGTATGCCCATTCTATTATGCATTCATGTTTTCATTTTCCTCACCATTCTCCTTCACGTTGGGGCTCTTTCAGGTAGCTGGATATTCCTGTGTGTTTTCATTTCACGTTTTGGTTGTTTTAATTAATTTTCCCCATGGATGGGAGGTCATTTTTGTAATGCCCAATGGTTGGGTTGTCTCCCTCACGTTTTCCTGCCATTTTCCTCATTTTCCATGCCCAGGAAATTTGTTTTTTTGTTGCTGAGTGAATGGCAAGCAAGGATTCACGATTTTGGGGTTTATAGCAGTCGTTTTTGCTCATGAAATGCACAGAATCGTTGTTGAGTTTGAAGTTCTCACCCAAGGGTCTATTTGCCCATTTTACCAATCTATTTTTGGATGAAAAACATTTTTACTCAAATCCAGAATTTGCATTTTGTTGTGTGTGCACTCATTTGTTTTGTTCTGAACTGGTTTGGAGTGGAAGAGGGAAGAAATAGCTTGATAAACCTAGTGTAGAAAGGAACCACACAGAGAGATCAAGAGGGGTTGGTGATTCTTTCTTGTACACCTTGAAGAGCACTGAAAGGGAAGGCATATCCTGAGAGATTGTGTAGCAGAGAAGGGGATGTTTTCTTGTGTTGGGTGTGTAGGTGTTGGGAAAACCAAGCCAGATATGGTGTAGGTGTCCATAGCTCTATGGTTGAGCTCACTAGCTTAGCAATTCAACCTTCCACCTCCTTAGCAACTTGATAAACCCAACTGTGTTTGGCTTGGATAAGTTTTGATGTGTATTTGGCTATGTGTGAGCCCGTTGTAGTTCCCTTATTCCTTGTGGGGATCATGCCCAACTCGGGGGTGGCAGTGCTACTAAGAGATTGATGAGGGCACTAGACTATGGTTGGGTGGAACATTGTAGTGACATAGCTGGTTGCATGACAAGCTACTGTTGGATGAAGTTGTCATTGATGACAATTTGATGACTACACATTAATGACAAAGTTTAAAGTTGATATGACTATGTGTAAAGGACATGGCAGCATAGGTTGATCAGGACACCTAATGAGTCAGATGACCCATACTGTGGTCATTTGAAGATGATTTGGACAAGATAAGTTTTATGTACCAGCAAGCATGATAAGGCAAATGGATATGCAATGACAAATGTGGATTTGAGGTGACTGCGGGCATCTTCAGAAAGCTAACAAAGGTTGTTGTGGGCATCTCCTACGCCCTAACTGCGGGCATTCTAAGTAAATATTGTGGGCACGTTTTGAAGGGTCAGAAAATCCCTTGTGGGCATACATGAAAGGCATTACAAAGGAGACCTTGCGGGAATGTTTAAGAGCTTCGTGGGCACATTTCTAAAGGTAGTTGCGGGCATCTTAGACAGACGTTGCGGGCATCTCTAAAGGCCTATTGTGGGCATCTTATGGAGTTATAAAATGCAATTTGATGATGTGGCAAAAGGAAAATTTATAAACATATATATTTAATGAGGAAAATATGGAGATAGGGATATTATGGAAGTGAAAAATATCAAATATTATTTGATAAAATGGAAATGAAAATGATGTGATAAGGTCGACCATCCTAAAATGAATTGATTTATTATTTAAATGACAAATATAAAATAAACTTGATATGTTGACCTCCACAATCTGTGGAGAAGGAAAAGTATAAATAAAAGACAACCAACGAATGAGTGAAAGTGTGAACTCACAGCTGTTGTTGGTCTGAGGAAAGACTCGGTGACTGAGGTAGGATTTACACAGTCCCGAATTTAATAAATGAAGGTGAAAGAGTTTGTTGGTTCCATGTGACTGAGGGAGGAGGTAGCAGCAGACATTTTTGAAGTCTAATTTTTTTTTGATATTTTCAAAGGTTGAAGGCAGCCACAGTAAGTAAATTTCGGTGGAGTCCGAGTTAAAAACCCCAAAATTGAATTGCTGTGCTTTAAGGAGGTCGATTTAGTGGGATCGGTTTGCTGTGGTAGAAAGGGCCAAAATTGTGAGGCCAAATCATGGAGAAAGGGTAGCTGCTATATGAGTGGGTTCAGATTAGAGGAGGACGCAATTCCGTACAATGCCACAATTGTTGTGGTGAGTAGGGCGTGTATAGAGGAGGTCACATTACTTCATTCAACCACTCTAGTAGAGGAAAAACGTTGGCAACACTTATGATTACTCTGTTCTGAGCTATCTTTTAGAGTGTATTCATTTCCAGGTCTCAGGCAGAGAGGGAAAAATCGCTGTGTGCGTGAAAAGGGGTCTGTACATTACAAGAAGGGCTTAATAGTGGAAGTATTTGCTATCAGAAGTATCATTTCGTACATGGAACTACGTCTCTCAACATTCAATCCAAATCATGCCCATTCTGAGGAGCTATCAGTGATTTCATGGAGTAACAAGCTACAGGACATTGTTGGACAATTACACAGTCATTTTCAGAATGTGTTAAACCTGATTTATTTGACTTAGGGTGGCCATAAGCTGATGTTTATTTACTGTTGGTGAAGTTCCCAATAAGATGAGCATTTTTTCTTTATCTTAATCAATTATATTCTCTATCAGCCTGTACGTGTGATCCAGTTGACTGTGCAACTTTGGGAAGAGTCATTGCTTATCAAATGAGGTAAGGAGAATGCTTATTTCAAATCTCTATTCTTGCTTGTAATCACCATCTAAGGGGAATTTGGGTCATTCTCTGTGTTTTTGGAGTGTTACCATAGCGGGAGAAGTTAGAACCTGTCTTCTATTAGAAGGGTGCACCCATACCATTGAAGAGAGTACATCACATATATAATAACTCTGCCTTAATCCAATTCGTGGGAATGGAAAGGTCTTTACAGTCCCGAAAAGACCAGTGTTCATTACCAAGGATACCACAGGTATCCTAAGAGTTGTTTGTATTGTTTTCAATGTTTTGGCAAGTTTGGTCTGCCCCCTCATCTACAGGCAGTCTGAAGAAATAACGTACAGCTGCTACAAGTCACCATTCATCTACTATTTTAATAGTGACAAATATCATAATAGCCTTGGCATGACAGTGATAGCAAGTTGAGGGTTTCATATGACATGAGCAGTGTCTTGAAATAGGCAAAACTATAATGAGCAGCAGTGAAAAATTGAGAAAGTTCTTGTAGATGATGATGAAGCAATGTTGAAAGCTAAACATAGAATTTTAAACTATGTATGCAACATAAATATTAGAGCTGATTGGTACTTGAACAAAGTTGATCTTAATCAATCTGATTATAAGATGTTTAGGACGAGAACCTTTGATTATATGGATAATCTCCAAAAGAAAAATGCTGAACTAAAGGAGTTGCTTAAGAAACTTAAGCATGAAGGAGTAGGTTGGGTAAAATTGCCGAAGGAAAAGGAAGAAGAAAAAGAAAAGCTAAAGATTGATTTGATCGATCTAACCCTAGAACAAAAGAACCATGTTAAAGATTCAAAAATACTTGAAGAAGAAAGAGAGGCAAATCTTGATTTGAAAACTCAGCTAGAAGAAGCCAAGAGAACAGAAGAAGCATTAAGAGGTCAATTGGAAGAAAAAGAAGTGACAAATCAGAAGCATGAGTTTGAGATTGTCAATCTCAGAAAGAAGATTGAAAAATCAAAGCATCATGAGAAGTTCAATAGTAGCTTTGTCAAGTTGGATAAATTATTGGATTGCCAAAGGTCTCCCTTTGACAAATGTGGTCTTAGGTTTAGAAAGGTAGAAGACAATCTAGAAGAAGACAAGTGGTCTCCAAAGACCCCAAATGCTGGTCCATCAATGAAAAGGATGCATCCTATGTACCTGCACATGATAACAAGGATGGTGAATGTTCAAGAACACATCAAGAAGCTGACCTCATTTCTCAAAGCAAAGATTCAACTCCAAGAAGGAAACAAGGTCCAAGGTATGAATATGAATTCAATGGTTATTGTTATTTTTGTTCTAACTTTGTTCATAAGGCTATGGATTGTAGATTCTATGGAAGAAGAAGGGCTGGAAGCCCCAATGACTTAGTTAGATGTTGGACATGTAATCAAGTCGGACATGTTGCTGCCACATGTCACACATTGAGATGCTACACCTGCAGTGGGTTTGGCCACAAATCCCAAGAATGTGCAAGTCAAAGAATTCAACCAAGCAGGAGTACTTCATATACATCAGCAAGAAGATTTGAAAATCATAAGACAAATTCCTACAATTAGGGACACTCTCAGGCATGGAGAAATGAAGCTGATCAAAGAAGTGTTGGAAGTTCCAACACCTCAGTCAGGTGCTGGACATGCAACAATATTGGTCACATTGCTGCATATTGTCATATGACGACGTGTTATAACTGCAGTGGCCTTGGACACAAAGCTCAAGATTGTTGGAGTACCCAGAAACAACACGTGAGAATTTTCCTATACAGCTCATCAAGGAAAGCCAGTACAGATGAAGGATCAAATGCTCAAAGCGCGGATGCCAAGAAACAAGTATGGATGAGGAAGACTGAGCAGTTGTAGATAGGAGAGGTTGATGAGAGCAAGGAGGATGGTTGGCATATGGCAAGCCAAGTGTAAGGTCTCTCAAAGACCTTAACACACCTTGAGTTCATAAGGCTGGAGAATGAACTCAAAGGAGAAGGGATGGTTACTCCATGCATACAGACAGGTCCTAGGATTGTGCATGTCGATAGGAGGAGCAAATACTAGTGAGCAGTGATCAGATATTTCAGATACAGGTATGTGGACACCCTTTTCCATTGATGCCAAAGGGGGAGAGATGAAGACAAAGGGAGAGCTGCGGACAAAAGGGGAGCATGCTCATAGGGGGAGCATGAGTTGTTGTCATCAATGACAAAGGGGGAGATTGTTGATGAAATTGTCATCGATTCCAAAATGGACTTGAGGTGGCCCCACAGGATGTCATTGATGCCACCAAGTCCCACCTGTAGTGCCTTGACCCCTTACATAGTGGGTTTGTGCCTTGAAACACCTTGTACCTAGTTGACAAGGTCCTTGTTCCCACAAGGCTGGATCTTGAGGACGCTGAAGATGTTGAATACCTTGCTGATGATTTTGAAGACCCTAGATATGGTCCTAAAGCCTTGGTAGATGATGGAGAAGCCCTAAATGGCTTGAAGAAGCATTAATGACCCATTCTGTGGTCATTCATGCTATGATGGTGTCATGGTAACCCAGGAGAAACCAAGCTACCCCACAGGTGATATCATGCTGGATCATGTGGTTGAGGCAGTTAAGGAAGCCCATGAAGCCCCTTGGCATGCCAAAGAAGCCTTTGGAACACCAAATGGGCCAAATGACCCATTTTGTGGTCATCTGTGGCTTGCATGGTTATTGATGGTTTGATGGAGTCTTGAAACCCTTGGAGAAGTCTTGGTTGACATGTTGAAGCCTTTGGAACCTTGAAGATGTCCTTATGATAATGAATACTTGTAGATGTGTAGCCCTTGATTGATGAAGCCTCTTGCATGGTGAAGAAGACTTTGAAAAGGCCTTTGGACCCACACACTTGGTGGTTTAATGGTATTGAAGGAATGTTGAAGATGATGTGCTGGTTGGAGATGGTATCATGGTGATGGGGTCCTTGATGATGCCCTTGTGACAACTCTTGGTGACCTTGATCAAATGATGATTCAATGACTTGTGATGATGTGATGAGTTAAACTCACTTGATGGTCGGCCCCAAATTAATATTCAAATTCAAATTACAAAATAAAAATAATTGAAATAAAAAATATAAGACAAGTCGGCCCTAATTTGAGGAGATAAAAATATTGAAGGAGTATTTAAATACAAAGCAACCAACGAATGAGCAACAAATTTGACTGAGGAAAATTCAGAGGTCTGTGGCAGCCGCAGCTCTGATTTTTCAGTGACCAAATGACTGAGGCAGTTTGACTGGAAATTTCATGGGAGCAGTGGAGCAGCTCACAAGAGTTTTTTTTATCATCTCTTGGGTAGTAAGAGATATGGAAAATCACAGAGCTTGGATTGAGGTCATGTAGAAGAGTGCATTGAGGCAACCACATACCGAGTTTTCACAAGAGAATATTTTTTTTTTTGCGTCTCTTTCTACTAAGTGACAGTCCAGTTTTGGACTTGTCTTGGGGTTTTTACCAACGAAGATTGAAGGCATAAAGCTCGATTCTAGCTCTAAAATTTAGGGTAAAGGAGTGACTAAGAGGAAACCGCAGTAGTTGAAGAGCATAAAACTCAACCCAAAATTACAGAGATGATAGTGAAGTGGAAAGTGTGGAAGTTCCAGCTCTAAAACTCGGGTAAATGGTTCATTTTATTAGCCCCAGTGAAGATTGATAAAATTATAATCAGTTCGTGGGTGGAGATGTAATTTTCGTTGGTGTTCTTGAGCTATGATTTCGGGTGAAGGGAGCACTAATGTAGCCGCAACAAAAGACTATTTCTGTACAGAGTCTAGGTTTAGAGAATGTTTTCTACAAATTTTTATCTTTGGATATAGCCCTGATTCTCGGGTATATAAGGATCAGGTGAGACACAGTAGATTGATGGTATCTTTAGCTCTGATAGAAAAATCTGAATTCATATTTATTGGCAATAGGTTGAACATTGAAAACCTTGAAATTGGACTTCATTCTCTGATTTCGGTAGCCACAATTGACTGTGGAAGAAAACTCGAGCTATAGACCGAAGGAACTCACACATAGTTTAAACGTGGGATGAGAAATTGTTTGAAGCTAAGTTTGTTTTTATATTCTCATAATATGAAGGGGTGCATTGGATGTAAAGTTGAAAAGGTAAATAATGGTCACTTCCACGATGGTGTGGTAGAATACACTTATAGTGGCAAAGCACATTCATGTTGAGATGAGGCAAGGTTGTAGAGCACATGTTTCTCATTGCTAAATATGCATAGACAATGACCTAGTTACAGAAAGTGAATACTTTGCTTGGCAGTAGTGCTTGAAAAGATTTTGTGATGACTTGATTAAATTGTGATGAAAGACTTGATGTGGCAATGATTGACAACATACAGTGTAGTGGCGATGATCTCTTTACAGTCTGTGTAAATCCTGCTATAGAATCCATAGTTGAATTCTAATGACATGATGTTGTTGACTATGAAGATGATATGTTGAAGATGATGCACCCTACCAGAGCTGTATGATGACTTGACAGTGAACAGCAGAGATGAGCAGACCTTGGTGATTGATGACTTGATGAAGAGATACTTTGAAGGCATGAGCAGACTCTTGACAAGGTAGACAAGATTGGTAATCTTGGAACCTTGATGATCAGTATTGCAGCAGTAAAGAATAATGAGCAGAGAAACAAGACTACTTGTTTGTGTAAGAATTGATGATACAGTGCTGATTGAGGATAGTCTTTTATAGGGATGTTTGGAAGTCTATTGGATAGGAAATATAGAAATGATGCCTATACCCATCATACATAGGATGATGCCCTAGTTCCAGTTACAGAAATAGTAATGAATATGCAAGAAGTATTTGTGATTTTCAAGAATTGATGGACAGAATGATGTATTCGTTATTATGGTCAGAATGATGTGCATGTAGGTATGGATAGAATGATGATGAACAATTGATGATAGGACCGAGATAGTATGTTGATGCTGATTGAAGAGGTGCTAGAGATAAGTGTTGGTGTGATGTGACAGTGATGAAAATGTGTTGAGACAGTGAGCTTAAATTGTAAATGCAAGCTTGACTTGCATTTGAGGTTAGGATACCTCAAACCCTTCTTAGCAGGGTCTGAGAAAACCAGGCAGGGTCCTGGATGCAGTGTAGGTGCTCTTCATATCAGTAGGTGCTGATTTTACCTCATAGTTGTAGCCGGACCAAAACTAATACAAAAAGATTACAAAATTATATGGTGTTGTGTTCTTTTGTGTTATGGTTCTTGATGATCAAATGCTTATGATATGTGAATGATGAAGTGAAAGATGTTTGTAAAATGATTATGCAAATGGTAGAATAGTGGAGTGATGAATTGGTAGCTAATTGTGACAAGTTAAGAAAAGTTTTAAAATTGGATTTACATTGATTCACCCCCCCTCTTAGTGTCTAACAGCTTCTTCATAAGATAAGTATCTCTTGTGTATGCACCCCTGCAATTGTATTTGCTTGTTTTAATGAATTATGATGAACATGATTATTGTTGAATGAAATGTATTTGCTTCCATTGTAGATTGCATCATGCATATGTGTATGTTTTTATGTTCAATGCATTTTTTATTGCTTATGTTCATGGGGTTTAGATCCCCGCTTAAATGATAGTACGATCCGTCACGTCGCATCCCCATCAACGATGAGGGGACATGACAAGTATGGGAATTTCACTTGAAATAACCCTAAACTAGCTGCACACCCTGGTATGATGGGAAATATGACATATGGTAGCAAGTTTTCAAAGAAGGAAAAAAACCCTAGTGTCTTTGGATCCAAAATCAACTCGTTCTTCTATTGTAGGTCTTTCTATGGATCCTTAACTACCCTCCTCCAAAAAGTTTAAGGTTCTCTTTGAAGTGGATAAAGAAGAGACCATGGAGAAAGAACCAAGCTTGAAGTGGGTGAAATAAGATGAAGTAAAAAAAATCCCTAGAACAACTAGTATTGGAAGGGATATGCTTGGATGGAACCTACATTTCTCCTTTCCCACGAAGGTGATTCAAGAAGTCCAAGGGTTGTAGGTGAAAATATAGGCCACCCTGGGAAGCATTCAAACAAGGAATGAAGAAAAGAAAACTATAGGGAAAATGATAGAGGAAATAGAGGAGAACATGTCGATGACAAATAAGCTAGGAAGGAAATAAACCAAGGACAAGAGAGAGGAAAGAATGGAGAAAGAAAAGGTTGTGGATGTAAAAATGTTTCTTAATAAGAACATCAAAATGGAAATCTCAATATGTTGTTTGACAGATGAATGAGAACATGGGAAAGATGTTGTGGGGCCAAACTCAAAAAAATAATAATGAAGTTGGTCTCTTGGAATTGTCGAGGCATGGGAGGTAAGAAAAAAACAAAATCTATTAGAGAGTTATTGTATCAAGAAAACCCGTCTCTCCTTCTAATCCAAGAGACCAAAATGGAAGTTAGGGAAGCTACAAATTTATTGCAAAAATGTGGAATAAAAGTTAACTCATAGAAAAAAGTGCAAGTGGGGCATCCAAGGGATTGTTACCCTTTCGGATTCTAGGAGGTACAAGAAAATAGAGCACGTGGAGAATCAAAACTAGCTTATGATGTTGCTTGAAGATATAGAGACTTTGGAATGGATTAGAGTACACAATGTGTATGGGCTTGTATTATACATAAATAAAATTGAATTTTGGATATCATTAAATACACTACATGACTATGGTTTCTCACAAAACAACATAGTTGCGATGGAATTCAATGTTACTATTTTTGACAAGGATAGAAGGGGAGGGATCCTGGTTAGATATCCCTTCAGAGAATGGTTGGAGGATTTAATGGTGGATTTGAATCTAGTGGATTCCCCTCCTAAAAATGAAGTCTTCACTTGGTCAAATTGAAGGATTGGTCTGAGCCACATTACAAGAAGGTTAAATCATTTTCTTGTTCACAATTCCTTTCTTATAAAACACTTTATTATTTAGTCTGGAAATATTCCCTTGGTAACCTCAGATCACAAGCCTATTGTGCTATCTTTAGAGGAATCAAAAGATCAAGGTCCCATTTCATTTCTCTTTAATCCATTATGGATGAAGGAAGATGAAGTTTTGGGCCTTGTCCATAATACTTGGATTACATCCATTAAAGGTTCCCTAATTTTTATTTGGGAAAAAAAACTCAAATCAACTAAATGGGGTTTGAAATATCAGGTAAAATAAAATCACCAACCTATAGATAAAAGGTGACGGGAGATACAAGTTGAGTTGGAGAAACTTCAAGAAGAAATGTAAGGGGAAGAAATAATTAAAGAAACAATGTAGAGAGAAATAATTAAATCAAGAAATGTTGGTAGTTGGGAGACATGAAGAGGACCCATGGAAACTATCATGTGTCTTTCTAGATGACCACCATGGGGGATGACTTGTTATTCTATCCAGTCCCCATAGGCTATAATTAGTAGAATAAGGGATGAATTAATTATACAATGTCACTTGAGTCTAAAACCACTTTCTAAAGTGACTTTATAGAAGTCATTGAAGTTAAAATTGGCGCAAAAGGGTAAAATTGGGCCAAAAAGGTTCAAAATGAGAATAAAAACCACTTTATCACTAAAAGGTTATTTTTAAATTATAAAGTGAGAAAATTGGAGAAAAGGGAGTTGAAGAGTCACAAGAGTGAAAAAGGGATATAAAAAGTGAGAGGGCCCACTCTCTCATTCATTCTTGTCATTTGTATTTTTGAAACTTGAGAGCTCTTGAGATTTAGCTTCTCCTCGATGAAATCCTAAGAGGAGGAGAACAATTTCAGTGGTGAGACAAACCTACCCTAGCTATTGGAAGGAGAAATCACTTAGATTTATCACTTGATCTTCATTGTCGGGATATAGCTTATTCCTCATTTCTAGATCTACGACATATTAAATATTTCTAGTAGCTGACATGGAGGGAGCGTTTCTAATTTGGAGTTCAGTTTAGTAGGGTGTGGGTGCACTTTCTCTTTGACCAACTTGTATAAGGGCACACAACAGGAATATTGACATCATATCTAAGGGAAGATTCATTTGTGAAGTGAAGAGTTCATACACAGTCACTTTCCATACCCTAACCACATCTAAGCAAAGGAAAGAGGATTGGGACACTATCTTAACATTCTTATTTGTTGCAACAAATACTGGAAGAGGCACACTTTTATGGAGAGAGAAGGCACTCCAATCTTCTATAGAAATTTGTTACAATGACCATTGGTAAGAGGGACGAGCTGCTATAGTACTCATGGGTGCCTTAGCTTAGTATTGTGTAACCACAATCACTTTCATGTTAACACAAATGCTCAGGAAATTCATTTGCATCCCATAATGTTGGAAAATTAGGAGACATGTACATCTTGAGGAGGCATTATCGTTGTCATATATCAATTATCGGTCATATAAATGGTTCCTTTCATCACTAATATGTGGTTCACGATTTTCCTGAAAGTAACTATCATCTTTATGAAGTTTCCAGATTTGAAAAGTGCTCTATATTAGAACGTAGTTTGTCAAGTATCGTTTCTATGAATGTCATTGAAATCTTCAATCCTTTCATTTTTATAAATATGGTAAATCTTTTGATCTTTAGGCTTGGAAAATTGAACATATATTGTTGAAGAAAAACACATTATAGGAAAATTGGGGTCTAAAATAGGCCTTATAAGAAATGATCCAACCATAATTTCTTGATGAGTTGGAATTCAAGAACCAATAGAATTTCAATAAAATGAGTCAATCATAATGGTTGACTTGACATATTTGTCATAGAAAAAACTATTTTTTTGTTCGTATTTTCAACATATCTCCCTATGTTTTTACTCAAATTTAAAACGAGAGAACTTGTTGGATGCGGAATTAAATCCACATCCAACGAGTACCAACAATGCATACTTTTGGTGGACCTTGCTTCCCCAAAAACAAGAAACACCTAAAAAATGTTCATCACATTTTTTCAGGTATTTCTTGTTTTTGGGGGCAACGAGGTCCATAAGAAGTATGCAACGTGGGTATTATTTGGATGGAGAATTTAATTCTGCATCCAATGAGCGCTCCTGCTCAAAATTTGGGTAAAAACACAAGGAGATATATTTAAAATATGAACAAAAAAGTAGTTTTTTATTTCTTCCTCCAAAATTAATAAATGTTATTTTATTATTTTCCTTAGAAGGCCCATTTTAGACCCCAAATTTTCTCTAATGCTCCAAAACAGAAACTTGAAGCATTTACATTATAGCTAATAAGAGGAATCCAAATTCTAGTTTGACAGTCACATGAAAATTTCTATCAGCAGAAAGTGCATCCTACAGGAACCTCTTCGTAACTATTTGACAAAACTAGTAAACCAAGCACACTAAGCAAGGTGGGATTGTACAAGAGAATGGGTCTAAGTTTGTAAGCCTTTTTGAAAATCCAATTGGGAAAATCACATAAAAATAAACTCATAACTCAATGAAAATATACCCGGGACATTATAGTGGTATCAAAGACTTGATTCTTCCATCCTGTGTGTACATGTCATTGTATGAATCCAAAGAATAACAAATTAGTCACCTATATGAGAAGGCATAAGGGAGAGCCGCACTCAAGTCTTCTTCTTAGAGTTCAGGGAAGGCTAGATAGACTAAGCAAAAGAAGAGTTGTTAGAAGTTGAGGAAGAAGAACATTTAAAGACAGAGGGGGAAGAAGAGACGGGTGATAGAAATGATCCACTTGGGGGCAACGAGCATGAGCTATTTGTGGGGAAACATGAGTGACCAAAACAAGGAGGCACCACTTAATGATAATACCATTAACATTGTGAATGATCTGTCTCAAGGGAAGTAGCAGTTGGTGGACATGTTTGTAGAGTTTCTCACCACCCAAGCTAACCACAATAATGGTTCAGGTTGTACCAATGGATGAAATGGGAACCATGCTGAGGGAAGTGACACCAATATTCCTATTTGGCCAAACAAACAGAAATCTAGCACAATGGAACATAGACCAATTTATCCATAGTTTGTGATAGAGACACATGTTAAGTCATGAACTTGTTTTCTTTAGTTTTATATTTTGCTTGTGATTTTTACTTTAAGTTTGCTTATTTGCTTACTTTAGAAAATTTTTGGTTTTAAGTGAATTTTTTATTTTTGCTTTAGGTTTTCATTAGGTTTGTTCTTCTTATGGTTTTGAAGGGTTCTATAGGACATTATGTGGATTAATTGGTTCACAAATAGCACCATGATCAAAGTTTAACATTAAAACCTCATTCAAAATAGAATTAATGATTAAAAAAGCGCCAAATTTGATTTTAAAATATTCATGTAGCGCAACGACTAAATTTTTACACTACGACACTACAAGAATATCGTGGGCGCTAAAATCACCGGTTTTTAAGCAAATTTCTCCCATGATGTCTATTTCTGGATGACTAATCACATGTGTAGATGATTTTGATACGTGTTCCATCAGAAATAATCATGCAAACAGGTGTGGTCTGAGACGTGAATGAGATCGTGGCAAATCAGCAATTAAGGTTGGGTGAACCTTGATAGGTAGAGGAATGAGCCGAAATTGATGTGAAAGAAACTCTACACATATGCATGACGAAGCTGGAGGCGAAGACATCTGCTTAAAATTCGCAATTTGCAGTTACAGAGGAGATTTCGGGATTTCTCATCGTGCCACTTGGAAGCAAATTGAAGACCTGAAGACACATGGGTAGTTAAATTCAGCAGGCAGATACTCCAAGGATTAATTTTCAACGTTCGTAGCCAGCCGGGAGTGAGGTATTCCACGTAAACCTGGTCGTGGTTGCCAAATTGGGGGTTCTTCATTAAGGCTGGTTATGTTAAAATTGATTAAGGAAAGCTTTAATTCATGCTGTTAACAATCTCCCTACGATCAAATATCAGTTTAAAAAAGGTTTTAGATGTTTGGGCAAGTGATAAGTTAAAAAAGCAACAATTACCTTGAATAATTTCCCTGTCAAGACCAGCAAATTTGGTAGGGTGAAGGTCTGTATTGTTTATGGAAACCAGGGTTCCACAGATTCACTTGTTACCTGTAATCAATGCAATGAGTTAGCTGAGCATGTCAATTGCATGGAGATCTTGTCTGAGTAGGTGCTGGAGGCTGATTGTTTTTGTGTTGAATGCAAGTTGAAGCAGAAAAGTTAGCACATATAAGACTGCTCTCATATCATCTCAGCCCCTAGTTAAACAGTCACAATTTGAATCTAAGAAGTGAGCAACTGAGAGCTCTAATGCAGAATCCCTATTGCAAAGAGACAGGTCATTAGTAGCATTGGAATGAGCCAAGGGTGCTATTTGTGCAGAATCACAACACACAGATGTTTCCAGGCATTCAAAAGATGATCTTGCATCGAAATGAACATTTTGGAAGATAGTTAAATTCAGTAGCAGCTTTGTGAGAGGATTTTGGGTACTCTGTTGACCTAAACCACCTAATATCAATGCAAAATATTTCCTTCATTCAAAATAGAACAGACTGTCAAAAATTTAAAAGCTTGAGGGAAAAATAGCTGTTAGGTCATTAACAGGGCTTTAAAATTACACCGAACTCAGTCATTGAAAACAGATGGGAAAAAGTGGGAAGATGAACAGGGCTGAGCCCACTGAGCTGAATTGGGTTGACCAGTTTCCAAGTTGTGCAGAGCTTTTTCAAAATGCTGGATGGTTAGATTTCTTCAGGAAGATTGATGGCTACAACACCGAGGTCTCTTATAAATTTTCCCAAGGTTATAACCAAGACATGATAGCATTTAATACTCTGAAGTTTAAGTTGACTGTGGAGTTAGTTGCTGAAGCAATAGGAGTCAGAAATGAAGGAGAAATGTGGTTCAAAAAGTTGCCATTCACCTTCAATGCCCAAAGGTATCTTTTACCTGGCATTATTCCAGACTGGAGCAAAGGAGTACTAATCCAGAATTTCAGAGATGAATGGGTAGAGCCCATTAAAGTCCTTCAAAGCTATATTACCTATGAAGGGAGATATGCTTATGTCTTTAAATATCATTTTAGGTTTCTACAACACCTTGTTGGTGAATCAAGGATGATTCTTCCTTTCTTTTTGTTTAAAAGTTTGCAGAAGATGTCAAGCAGGGTCAAGGAGTATCATGATCACACTAAACAGTCCATTTTCCATCATGGATTAATCAAGCTAATTATCAGTACTGCTCTGCAAAGAGAAGGGAAGACATGGGACTATTTTCTCTTTTGGTCTGGTTTCCAAATTAAGCAGGAAGAGCCAACCAAAAAACATGTGGACAAGGGGAAAACCCTAATTTGGAAACTAGGTAAAAAGGTCAAGTCTGAAGATAAAAAAGATGTTAAACTTGAAAAGGTGACATAACCTTCAAAGGAAGACTATGAACCTCAGCAGCTTTCAGCTGACAGTAAAGGTAAAGGTTTGCTATTTATAAAAAAGGAAGATCAGCTTGTGCAAAATAGGGCACCTGCAGAAGCTCTCATGAATGAGAAAATTGTTGTCACATAAAAGGCTGCAGTGGAGGAAGAGGATGCCAAGGTCCAACAGAGAAGCCCTATTACTATTTTATCTGAAGATGAAGGATATTTGCTAGAGGGAGATGAGTTGATAGTCAAAGCTGAAACTAGGGTTGGTACATACAGAGAATTCTCCAGTCAAGAAAACAAGACAGAAAGGCCAAAGAAAAAGAAGATCAAGGTGAAAGCTATAGATTTTGCCACAGTTAAACATAAAGGAAAAACTTTGAAGATGGTGGGAGAACTTGCCCCAGGATGGAGGCCCAAAACCAGACCTAAAAACAAATTGAGGCTGAATATGAAAAAGCTTCTAAACCCTAAATTAAACACAGCAGAGGCCACTATGATTGATACTTCCTCTTCAGATGAAAATATAGAAGCTAGCAAGGGTGATTTCAAAAGAAAGAAAGAATTGAAGTCAGTAGAACAATCTAGTCTCACTGAGACTAAACTTTCAGCTGTGTTTTTGGAATTAAGAGAGGAAATGCTGAAGGAACAACAGAAAGAAGAAATGGAGGCCTCTTATTTAGAAAATAAGTTGCCAATGGATGAAACTGCACCTGATGAAACAAACAATCAAGAAAATCTAAGTGTTCCCGATGTTTCTACAGAGCTGCTGCATGAGGAGGAGGACATTTTCAGAAAGTTAAATATCCCATGGCTGCCTAGTGAGCTACAGGATACCACAACAGGGAAGGATTTTGACTCAGAAAAGGAGAATCTGCAAAAAACCATCAAACAATATAAGCATCAAATGGATTACATGCAGGAAGTAAATGATGGTTTAGTCCTAGCAAATAGAAGACTCAGGGAGGACTTGCAAGAAGTAAATGATCATTATCAAGAGCGCACTACAGTCTCCAAGGAGGCCCTTAAAAGGAAGAGAAACACAGATTTACAATGTGTAGAATTAAAGCAGACTGTCAGTGGATTACAGCAGCAGAATGAAGAACTTTCAAGAAGGATAGCAGATATGGAAGCTGAACAGAAAAGAGCTAGGAAGAAGGCCCAGGCTTTGGATGGAATAGCCTTATTGGCAGAAGCTACCAAAGACCTTTGAGTATTGATAGTTAGGAAGTTATTTGTTATGTTTTTCTTTACAAATACTTTAGTTAGGCAGTTACTTGTTATGTTTTTTGAGGAAAAATTTATTTTGTAAATTATAATTTGACATTATCCCATCGATGAGTTGGCTGAAGAGAGTTAGGGTTTAGACCCTAACTAAATTTTTGAGAAACAGTATTTAGGTAGATGAGAAAGAAAGAAAAGGGTTCGATTTTTTGGCTGGCTTAAGGAGGTCTTTGACTTGTTTATGAGCTAAGTACTAAAACTATCATGTGTATTTGTTGAACAGAATTATGAAATATATGATCTATATCGCCCTTCAATCTGTGTTTTAGCTTCATTTTGAGTTTGTTTAGCTACATGACTGATAAATTAATTGCTGGTTTATGGTTTCTTTGCTTGTAATGCTTGTCAGTTGTGAATGAACTTTAAGATTATATTCCGATTGGTACATGGTGATTATATTATGCATTTCTGTTCTTATTTATTTATGATTCAGTTCCTGCTTGGCTTATGAATGTATTCCCTTCAGTCACCATACTTTATAACCAGGAAAACCTTCCAAAAAACCCTAAAACCTAGTTTTGTTTGATTGAATATTTGAGATTGTGTTGGCTTGTTTCTTTGTGGCCTGGAAACAATTTTTGGCACAAACAACACCCATTGGAAATCCAGGGAATCCTATATCAGGTGACACTTTTACATACTATTTAGTGGAGTACCAGGACCTTTGTGGAGAGTTTCACGCTGCGATGTCCTTTCATATTTTTTGCAATGTTAAGTACAAGAATATCCCCCAAGACTTCAACAGGGGCCCCAAGAACTTTGATTTACAGTGGAAGGTTGGGAAACTGACTATTTCCTCATTTGATGGGTCCAACAAATCCACGTGGAGAGCTTAGGTTCAAAATTTAGATACATACTTCCAGCTCAATCCTATGAAATAAACTGAGGCCATCAGGTATGCCACTTTACATCTATAGGGTGAAGCACATGAGTGGTGGTACACAGGTTGTTTAAGTTGGGACATGATAGCATCACATCTTACACAGACTTCACCCAATGGATAATGGACATGATTGACAGGAAGGAACTGGAGTTGCACGCCAGGAAGATGGAACAGGTTAGACAAGCAAGTACTATAGATGCATACATTATAGAGTTTCAGAGACTCACAGTTACGAAGGAAGATATTTTGGACACCCGCCTCATTACACTGTTTATAGAGGGGTTGAAAGAACCACTCTATGGTTGGGTGAAATCCTTCAAGTCCACAACCCTACATGATGTTATTACTTGAGTGCAAGATATGGGGGTAACGCTCCTGATACAACTTTCTAGATCAAAACCTTCATCCCTCGCAAAGATAAGGATAAGAAATATTTCCAGAAGGGAGAATTTGGGAAGAAAAGGTTGGATGGAGAAATACAGAATGATTTAAGAAGGAATACATTGTGTTTCAGTTGCAAATAACCTTGGGAAGCTAGACATATATGCATGGCTAAGGGAAAGGTTCATTACATAGAGACGGTGTCAGATAGTGATGAGGAGGAGGATTCATATAAAGGATAAACCATAGGTACAATTACAATAAGTACACCAGCCACAGGTACAACAGTAGCCCACATGAACAACAACAACGATAGGTAGAGTTGCAACAACCAAAAGTACAACCGCAAAGTAGAACCATTATGAAGGCTTATCAACTATACTCGGTTTCAACATTTTCTGGGTTAGGGGTGTCATACGGGGATAAAGAGTCACAATTTTGATAGATGGTGGGGAAACCCACAAATTTGCTGATTTCACTCTAGTATCCAGGAGAGGCATCCACGCTAAGGAGTTTGAGGGATTTGATGTGGAGGTTTCCAGTAGATGGACCATGCCTTCCATATTGAAGGCTCCTTAGTTGATGGTTACGATGGGGAACTATAGTATGATGAATGATTTCTACATAGTTGACTTGATAGATATCAACGCGGTTTTGGGACTTTTGTGGCTCAATACTTTGGGGCCCATTACAATGAACTACCAAACCTTAGAGATGGTGTTTAATGCACTTGATGGTTCGAGGGTATTTCTGTGGGGTATATTCAATGAGGCCCCAAGAGTTGTTTCCACTTAGAAGATGGAAGAACTATTCAAACAAGGTGATGTAGCTTATGCAATAGAGTGCTTTATCACGACCCATAAGACTTCCGATGACAACCAACAATACCATATAGAGATACAATATTTACCAAGTAAGCATGATAGGGTGTTTGGAGAGATTCCTCTAGGGATAACACCAAACAAAGGCTTCGAACACAATATATAGTTGGAGGAGTGATCTAAGCCAATGATCACCACCCTCTATATAAATCCAAATAAATTTAATGATGAGATAAAAAAAAGGTATTAAGGAGCTATTAGCCATGGGACATATCAAACCCAACTCCAGTTTGTTTGCATCTTTTGTTGTATTGTTAACAGGAAGGATGGGATGATGATGATGTGCATCAATTACCAGCATTGAATAAGAGGACCATTAAAAACAAGTATCCCATTCCTAGGATTGATGAGATGTTGGATAAGTTGCATGGAGCAGTGTATTTTTCAAAGATTGATCTCATATTAGGTTACCATTAGACCATGGTCCGTGAGCAGGATGTGCATATTAAAACTTTCATATTCTATTATGAGCATTATGAGTTCTTGGTTAGGTCGTTTGGGCTAACCAATGCACCAACCACTTTCTAGTCATGTATGAGTCATATTTTCTAGAAGTAGTTAAGGAATTTTTGATAATTTTTAACATGTATATAAATTTGATAGCAGTGACAACACTTTAATTAATTGCATACTTTAAAAATGAGAAATTAAACATTCACCCACAAGATAAAACTGTTAGAGCAATAATCTTCCTTAGTACCTTAATGATCTACCTAGGAGACATAATCATTTTCCTTGTGCTTATGTTCTATGGTATGACTTAGGTTATACTGATAAATACTGGTCAAATAGGTGATTCTGTCTCATTAATTGCAGTTGAGCTGCTCTAGTTTGAACACCCTAACATTTCAGACTGTGCATTAATTGTAAACCACTTCCAACTTTGACGAGGGGCGCTAGTGTGTGTGAATGTGGATTTTTGTGGTCTCCTTGGAATTTATTTGCCTCCTAGATATTCCTCTGCTCACCAATGCGCTCCCCTATGATTTCCTTCCCTCATTTATCAACCATGAATGCTTCTTACCTATTCACACATGGTTTCGTGACTTTTTGTTTAGGTTTGGCAGCCTATTGGTCAACCTAGGGAGGTTTAGGGGTCAAAGCCTATTCTATCACTTATATGCATTGGCATGGCCTCCAAGGGCTCATGAATATTCTCCAATATACTATAAATATGTATCATACACATCTACAAGGTGTGCTATAATATAATAGTTAGATATTAGCACCATTCACATGTGTTATTCTAGCTATTTCAGTTTCTTTGTTGTTCTCTTGCATATTTTGTCAAACACGTGGATGGTGAATATTGTTCTAGCCCCTATATCTACTTGAGAAGAAATTATCACATGGTATTAGAGCTAGTTGGAGGTGCAAACAAATCTAGTGAGGTTTGAGTTGTTGTTTAGGGCATATTTCTAGTTTATCTGAGTGTTTTTCATTGTAGATTCCTACAACAACTTCATGGATTTGCAAGCACTTCCTCTTCTTTCCCCATTCAACTATTATGAATGGAAGTCAAATATGTGTGCATATATCAAGAGGAAATGTCTTTATGATGTGTCCATTGGTTCTGTGAGAGAGCCAGACTCCTGTCAAAAGAAGTGTGATTGGCTTAATGACACTGATAGAGGCTATGGAACTATGTGTTTGGCTATACCTCCTACAATGCACTATCTCCTTGATTTTGCTAAGTACCCATTCAAACTTTGGATAAATATAGATGAAGCTATTGGCATGTATCAAGAATATGTGAGCTATATGGAGAGAAAGAAAATGGGCACCTCCTTATGTGTTCTCCCTCCTATGATCTCAGGCTCATGCATTTCTTAAGAACTTGTTCGAAATGAAGAAGAAGAAGTATCCAGAGATTCAACAAATGATCCAACTCAAGTTCCTTCCTCCATGGCTTCCCCTCCTTGTCAAGAAGCTATTTTTCATGAAGAAAGAAAACAAGTTTCTTCCATCACTACTGCTGAAGAGTTATCTATCCATTCTATTCCCTTCCCCTCTATGTATTCTGTTACGAATGGCGAAGATGTATTTCTAGTTGATATTCATAGAGAACCTTCTCTAGAAGATGGGTTTTCTTCACATGAGAGTATTGGTTCGAAAGATGGAGAGGTTTGGATGTCAAGCAAAGATCTCTCATTGATTCACACTCTTTTCCCCATGTATTCCTCCACCATGACTAGTAGAGTTCCTTCAAGTTCATATAAACATGGAGAAGCCTTTTCCATCACAATGGTGCACCTTCTTGGAGCTGATTACAACCTTATTTCAAAGTTGATTCTTCAATATCCTTATGAATCACTTGGGGTCACCTATTCTCAATCACTTCAAGTATATTTTGGGCATGGCATCCCTTTTGGTTCGAGGTTCAAGTCGTAAGAGAACCATTTTCTCTTTTATCAGTGCATTTTAGTTGTTTTACATGGTATGAGGATTCATCATGTAACTGTTCCTATGTTGGTTGAGCACATTCCACTACTTCCCAAGAAGAATATTCCTCTAGACATACTCATTTAGTTTTGAGTGTATACATATTTTTGTTTCTATGTCATATCCATTTTGTAATTCCCCCCTCTAATTAAGCACCCCAAAACACCTGCTAACCTACTTAATTCCCATAGGTTTGAGCATGTACTGCATGAGAGGGAATTGACTGAGGGAATTTGAAACTTAGAGAAGAACAAGACCATCATTCAATATTAATGTCATCATTCGAATAAAAGAAGCCTTATTTCTTTAGGCTTAAAAGTCAGCAACAAATTATAATTGCATGCATACAAATGCGAAGCATAAACCCTAAAAGTGACATGCAAATCCTAAAAGCGCATGAGGTTCTATTTAAGAGGTTTATTGGACTAAAGAGAGTAACTATTATTATTGTTGATTGATTTTATAGTTTTGAGCAGCAACACAACGTGAAACCACGGTAGTTGGGGTTGAAGACAGTGTCTTCAGCTAACGAGGGTTTGACAATGAGATATCTGCCCTAGTCTCCTATTGGGATAGATCATATAGGTTTATCCACATCATTCATCATACACTTTAGTATCCAGAGATCCACCACACACAGAGGGATTATTTGTTGATTTACGATTTGTAGTCGGTAATAGCGGGAAAACCTCAGAAGCATTCGCTGGGACCACAAAACCCAAGCTTTCCTCCGCATGTCAGCTTCCTTTTTCTCAACAGGGTTATCCTACAACATAGAGTGACTATCAACCATCAGTTTACTCACACTGAGTAGCTATTAGTCAAACAGAGAAGCTAGGGGCATGAGCAACAGAACTGCCAATCAATTCACTAGGGCACTTTGAGAGGTCTAATTCCTTACATGCTCTGGTCATTCTCTCCAGCTTGGGCATATCTATACCTCGACAAAATCTTAGCACCAACAAGCTGTCACTCCTCCACAAAAAATGTCATCTTCATCATGAGGAGAGCACACGTATGTAGCTGGGCATCAACAACAGGAGGTTAGAACAGATACTTAGCCTATTCAGCTTCGGATGCATGCAGCCTATCTCAGGAGTATCATCGACCAAGTTATCAATGGTAAGTGTTAAATTCCTTTCTGTAAACCCTCACCCTAATTCTGCTATATTATAGGGAATTTTTGCATGCACAATTATTCTGTATTTTTGCATAAGACTGAGTGTATAAGTCAGCATCATACCAAGTATTAGTAGAACATCAGTATTTGGGATATTACAGTGGTATCAGAGCATGTTCCTTTCCAGCTGTGGGTTTGAACATGAGAAGTAGATGAATACAGAAGAGGACACTTTTGTAGTCTATAGGAGAAGGAAGAGTAGGTACATGGAGGAATTTGAGGATATCCAACTAGAAGATACCAACTTAGACACGGACCCAACATGTATACACTTTGAAATGGGAAAAGGAACGGGAGAAGATGAGGACAGGATGGAGTTTCACAACCTAGTAAGTGCATTGCAAGACCTAGCCAAAGGGTAAAAGGATGTACTTAATGAAATCAACATATTATCGCCGAAACCAGAACCAAATAATAGAAGTACACCTCTCTCACTGGTAGGTAGAGGGTCTACAAGCAGTAGTGGGAAGAATGCATACACCAATATGAAAAACACACTCCACATATATAACAGACCTTCTAGCAGGCCTACTATGCCTCACTTCTTGGCAGATACAGTAGCAGGTCTAGTCATGCAGGTAGAGCCTAGTGAACCATTTGGGGCCTATTTGCAGGAATACAGGGACTTAGGGGATGAGTTTCATGCAGCCATGTATTTTTTGGATTTTTGCAACATGAAGAGTAGGAACAGGCTCAGGAATTTCAACAAGGTATTCAATCGTAATTATGAGTTGGAGAAAACCTTGGGTAGATTGACCATCCCAAACTTTGATGGGGCTCGCGGAGGTTCAACAAGGATAAGGGTTCATAATTTGGATACCTATTTCCAACTCAACCCCGTGATAGAGAAAAATTACATTAAATTGGCTACACCCCACCTAGACGGAGAGGCTCATGAGTGTCGGTGGTACCACAGACTAGTGACATTGGGTCACAACACCATCAACTCCTACAGTGAATTCACACAGAATATCATGGAGCGATTTGATAGGAAGGACCCAGAGATACACTTTAGAGAGTTGGATCAACTCAAGAATATAGGTAGTGCAGAGGCCTTCATCTTTGAGTTCCATAGGGTAGCTGTTATGGTGACAGATGTGTTAGAGAGCAGGCTGATTATGTTGTTTACTGAGGCCTTGATAGAACCACTACGGGGGTGGGTGAAAGCCTACAAACCCTGCACTCTACATGATTCCATTAGCAAAGCCATAGATCTCTAGGACTTAGTTCCAAAGAACAGGTTTCCATTCAAGACCAACTTTCTAGTTAGAGACAAAGATAAGAAACCTTTCCAGCAGGACCCACCAAAGAAAACTTGGTTAGACGAGGACACAAGGAAAGACTCGAGACCGAAGAAATTATGTTTTACTTGTCAGGAACCATGGGTTCCAGGGCCCAGGTTCTCAAGAAAGTCCAAAGCTCACTACATAGAGGTATATTTAGACAATGAAGGGGAGGAATACGAGCAGGAAACAACAGAGGAATTGCGGGAAGCTTATGAGGAGTCACTCCAGGAGGATACACCAGAGGGAGTTATTTCTACATTATCTGGAGTACCTAGGTTCCATACTCTCAGGGTCAGGGGAGTAGTATAGGGCCACATAGTGGGAGTATTGATTGATGGGGGAGCAACCCACATTTTCATTGATGCAACATGGGTGGCCAAGAGGGGCATTGCGACAGAGAAGTTTAAGGGATTTACAGTAGCCGTAGAAGGAAACACCATCATGGAGTGCAACTACTAGATTCCCAATCTAAATGTCACATTAGGAAACTACCGAATGACAGACTCATTTTATGTTGTGAATGTGGCTGATACGAATGTATTATTGGGAGCCCAATGAATTTATTCAATAGGAAAATATACTACAGGTTATAGGACAATGGAAATGGAACTCCAGGGACCAGATGGGAAATGAGTAGTTTTGAAGGGAATGAATACTTATCCCCCAAAAATAGTATCCTCACAGAGAATGGAGGCTGTTCTCAGATAGGGTGACATAGAATGGTCAACATAATGTTTAGTAACCTTTAGGAAACCTCCAGAGAACAACACCCAACACCCAGTGGATATTCAAGCCTTATTGTAGAAGCACGAGAAGGTATTTCGGGATTTTCAAGCAGGTAGACTGCTCGACAGGGGATTTGAGCATATCATTGAGTTGGAGGAGGGGATACATGAAGTCATCACCACTCCCTATCGGCATCCCAAAATATATAAGGATGAGATCGAGAAGACGATCAAGGAATTACTAGAACTAGGATATATTTGGCCCAATTCTAGTCCCTTTGCATTATTGGTGGTCTTAGTTACGAAGAAGGATGACACATTGTGAATGTGCATCGATTATAGAGAACTCAACAAAAATACCATAAAAAACAGGTATCCCATTCCCAGGAGTGATGAACTGATGGATGAGCTGTAGGGTGCCAAATACTTTTCAAATATTGATCTTCGCTCAGGGTACCACCAGATCCGACTAAGGGATCAAGACATTTCCAAAAACTATTTCCGTTGCCACTATGGTCGCTACGAGTTCTTGGTCATGCCTTTTGGACTCACTAATGCTCCGGCCACCTTCCAGTCGTGCATGAACCATACTTTCAGAGCTCAGTTATGTAAGTATTTTTTAGTATTCTTTGATGATATTTTAATTTACAAGAAAACTTGGGAGGAGCATCTGAAACACTTAGACGAGGTATTGGGAGTTCTATAATAGCACTCGCTTTACGCGAAGATGTCTAAGTGTGAATTTGGCATGAAAGAGATGTTGTATCTAGGGCACATCATCAATGCAAAAGGGGTACAAGTTCATATGGAGAAAATTCAAGCTATCAGGGATTGGCCCATGCCAAAGATAGTCACAAAAATGAAAGGCTTCTTAGGCCTTTACACACATTATCAGAGTTATGTTAAGGGGTTCTCACAATTTTTTGCACCACTCACCGATATCACAAAGAAGGGGGCTTCACATGGACAGATTTAGCACATAAAACCTTTGACAAAATGAAAGTCATAATGAGTTCTTTCCCGATTTTGGCACTACCAGACTTCTCACAGCCATTTGTAGTAGAATGTGATGCATCATGGGAAGGGCTAGGGGAAGTACTGATGCAAAACCATCACTCGATCGCATTCGAGAGCAGGAAACTAAAAACCTATGATCATCACTACTCCATATATGACAAGGAGATGCTATCCATCTTACATGCTCTCACTAAATTCAAATAGTACCCGGTGGGCAACAAATTCAAAATCAAAATAGATCATAATAGCCTCAACTACTTCTTGGAGCAGAAGGAGTTAAATGAGTGCCAACAGAAATGGATCGGCAAGGTGCAAGCCTATGATTTTGAGATAGAGTATGTGAAGGGTAAGAACAATGTAGTAGCCAATGCATTATCTAGATGAACCGCCTCATTATCTCTCATGAGTATATCCATAGATTGGAGGTCTCTTCTCTTAGTAGAGTACTCCCAAAAAAAAAAATCTTGCGAGTTATTGGATGGACAGATTCGGGATGACAAGTATAGAATTATTGATGACATCATCTATTACAAGGGCATGATATACCTCGTCCCAGAATCAACCTTAAAAAGGAATATCATACAGGCATCACACGACTCCCCATTATTAGGACATCATGGTTTCTTGAAGACCTACAGGCAGATCCGAGAGAGGTTCTCATGGAAGGGCCTCAATGGGGAAGTTATGCAGCACGTTCGGGAATGTAGCATACGTTAGCAAAACAAGATTGAACACATTCATCCGGCAGGGTTACTTCAACCACTACCAATTCCATAGCAGAAGTGGGAAAGTATCTCCATGGAATTCATTACAGGGTTTCCCAAGGTATAAGGATGAGGCTGGTTATATGTCGTGGTAGATTGGTTGACCAAATTTTCCCATTTATTTGCTATCTTATCCGATTATTCAGCAGCCCAAGTAGCCGAGTTATTTTTCAGAGAGGTCTTCATATTACATGGGATACCCAAGACCATTGTCAATGATCGGGACAATAAATTCACCAGTGCCTTCTGGCAGGAGGTATTCAGGTTGGTAGGGACAAAACTCGCTACAAGTATGAGTTATTACCCACAAAGTGACGAACAGATAGATATTTTCAACAAGTGGGTTGAACGGTATCTGTGCGATTATGTAGCAGGCCAACAAAGGACATGGATTAAATGGTTACACTTAGGAGAATACTGCTACAATACCACCTACCATATGTTTATTCAGATGACACCTTTTAAAGCATTGTATGGCTATGAAGCACTGAGTTTCACAGATCTATATTTTGGAGACAGTAGAGCACCCAAGGCCAAATATTGGGTACAGGATAGTCAAGATATCCTTAAGATCCCGAGGGAGAACTTCCAGGCAGTGCATAATCAACATAAACTATATGTAGACAGACATAGGATTGAGAGGAGCTTCAAGGTATGATATCTGGTATACTTACAACTACAACCATAAATGAAATATTCCCTCAAGAAGAAAGGAGTGGAAAATCTAAAACCTCGCTTCTATGGTCCTTACAAAGTAATTTGAAAGGTTGGAGAAGTGGCTTATGAACTAGAAATTCCATAGGAAAGCAAGATTCACAATGTGTTTCATGTGTTCAATCTCAAGAAAACACTAGGACAACACATTGATCCATCCACTGAGTTGCCTCCTTTAGATGATGAAGCATTGCTAGTACTGATTCCAAAGAGGATCCTATGGGTACGAGAAAGGATGCTCTGAAACAGGGTGATTCGAGAGTACTTAATAAAATGGAGAGAATTACCTATGGAGGATTCCACATGGGAGGGAGAGCAGGTATTGTAGCATCCTAGTTTGTAGTTTCTTGAGGACAATAAATCTTAAGTGGGGAGGACTATAATGTCCCCCTCTAATTAATCACCCCAAAACACCCACTAAACTACTTAATTCCCAAAGGTTCGAGCGATTACTACATGAGAGGGAATTGGCTGAGGGAATTTGATACTTAGAGCAGAACATGACCATCATTCAGTATTAACGTCATCAGTCAGATAAGAGAAGCCTGAATTTGATACTTAGAGTAGAACATGACCATCATTCAGTATTAACATCATCAGTCGGATAAGAGAAGCCTTATTTATTTAGGCTTAAAAGTCAACAACAAATTAGAATTGCACTGCATGCAAATGCTAAGCATAAACCCTAAAAGTGCACGAGGTTCTATTTAAGAGGGTTATTGGACTAAATAGAGTATCTATTATTATTGTTGATTGAGTTTGGAGTTTTGAGTAGCAACACAATGTGCAACCCCGACAGTTGGGGTTGAAGACGGTGTCTTCAGCTAACGAGGGTTCGACAGTGAGATATCTTCCCTAGTCTCCTATTGGGATATATTCCAGGTTTATCCATAGCATTCATCATATACTTTAGTATCTGGAGATCTAGCATACACAAAGGAATTATTTGTTGATTCATGATTTGCAGCCGGTAACAATGGGAAAACCTTAGAGGGATTCGCTGGGACCACAAAACCTAGTCTTTCCTCTACATGTCAGCTTCCTCTTTCTCAGCAGGGTTATCCTACGACATAGAGTGACTATCATCCATCACTTTACTCACCTGGAGTAGCTATTAGGAAAACAAAGAAGCTGTGGGTGTGAGAAGCAGAAATTCCAATCAATTTGCTAGGGAACTTGGAGAGGTTTGATTCCTTGCATGCTCCATTCATTCTCTCCAGCTCGGGCATATCTACACTCGAGAAAAATATCAGCACCAACAGGTCACTCCTCCACCAAAAATGTCATCTTCAGCCTGAGGAGAGCACACGTGTGAAACTGGGCATCAACAACAGGAGGGTAGCATCGATACTTAGCCTATTCAACACTAGATTCATGTAGCCTATCTCAGGAGTATCATCGACCGAGTTATTAGTGGTGAGTGTTAAATTCCTTTCTCTAAACCCTAGCCCTAATTCTGCTATATTATAGGGCATTTTTGCATGGCAAGTTTGCATGCACAATTATTCCATATTTTTGCACAAGACTGAGTGTATAAGTCAGCATCATACCAAGTATCAGTAGAATATTAGTATTTGGGATATTACACATTCTTGAGAGGAGGTTTTGTCCCATGAGGTTTTCCTCCGTCCCTCGGTTACATGGATCAATAAAATTTTGTTGTAAAAGTTGACTTGTGCCTTAGTTGCCAAGGCCTTAATAAATCATGTTGAATAAGTTGTACTAATTCATGATTAAGGGGGGGTGTTGGAGCAATAATATTCCTTAGTTCCTTAATGATCTACCTAGGAAACATAATCATTTTCCTTGTGCTTATGTTCTATGGTCTAACTTAGGTTATACTGATCAAAACTAGTCAAATAGGTGATTCTAGCTCATTAATTGCAGTTGAGGCACTCTAGTTTGAACATCCCGACATGTCAAACTGTGCATTAATTGTAAACCACTTCCATATTTGAAAAGGGGTACTGATGTGTGTGAATGTGGCTTTTTGTGGTCTCCTTGGCATTTATTTGCCTCTTAGAGATTCCTCCACTCACCCATGCGCTCTCCCATGCTTGTCTTCTTTCATTTATGAACAAGGCATGCGTCTTACCTATTCACACATGTTCACACATGGTTTTGTGATAGTTTGGTTAGATTTGGGAGCATATTGGTCAACCTAGGGGGGTTTAGGGGCCAAATCCTATTCTGACACTTGTATGTATTCACGTAGCCTACAAGGGCTCACAAAAATTCTCCAATGTACTATAAATATGTATCATACACATCTACAAGGTGTGCTGTAATATAATGGTTAGATATTAAAACCATTTACATGTGCTATTCCATCTATTTTAGTTTCTTTGTTGTTCTCTTTCATATTTTGTCAAACACTTTAATGGTGAATATTGTTCTAGCTCCTAGATCTACTTGAGAAGCAATTCTCACAAAAACAAATCAACACAAAGATTTTTCATGGGGAAACCCTTTGATGGACAAAAACCCCAAAACAATTAAAAATTCATCCTTTAAATGAGAGTATTGAGTTTGTGCATGAGCAGACCTTTACATCAATTTTGTATTTTCCTCTAGGGAATACAACCAAAATAATATTGTGGGAGAATGACTATTCTGTGCAAGTCTTCTACCACCAGTTTATTTGATTCAAACCCCATGCACCAAGATGAGTCACCTTGGCTACTGTTGACTGATAAATACCCAATACATTTGATGGTCGAGCATCAGCTTTTAAACTGCTGTTAGCTTCTTGGAATAGTCCCCAAACAAATTCGACCAGCTTGGAAGAGGCCCTAAAGGGCATCTATATGCTACACCGAGTTTTGGTCTGCTATGGGATGCCCTAAACATGGATCAAAACGTTGTAGCATTCCCTAGATAGGGCTCGATATGTTTGGAGAAGACCCTAGTAGGGTTAGGAACACATAAGTCAAGCCCTAAAGGGATGCCTCCTGCTACAAGATAGTGAACCAGACTTCACGAATGTCTTATAAAACTAGGACGAACCTCACTTATGTCTTTCGATCTTGATCCACATCATATGTGTGAGAAATAAAGATAAAGGGGCAACAAATAAAACCCAGAAATACTTTCTTTCTCATAGATGATATGATCTTAGATGATAATAACAATTAAGGAGTAACTTTATTTATATTTCACCAATGGAGGGTGATACCATAAATATAGGAAACCATTTTGATATTTTGATCTTTTATGGTCCATTAGTCTTTGTAATCTTTTGACCATTTGACTTTTATTTTATTTTAATATTTTATGGTCTATCAATATTTTTAGTCTTTTGACCATTTGACTTTTTACTTTTTAATCTTTTATCACATGGTCCTTTACATAGAGGGTACTTAGACCAATACTGAGGGTGCTTGGACCCTTAAAGGGTTTCTTGGTTCTTCAAGTGGTTTTAATACCATACCAAGTCAACTCAAGGGTTCTTCTTGATCTTTATGAAAACTCGAAATACATCATAAAAAATAAGGAGGATTATTAATTGTTTTATAGTGTTTTCCTCATTGAATTCATGGTCATGTGCTAGTTATCGCAACAAGGGGTGGACAGTCCCTTGAGAAGGTGCCATCACTCAATGACCAAGATGAGGAGCACATCACTTTCCTAGATCTAGTCTAGGGATTCTAGTGATGACCTGGTAACTGACTAGGTGCCTCAGCCCCAGGATGTATCAAGTTGACCCTATGTCAACTACTTGGTAAATGACCAAGTGCCTCCATTCTCCTAGAGAATGGATCTCAGCCATGGGATGATTTTTCAGTCCCAAACTAAATCAAATTCCTGGTAACTGACCAGGTGCCTCCATTCTCCCACAGAATGGCTCTCAATGCTATTAAAATATCAACACTCCCTCTCAATGAGAGAGGTATTCTCTGTAATACCAATCTTTTCTCGAAGGTATACAAACTTTATGAATGGCATAGGCTTGGTCAATATATTTGCAATCGTCTCATTTGTACAGATGTATTGAAGTTTCATGGCTCCTCTATGGACCATATCTCTGATGAAGTGATACCTCATCTCAATGTGTTTCGATTTGTCATAAAACACTGGATTTTCTGAAAGCTTTATGAAACTATGATTATCACAATGGATAATAGTTGACTCAATATTTCCCCCAAATAAGTCAGAGAGTAGCTTCCTAAGACACACTTCTTCTCTGCAGGCATCATTGACAACAATATACTCAGCTTCAACTGTGCTATGAGCCATGGAGCCCTGTTTCCTGCTAGATCAAGATGTCATGGATGATCCCATACCAAAGCAATACCTGAATGTGCTTTTTCAATCTACTACACTACCATCCCAATCAGAGTCAGCATAACCATGTAACATTACTCTAGTGCTGGAAGTGTACTTGAACCCATAAGTAATAGTACCTCGCAAATATTTAAGCACATATTTAGAAGCTATCTAATGTATGTTCTTAGGATCATGCATGAATTGACTCAATGCACTTATTGCATAACAAATATCTAGTCTAGTATGCATGAGATACATCAAGGATTGAATAATCTGTCGATACTAAGTACGATCCACTGTATTTAAACAAGAAGCTGACTCATGTAGCTTCTTCAAGTTTGTTTTCATGGGTGTGCTCACGTGCTTCCAGTATTGCATCCCAAACCTTTGTAATATATCAATAGTATACTTTCCATGTGAAAGGAAGATCTCTCCTGGGTTTTTCCAGACCTCTAAACCAGCATGGGACCCAAATCCTTCATCTCAAATTCTGAAGTGAGCTCCCTCTTACACTGAGCTATCAGTTGTTCCTCTCCAGTAAGGAACAAGTCGTTCACATATAAAGCTATGATTAAGGGATGGTTATGAACAAACTTGAAGTATAGTTTGGAGTCATAAGTGTTGGAAAGTTAAATATGAAGGTCCTCTTTATAGTTTTGGTGAGGTGTGATAAAGAGGACATAGAATTTGTCCCTTATGTATTTATGTATAAAGTTGAGTTATATATAAATAAAATGATGTTTTGTACTTTATTGTATGAGTCTCACTTAGTTATTTAATAATTAAAGTGAGTTAATTATTAAATGAGGGTGCATTAAATGATCGCCCTAGATTTTGTAACTGAATCTCAACCATAGATTAGGTGTTTAGACGAGTAGTTACAATTTTTAAAGTATGAAACTAGGGTGAAAAGACAAATTAAAGACACCATCAGTGAAGAAAGAGAGAGGATATTGAGAAAGAAAGAGAGATAAAATATCCTAGAGTGGGCATGAATCCCAATGCAAGGAGTATCATGTCAAATCAGTACAACATCATTAATTATAGTTTGGTATTCCGTACAACAGGAACTTGTGGGCATAAATTCGAGGCAGACAGTACAATAGAATGGCAGGCATACAACATTTATTGCTAACCGTGGAACTATTCTCGAGGCAAATTTAATGACATAAAGTATGGTCCATACATGCACATGACATAAAGTACAGTTTTGTATAGGCACGTGTGAGGCAGTACAACAGATCGTACAATAATTTATTGGCATGGAAATCAAGGTATTTTGTTGCTGGTTTATTTTTCGTTATTTTTCTTGTGAGGGTTGAAGGAATATTTTTCATGTGAAGTTGGAAATATTTCTGAGCATTCTTCTTTAATGATAATTTTCTCTTTCTAGGGTTTTCCTAGGCCCTTGGTGTTTTTCCCGGTCCTTGAACAAAATTTCTGTGTATTCATCTATGAATGATTGCTTCAGTGTTGGGAAGTTCTTGATTATCATGGTTTATATTTCAAATTTAAGAAGTAAATTTTTAATCATAAACCCTAGTTACTCAAGTGTTTAACATAACGTGTAAATGAAAAATTCCATATTAATGTCATTGAATTTCTTCATGGTATTAGAGTAAGGTTGAAGTAGTATTCAAATTTGTGAATCACAAAAGAGTTGTGTTGTATTTCCAGTTTAAAATATTTGTTGTAAGTTTTCCAGATGACGAGCATTAGTTATAAAGATAGGTTGGATGGAATATCCAACTATCTTCCTTGGAAAGTTAGAATAACTGTCGTGCTTAAAGAATGGAAGATATGGATTTTTTCTAACACCAAGATAATTAAGGCTATAAACAAGGACGATTTAAAAAAACATGAATCCCTAGAATCCAAAACCCAGAGAGTGATTTTAGACGGGGTAAATGATCACCTTATTCCACATTTGGCAGAGAAGAAGACTGATAATGACATGTGGGATGTTTCGAAACAGTTATTCGAAGCGAATAACAAGAACCAAAAAATGGTGCCAAAGGACAAGTTGTATAATTTCAAGATGAACAAAGATGAAAGCGTGACCTCTTACCTAGCTCGAGTGGCACAAGTCAAAGATGAGTTAGCAACTGTACGAGAAATTATCTCAGATTCATAATTGTTGAGGATATCCCTGAAGGGTTTCACCAAGAAATGGGAAGTTTTTGTTAAGTGTATTGTTGGTAGGGAAAAGCTTCCAGAATGGTCTAGACTATGGGATGATTTTACTCAAGAATAAATTCAAGAGGGATCTCTAGGTAGTCTCGTCATTGAAGAGGTGGAGCATAATGTTTCACTTGTAACAAAAGTTAACAAGAATAAGAAAGAAATCAGTCAGATCAGATGCTGCCATTGTGGGTAGATGGGACATTATTCCTCGAAGTAGCCTGAGAAGAAGAATGTGAACGAGAAGACTGAAAGATATATGGAAACAACTACAACAGTAGAAGACTATGCAACGAAGCTTGAGGAAGAGTTTTCTCTTGTCTCAATTGATTCCAGTGTAGGGAGTTCAATTTTTGAGAATGTCTGGGTTGTTGATAGTGGTGCAACTAGATGCATGACTGGAGTCTATGACATCTTTCAAATTATGACATTGTTGGGGCCAGGAAATTTCACCCAGACAGATATTGATAGTCCTCAGATAGCGATACGAGCGATTGGAACATTCAAGTTCCAACTAGACCATGCTGAATTCCTAGAAATACACGGAGTCCTTTTTGTACCTGGGATGAGAGTCAACAAACTCTCAGTATCATTCTTTGAGGATGAAGGTTATGGAATGATGGTGAGTTCTAGCCATGTATTTTTGTACCAAAGGGATGAGCCATTTGGGACCACTATTCTATTAGGAGATCGCAGGGATAGACTCTATGTTTTGAGAGGACATATAACATGACCAGGTGTAAGAGCAGGAGGGTGCCTATCAGAGTCAAGGAATGCAGATGGTGTTGCATATGATAGATATGGTTTTGAAGAGGAAAGTGACTCTCTCCAGAGTACTGGTAGGAGGCTCAACCAGTTCAGTGATGGTACATATAAGCAGTTGGATGAGGCTACGGTTGAGTCTCAGGATTCAGAGTTCCGGTACAGAGTAGAGCATCTGTTTTAGAGATTGATTCCTGAGCAAGAGGGGGCTATTGCAGGAGTCAGAGATGGAGATAGTGTTGTGGACCTTCCTCGTTAATAGGGAGTGTTGGAAAGTTAACTTTGAAGGTCCTCTTTATAGTTTTGGTGTGGTGTGATAAAGAGGACATAAAATTTGTCCCTTATGTATTTATGTATAAAGTTGAGTTATATATAAATAAAATGATGTTTTGTACTTTATTGTATGGTATCACTTACAAGTTATTTAATAATTAAAGTGAGTTAATTATTAAATGAGGGTGCAATAAATAATCACCCTAGATTTTGTAAATGAATCTCAACCATAGATTAGGTGGTTAGATGAGTAGTTACAATTTTTAAAGTATAAAAATAGGGTGAAAGGACAAATTGAAGACATCATCAATGAAGAGAGAGAGGATATTGAGAAAGAAGGAGAGAGAAAATACCCATGGGGTCTTCAGTCAGTGAAACCATGTAATAGCACCTTCGATCATGGGATATTAAAGAATACCCCTAATTTCACTAGATATTGATAATTAGCTATAAAAACCCTTTTGTTGAGCCCCCCTCCCAATACATATTTCCAGTTAAAATAACCCTAATTTTACGATATATTCCTCGCTTTTACTATAAACCCATTTTTATACCCACCAATACCTATAAACCTCCCATACCTTATACCCCACCCCCCCAATACGTACAATAAATTGACCTTATTTTTCATAATTAAAAAAAACCCCTTTATGAATGAAGATGATAAGATATTGCTCAACAAGGTGAATACCCTGTGAAAATACCCTAGAGTGGGCACGAATCCCAATACAAGGAGCATCTTGTCAAATATGTACAACAAGATTAATTACAGTCTAATAGTCCGTACAATAGGAACGTGTGGGAACAAATCCCAAGGAATATCGTACAACAAACTGACATACATACAACATTTATTGCTGAATGTGGCACGATTCTTTAGGAATCATTACTTTCAGAAAATACAGTCTGTACATGCACATGATAGAAAGTACAGTTCTGTATAGGCATGTGCGAGGCCATACAACAATTTATTTGCATAGAAATCAAGGTATTTTCTTGCTGGTTTATTTTGGGTATTTTGCCTGTGAGGGTTGAAGGAATATTTTTCATTTGAAGTTGTAAATATTTATGAGCATTCTTCTTTAATGATAATTTTATTTTTCTTGGGTTTTACCCAAGAGTTGGGGTTTTGGCTGGTCTTTGACCAAAATTTATGTGTATTCATGTGTGAACGATTGCTTCAGTATTGGGAAGTTCTTGATTATGGTGGTTTATATTTCAAATTTAAGAAGTACATTTTTAATCATAAACCCTAGTTACTCAAGTGTTTGACATAATGTGTAAATGAAAAATTTCATATTAATGTAATTAAATTTCTTCAGGAAGCACTCTTAGAGAATGCCAGGCTATGGAGGTAATTGCCGATCTTTGCATACCAAACCCTTGGATCCTGCTTGAGCCCATACAGATCTCTCTTTAATTTTCACACGTGATATTTCATCCCATGTGTCACAAAAACTTCTGGTTTCTTAATGTAAACTTCTTCTTGAACTTTACCAATAAGGAAAGATGTCTTTACATCCATTTGGTGAAGTTTCTATCTGAAGACAACAATGAGGAAGATAATTGTTCTGATGGTGGTATATCTGGCAACTGGAGCAAATGTGTCATCACAATTTATGCCTTCCTTTGGAGAGAATCCTTGTGCTACAAACCTTGCTTTGTATTTTTCAATGCTGCCATCAATGACATGCTTAATTTTGTAGAGCCACTTAGATGTTACTACAGATTTCTCTTTTGTTCTTGGGACTACTTACCAAACATCATTTTTCATGATAGAATTGTATTCCTCTATCATTGCATCATTCCATACATGTTGGTTTGCAGCTTCCTTATATATAGAAGGTTCTGATTCAATGATATTACTCATAAGACCTGAATACTTATGGGGAAACTTGCTTTCTCTAAAAGTTCTAGGAGGAGTTTTAAGTTTCTCGAGCTCAATTAGGTCTTCTCTTAGAAGGAGGAGATTTAAGAAACTCTTCATCATGCCTTTGTGATTCTATGGGAGCATATGAAATTGAAGGATCATCCTCTTCTTCCTGTTGATTTCCCGAATGAGGAGAATCTGAATTTTCGAAGGAGATTTTTCTGGATCATTTGGAATCTCTCTAGAATGATGGAAAGCAACTTCCTCATGGAATATAACATATATAATGACCTCAATGTACCTTTGAACATGAAAATAGATGCGATAATATTTTGATCTTTTAGTGTAACCAACAAATGTGCCTTTTTTTCTGGAGGTTTCTAACTTTGGTCTCTTTCTTAATTATAAACTTGAGTGCCAAATATCGTCATGTAATCAACTCCGGGTTTCTTAATTATGAATACTTCTAGATTATTTTCCCCAAAAATAACATGATGACATTTGTTCTGAATGTAGAAAACAATACCGACATCCTTAACCCATAGAGATAAAGGAAGATCAAGATCACACAACATGGCTTTGGAAGCTTCACAAATTGTTCTGTTCTTCCTCTATGCAACTCCATTATGTTGAGGGTTGTATGGAATTGTTAGATCCCTCTTGATTCCTACTTATTGACAAAAATAATCAAACTCATTATATTCAAACTCACCTCCATTGTATGATCTTAAGGTACATGTGCCTTCTTCTCTGGTTTTCTATCAAAGCTTTGAACTCTTTGAACTTATAAAATATTTCACTTTTAACCTCTAGGAAGTAAATCCATGATTTACTAGAGTAATAGCCTATAAACAATACATAGTATAAAAACCACTTAAATAGGGTGAATTCATAGGTCCACATATGTCTGTGTGAATTATATCCAAAGTCCCTTTAGATCTACTGTTGCTCTTAGGAAATAATTTCTTCGTATTCTTTCCTAGGGAACAACCTTTACAAATACCATCATGTTCATAAGGAAACTCAGCAAAACCTGTTACCATATTTTGGAGACCAGTGAGATATTTATAATGAAGATGCCCAAGCCTTTGATTCCATAACTCACATGGATTGAATGTACTATGAACCAATGCCTAAGTGGAATCTATGGATGCCTTGTAGAGTCACCCCTCTTGAACCCCAATAATCTCAGCTGAACTCATTTTTTCATTATTTGACCATAGGATAACCTTTCTATCGATCAAGATTACTCCTTAGACTTTATCTTCTAATCCAACAACTAAGAGGAGATTCTTATTCAATCCAGGGACATATAATATGTCCCCAATATGCAGAATAGTCCCAGAATCAAGTTAAAGTGATCCTGAACCAACTCCTTCGATTTCATAGGTGGTATCATCTCCAAGTTCTACTCGATTAGTGAAATTATTCTTTCTGTAGTCTATAAGAGCTTCACTAAATCTTGTCATGTGTCTTGAAGCTCCACTATCCACCAACCAGGAGTTAGCACTATTAGTGATAGATCCAGAGAGCATAAATTAAGTAGTATTCTTTTCTTGATTCTTCTTATGTGGAAGACTTAATATTCTTCTTCCTCTTTGGTTCTTCTTTTGTTGTGCATGCTTGGAATATTCTTTTGAATTTTTTCTTTGACTGCCTACAATCTCTGACATAATGTACCATCTTGTGACAATTAAAACACTCAATATTTGATACATCAAGGTGCTTACTTTGAGGCTTCTTCTCTATCTTATTTGGAGGAAAGGATTTCTTGAACTTTGTTGTCTTAGATGCGAGGGCAAGGTTCCATTCCTTAACACCAATAGATCTGCTTTGAATTCTTCTTTCTTCTTCCAAGCAATCATGGGATAGTATTTCAGAGTTTGGCTGAATTTCCCTACCAATCATAGCAACCAAAAAGGTTTCCCTAGAACTAGGAAGAACATAAAAAATAGTTTGGACAAGATCATCATCATCTACTAAAGTACCAATAGTCGAGATTTGATCTCTTACCTAAGATGTTTTTGTGAAGAAGGAGGCCACACCTTCATCCTTCTCCATATTCAAATAAAGAAGTCATTTCTTCAAGACTCTTTTATGCATGGGTTCTTTCTTTTCATACATATTAGTCAAGGTGTCAAAACATTATTTGGCTGTCTTTAGTGGGGTTATGACCGACATCAAGGTCTCTTTAACATAATCATATATAATTGTCCTTGCCTTGTCTTGCTTCTTCTTGAATGTTGCCCTCCTTGCATTAGTTGTAGGTTCTTCTACAGTATTGATGACCAAGTCATCAAGATCATTTTCTTCCAAGGTGGCCATAAGCCTTATTTTCCATGAATTGAAATTGGTCGACCCTTCAATTCTGTCTTTTGTCCTAAAAATGGTTGAGGCCATATATGATCCAAAAAGCATCTGCTTCCTCAATCTGCAATTTGTCCCAAGGTCTAAGGAGGCTAAAATGACTTGCTTAAGCATTGTGCTCTTCACATCCCAAAACTAAGATACCATGTTATAAATTTGATAGAAGTGACAACACTTTTATTTATTGCAGACTTTAAAAATGAGACGCTGTAATACCTTGGTTTTAACCCCGCTTGCATTAAAAATACATGATACACATATTGTAAAAAATCTTGGTGCGGAGCTAAAGGGCAAGGCCCCACCATCGATTTGGTTATGTTGTGTTTCTGTTTTGGGAATGGTCACCGAAGGTATATCAGGACGTACGGCATATAGTTAATTGTGGCATCATGTAAACACGCATTTTAATTAAATAACCCAACCATCTATGTTCATGGCAACTAAATTGAGAAGGGCATGATTTCGAAGGATAAGGAAAAAGGGGATGTTGAACTTTGAGTCATGGGGAAGAGCCATGTGTCACCTCTCTCTTTTACTCCCACCACCTTGGTTTTTTGTTGGTTAGTTGGGACAGCGAATTGGTTGGCAAAAAGACCATGCCCACGCTTGCTCACTCTCTCTCCACGACGCATCTGTTGGCTTGTCCACTACCTTGATCGTGAGCCTGTTCAATTCCTTCACGTGAGGGAGTTAAAGGAATCCACATTCCATTGTTGGGGTTTCGCCTTCTCTCTCAGGATTGCTAGTCAGTGGGTTTTCTTCCCCGTTCACGCAGAAGATAGTTCTCCTCTGCCTCATGAATTCAAGGGCTGGTGGATTGTTTCTCTCCTCTGATCACATAGAGAGTGTGTCTTTTTCCACCATTGGCAGATTTCTTAATGTTCCGTTCTTCCCATCGTTGAAATTGTGTTTGTAATCACATCCATAGTTTTGTGGGTTGTGTTCTGTCTCTCACGCAGAGTTGGAAGTTGGAACCAGTTCCATTCCCGGTCTGTACAAGTTTTCCCAGTGACTGCAATGATATTTGTGCGCTGTGTCCTCAGAGTTGAGCGTGGGCTATCATTGCCATGATTTGTTTGGCTGTGTCTTTCCTTTTTATGGTGGTATTGGTTGAAGAATGCTGTGAATACTTGCGTTCTGTTTGAATGTGTTTTTCCCCTGTAAAAGCTGAATAGCTGTTCGGCTGCTCACATGCAGTGGTTTTTTCCTCGGATTGCATTAGAGTGGTAAATGAGGGCCTGAGATGCTTGAGAAACCTAGTGGAGTGAGAACCACATAGATAGAGCCACTGAGCTGGATTCCTTCTCCACAACCCCTGAATAGAACTGGACGGGAGATCAGGGTCTGAGGGACTGTGTTGCAGAGAAAGGGTTGATTTCCTTGTGTTGGGTGTGTGTGGGTGTTCTAGAAGCCAGACTGGTTCTGGTGTTGGTGTCTGTAGCTCTTCAATGATCTCACCAGCTTAGCATTATCCTTTCCCAGCTCCTGGATGGCCTGATAAACCCAACTTTGTTGGCTTGGTTGATCCGTTGTTCGCTTGATAAACCCAACTATGTTGGCTTGGATGAACTATGTACCCTTGTGGTGTTGTTATCCATGGCTATGTGTAAGTTTGTTTAGTTCCTTATTCCTTGGGGAATCATGCCCGACTCGAGGGTGGCAGTGTTGCTGAGAGATTAAAGAGCACATGAGCGTATGGTTGGGTGGAATGTTGCACTGACGTAGATGGTTGCAGAACAAGCTCTTTATAAGATAAGTATCCTTACCTAACTTGTGTCTGTAATCATATTTAATGTTAATGAATGCTGATATACATGTTAAATGCTGATCGGTATATGCATGAAGTGTTGATTGATATGTTTTGCTTTCGTTGTGTATAATGAATGGTTATGCTTCGTGATATGTTTTATGATTTAAAGTATCATGCTTCAGCATTGTATGTATATGTATGTTCATGTTCATGGGGCTAGATCCCCAGAAGATTTGATGTATAGTAGCGTCCTCTTCACTGGTCGGAGGGTCGGGGACGTTATAGTGTGGTATTAGAGCTCTGGTTGGAGCCTGGGCCTGAATGGGCCATGACAGATCGTATAGCAGAAGCAGGTTGCCTTCTGCCCAGCAGTAATTCAAAAATTGTGGCACGAAAACTCAAAAAATTTTCTAAGTGCCAGAACTATCGGCCCATCACAAGACTCAATGACAAGATATTTTGATGCAGTGGGCACTTAGTGGGAAGACCACCCGATGGATGGTAACCGGAAAAACTTTCAAAATTTTCCTAAGTTCGACCATTGGCAATTGGCGGAAGATAGTTGTTCTCATCGCCGATGGTTAGAAGGGGAAACTACCAATGAACATCGCCAAGAGTTAGTTGAATGGGTTTCCATCATTGCGGCTGCTGTGGGGACTAAAACATCGATGCGGCAGTGCTAGTGGTTCCTACTGCTGACAGAAGAAGAAAATTTCAAAATTTTGTTAAGTGTGGAAATCATCGCCGGAAAGTAGTTGATCGAGCACCCGCCGTTGCAGATGGCTAGACCACTATGCTACCGACGCATAGAGCCTGTGACCGTCGACGATGGGGAATTTTGGAAAATTTGACGAAGTGACAGGATCGTCAGCGATCGGCGATGATTAGTTGATCGCATCGCCGACGCACAGCTGATCATGTTGCCGATGCGGCGAAATTTGGTGACACAGTGGAAGGAATTAGTGGAACAAAGCGCCATCGTTGCAGAAGCCTAGTCCACTAAACCTCTGACGGTAACTGATTCCACTTGCCGATGCTGGGGTGGTTGTTTGTTGATGCGGTGATGTATAAGGGAATATGGAGCTGACGGAATCGACGAAAGATAAAGGAAGATCCCGCTAATAGACAGTTAACTGAATCAGTGAAAGAGAAAAAATTTCAAAATTTTTCTAATTCATGGAATCATCGGCCATCGGTGACGGTTAGCTGATCACATCACCAATACTCAGAGGATGCAGTTGTCGATGAGCTACAGCAAGTGAAGTTTGTTGAAGCGTCTGCCGTTGCGGAGATCGAAGAGACTAACCACTCGACGAGGAGTGCCTCCGATCGTCGATGCTGCGGCTTCTAGAGGCTCTGACCACCGACAAAGTCAGGAGTTGTGGAATATTTAGTTTGATTGTGGACCATCATTGCGGAAGGCTTGACGATTAACCGTCCGGTGCGTAGGGCACCCGGCCGCCGACGCAACAAGTTAACCCATGCTATCACCGACGAAATTCAGAATGATAGATGATTAAGGACTGATACGGTAGAAGTGAATAGACCAACAAATCGTTGACACATCAGGGAGTTAGCAGGGAAGAGACCCGACTTGAGGAGTAAGAAGGCATAAAAAAATTGTTAATGATCAGATCGTCGATCGAAAACTCAGCTGGTTCACCCACGGAAATGGTAGGAAGATCGTTTTCCACCATTGCGGCTACTCAAACGAATATGCACCTGATCGACAGATGGTTTGCTCGCCGATACTGAGTGGGAGTTTAGTCATTTTACCCGCTGAAACATCAGAAAGGAATAAAACAACAAACCGTCGATGAACAAACAATTTCTTAGCTGATGCATATCGAAAGTGTAGTTGTTTTGACCACTGCAATGTTGGAGATTTAGTTGGGAGGAGGTCCGATTGGACCTAAGAATATTTGGGTTTTTCAGAAGAGTTTCTCGATGATTTTTCAAGCAGTTTTTGATTGCCTTTCAGTCGATTTTCTGCAGATTTCAGCAGACTGCCCATGGTCACAGAGCTGAATAAGAAATAGGGAAAATTTTGTGTTTTAGCATAATTGTTGTTTAATGAAATTTCCAGAAGAAAAAGGTTAGTAGTTTTGATTGATATTAATGTATGCATCTAACAGTTTGCTACTAACACATTTGTAGAACTATAGATAACTTCCAAGAGCAGTACTCCAGAAAGAACAGTGTGGTGAAGCAAGAGGTGGTTCAGTCATGAGAACCCATGATGGGTATGATGCTCAGGATTCTTACAAGCGAGCAGAAGATGCCATGGGAGAAAATGTCCGTAGTGGAAATGAGGACATAGAGTCTAATGGAAGGGGATTCCAGGGGACACCGTCCAAGGTTGTAGCTACCATGAGAAGCTTGGTTAAAGCCCAGGAAGAGTAGCATTAGTTGAATGCTGCCATATTGCAGAGTTTGACAGATTTACAGAAAAAGATAGATGCTGGATGAGGTACATCAAGACCAGAAGGCAGTAAGAGCAGCACTAGGAGAAGAAGAAGGACTTCTAGTGGATCATCTGACTATGAAGAATCCAGTGGAGACACAAGTTCATCTTCTTGCGAAAGGAAAAGAAGAAGGCAACATAGGGATCGCTCTCGGGATGAATTTAAGAAAGCTAAACCTCCTACATTTGATGGTGAGATAAAGACTGGATAAGAGGCTGAAGCTTGGCTTCTTGGGATAAAGAAGTACTTTCAAGTGCAGGATTATTTAGGAAACATGAAGGCACGGGTTTCCATATTCAGTCTGAATGGAAGGGCATCCATTTGGTGGGAACACTTCAAGCAGGTAAAGAAGATGAGTGAAAGGAAATTGAAATGGAAACAGTTCAAGAAGTATTTCAGGAAGAAATACCTTTCTGACAGGTATCATGATGATAAGATCAAGGAGTTCCATGAGCTGAGATTGGGACAACAAACCATAGATGAATATGCAAATAAATTCTTGGAATTATTGAGGTATGTCCGGTACATCAAAGATGAAAAAGTAAAAATCCAGCGGTTTCTGAGTGGATTGCCTCAAGCCTACAAAGATAGAATTGAGTTCTATGAGCTGAGAACTCTTGAAGAAGCAATAAGAAAGGATAAATATTGCTATGAGCAGAGCAAAGGTAAACCTAATTACCATAAGGCATGGAAGGACAAGAAGAATGAAAAGTTTGACCAAAGAAAGAAAGGTTTCAAACCTTCTAGATTCAGGAATCAGCAGAAGCAGCCATCCCAAGCTGCGAATAATCCTATTGGAGTGACAGGTGGAAAACCTAAAGAGCCACAATAGAATAAAGGTCTACTCAAATGTTGGAAATATGAAGTACCTCACTTGCACAGATATTGTCCCCTCGAGAATGAAAGTGCGAGGCCATCCTATAACATTCAGGGAGCAGAAACAGTGGGTCAAGTAGCAAGGGCAGTCCCTAGAATTTATGCAGCACTAGAGGGCCGCCAGGAAGATCATTAGTCAACTGTGGTTGAATTTGCAGGTAAGATTGTTGAACAATCTGTTTCTATTTTGATTGACCCTGGTTCTACTCACAGTTATATCACTCCTAGGGTAGTGGATATTTGTGCTTTCAAGAAAGTAAAGCATAGGAAATATTGGTTAGTTCAACTAGCCATAAGAACTAAGAGAGAAGTCAGTGAAGTGATAGAGAAATGTCCATTGGTTATGAATGGATTGAACACTTGTGTAGATCTGAATGTTCTACCGCTCGGTTCCTATGATGTTCTCATTGGAATGGATTGGTTGGAAGCCCACCAAGTGAAGCTTGACTATTATAACAAGACTTTTGAATGCATGGATGAAGATGGAAACCTGGTAGTTGTGAAAGGTATTCCAAAAGTAATTTCAGTAAGGCAGGTTTCAGCAATGCAGTTGAAGAAGTTCTGTAGGAAAGGCTGCCAGTTGTATGCAGCTCATATTCTGGAACCAATGGGAGATGAAACTCCTAGGTTGGAGGACTATCAAATGTTACAAGAATTCAAGGATGTGTTTCTTGATGAGATTCTAGGGCTTCCTTCATAGAGGGACATTGATTTCACCATTGAACTTGTGTCAGGAGCAGCACCAGTGTCCAAGACACCCTACAAAATCAGTACATAGGAGATGCTAGAATTGAAGATGCAACTGCAAGAGTTGTTGGAAAAGAAGTATATCCAACCGAGTGTGTCTCCTTGGGGAGCACCGGTTTTGTTTGTGAAAAAGAAATATGGTACACTCAGGTTATGTATTGATTACAGGCAGTTGAACAAGGTTACTGTAAAGAATAAATACCCTTTGCCTAGGATTGATGACCTCTTTGATCAAATGAGAGGAGCAAAGGTATTTTCCAATATTGACTTGAGGTCTGGTTACCATCAGGTGAGAATCAAGGATGAAGACATTCACAAGACAACCTTCAGGACAAGGTATGGACATTATGAGTTTGTAGTGGTACCATTTGGTCTCACAAATGCACCAGCCACATTTATGTGCCTTATGAATAGTGTCTTCAGTAAGTATTTGGACAAGTTTGTTCCTGTTTTCCTTGATGACATTCTTGTTTATTCTAAGAATGAGGAAGAGCATGAAGAGCATTTGAGACTGACATTGCAAGTGATCAGGGAACATCAAATATATGCAAAATTGAGCAAGTGTGGCTTCTACAGGGATAGAATTTAGTACTTGGGTCACATTATCTCAGAAGAGGGAATATCAGTAGACCCTGAAAGGATTGAAGCCATTATGAATTGGCCTACTCAAAGAAATGTGACGGATGTAAGATCTTTTATGGGACTTGCAGGATACTACAGGAGATTCATTAAAGGATTTTCCAAGGTTGCACATGCCATCACTTCTTTGCAAAAGAAGGGGACGAAGTTCGAATGGAATTCGAAGTGTGAAGAAAGCTTCCAATGATTGAAGAATCTTCTCACCAGTGCACCAGTATTGAAAGTTGCAGATCTAGAGAGAGATTTTGTGGTATGCACCTATGCATGTGGACAAGGGCTTGGAGGAGTCCTTATGCAGGACAACCACGTGATATGTTATGAGTCAAGAAAGTTGAAGGAGCACAAGAAGAACTATGCCACTCATGATCTGGATCTTGCAGCCATAGTACATGCTCTCAAGATGTGGAGACATTACTTGATGGGCAGAAGATTTGAGCTCAGAACAGACCATTGTGGTCTGAAGTACTTGTTTGATCAGCCTACTCTGAATGCTAGGCAAGCGAGATGGCTGGAATTTCTATGTGAGTTTGATTTTGAAATCAAGCACATAAAAGGAAAAGAGAACAAGGTAGCTGATGCACTCAGCAGGAAGGTACAGGAAATGCATGTGGCATATCTTAGTATTTTCCAATCAAAATTGAGGCAGCAGATTGTTAATCATGTTGCCGGAGATGAATTGTATGAGCAGGTAAAAGACAAATTGCAGCAGCAAAGTCTTGAGAAGAGGTATGAGGGATATAAATTGGAAGAAGACAGACTTCTCACTTTTAAAGGCATAATTTATATTCCTAAAGTAGCAGAATTGAGGAGAATTGTTATGGATGAAATCCATCAAGCTCCATATTCTGGTCACCCAGGATATCAGAAGACAATTTCTATAGCTAGAAGGCAGTACTTTTGGCTAGGTATGAAAAAGGACATGGCTGAATACATTTCAAGGTGCATGAAATGTCAACAGGTAAAAGTTGAGCATCAACATCCAGCAGGTTTGTTGCAGCCTTTGCCAGTTTCGGAATGGAAATGGGAAGTTATTTCCATGGATTTTATTACAGGATTGCCTATGACTTGGAGACAACATGATTCCATCATGGTTGTAGTAGACAAGTTGACAAAGGCAGCACATTTTATACCAGTGAAGTCTACGCATAAGATTGATGACATTGCAAAGATCTTCATGAAGGAGATTTTCAAATTGCATGGGTTGCCGAAGGCAATAGTCTCTGACAGAGATGTCAAGTTCACTTCCAATTTTTGGAAGGGGTTGTTTGCATATTTGGGTAGAAAGTTAAACTTCAACACTACATACCATCCTCAGATAGATGGGCAGATAGAAAGAGTTAATCAGGTGCTTGAAGATATGCTTCGCATGTATGTGATGGACAAACCAACCAAGTGGGAAGATTACTTACACTTGGTAGATTTTGCTTACAACAATGGACAGCAGGCATCCTTGGGGATGAGTCTGTATGAAGCTTTGTATGGCATAAGGTGTAGGACACCAGTGACTTGGGACAACCCGATGAACAGAGTTGTGCTTGGACCAGAATTGCTCAAGCAAATGGAGCAAGAGGTTGTAAAGATCAAGCAGAATCTGAAAGCAGCATAGGACAGACAGAAAATCTATGTAGATAAGCATAGGGTGAACAGAGAGTTCAGTGTTGGGGATCATGTTTACCTTAGAGTGAAAGCAAAGAAAATCTCCTTGAAGCTTGGAAGTTGTGCCAAGCTGTCACCTAGATATTGTGGGCCGTTTGAAGTGCTTGAAAGAATAGGGCCTATTGCATATAGACTTGCATTGCCTGCTATCACTAGAGCTCATAATGTTTTTCATGTTTCTTTGCTTAAGAAATATGTACCATGTGATAAATTGGGATGTGATTCAGGTGGAACCCGAGGGAGAGTTCCAAATCGAGCCAATGCGCATCCTCGACAGGAAGGTCACAATGCTCTGGAACCAAGCCATAGGGCAGGTAAAGGTGCAATGGGAGCATTACGGACCTGAAGAAGCTACGTGGGAGTTGGAGGATGCATTGTGATTGGCACATCCATTTTTGTTCAATCCTGTGGAACACTGAGGTGGTACTAGTGTAGCATTTTGTTCAAATTTTTTAAAAGCACTAAGGACAGTGCTATTGAAGGGGGAGGGGAATGTAATACCATGGGTTTAACCCTGCTTGCATTAAAAATACATGATACACATATTGTAAATAATCTTGGTGTAGAGCTAAAGGCCAAGGCCCCACCATCGATTTCGTAATGTTGTGTTTCTGTTTTGGGAATGGTCATCGAAGGTATATCGGGATGTATAGCATATAGTTAATTGTGGCATCATGTAAACACGCATTTTAATTAAATAATCCAACCAGCTATGTTCATGGCAACTAAATTGAGAAGGGGCATGATTCCGAAGGATAAGGAAGGGGGGGATGTTGAACTTTGAGTCATGGGGAAGAGCCACGTGCCACCTCTCTCTTTTACTCCCACCACCTTGGTTTTCTGTTGGTTAGTTGGGACAATGAATTGGTTGGAAAAAAGACCACACCCACACCTACTCACTCTCTCTCCACGACGCGACTGTTGGCCTGTCCGCTACCCCGATCGTGAGCCTGTTCAATTCCTTCACGGGAGGGAGTTAAAGGAATCCACATTCCATTGTTGGGGGTTCACCTTCTCTCTCGGGATTGCTAGTCGGTGGGTTTTCTTCCCCGTTCATGCAGAATATAGTTCTCCTCTGCCTCATGAATTCAAGGGCTGGTGGATTGTTTCTCTCCTCTGATCACACAGAGAGTGTGTCTTTTTCCACCATTGGTGGATTTCTTAATGTTCTATTCTTCCCATCATTGAAATTGTGTTTGTAATTGCATCCATATTTATGTGGGTTGCGTTCTATCTCTCATGCAAAGTTGGAAGTCAGAACAAGTTCCATTCCCGGTCTGTACAAGTTTTCCCAGCGACTGCAGTGAGATTTGTGCACTGTGTCCTTAGAGTTGATCATGGGCTGTCATTGCCACAATTTGTTTGGCTCTGTCTTTCCTTTTTATGGTGGTATAGGTTGAATAATGCTGTGAATACATGCGTTCTGTTCGAATGTGTTTTTCCCCTGTAAAAGCTGAATAGCTGTTCGGCTACTCGCATGCAGTGGTTTTGTGCTCGGACTGCATTGGAGTGGTGAATGAGGGCCTGAGATGCTTGAGAAACCTGGTGGACTAAGAACCACATAGATAAAGCAACTAAGATGGCTTCCTTCTCCACAACCCCTGAATAGCACTAGAAGGGAGATCAGGGTCTGAGGGACTACGTTGCAGAGAAAGGGCTGATTTCCTTGTGTTGGCTGTGTGTGGGTGTTCTAGAAGCCAGACTGGTTCTGGTGTTGGTGTCTGTAGCTCTTCAATGAGCTCACCAGCTTAGCATTAGCCTTTCCCAGCTCCTGGATGGCCTGATAAACCTAACTTTGTTGGCTTGGTTGATCCATTGTTCGCCTGATAAACCCAACTGTGTTGGCTTGGATAAACTATGTACCCTTGTGGTGTTGTTATCCATGGCTATGTGTAAGTCTGTTTAGTCCCTTATTCCTTGGGGAATCATGCCCAGTTCGGGGGTGGCAACGTTGCTGAGAGATTAAAGAGCACACAAGCCTACGGTTGGGTGGAATGTTGTAGCGACGTAGCTAGTTGCGGAACAAGCTCTTTATAAGATAAGTATCCTTACCTAACTTGTGTCTGCAATCATATTTAATGTTAATGAATGCTGATATACATTTTAAATGCTGATTAGTATATGCATGAAGTGTTGATTGATATGTTTTGCTTCCGTTGTGTATAATGAATGGTTATGCTTTGTGATATGTTTTATGATTTAAAGTATCATGCTTCAGCATTGTATGTATATGTATGTTCATTTTCATGGGGCTATATCCCTGGATGATTTGATGTATAGTAGCATCCTCTTCGTTGGTCGAAGGGTCGGGGACGTTACAGAAGCTAAACATTCACCCACAAGATAAAAAATAGTAACACATAGATTTTTCATGGGGAAACCTTTGAAGGAAAAAACCCCCAAAATAATTAAAAATCCATCCTTTAAATGAGATTATTGAGTTTGAGCATGAGCATACCTTTACATCAATTTTGTATTTTCCTTTAGGTCACACATAAAAAACGAATCCTATTGGAGAATGATTGTTCTGTGCAATTCTACTACCACTACTCTATTTGATTAAAACCCCAAGCACCAAGATGAGCTGTCGTTGGTTAATTTTGACTATACTGTTGACTGAGGTAAATACCCATTACATTTGATGGATGAGTATCAACCTTTATATTGTTGTTAGCCACCTGGAAAAATCCCCAAACAAATTCGGTCATCCTGGAAGAGGCCCTAAAGGGATGCTATCTGCTGCACTAAGTTTCGGTCTGTTGTGGGTTTCCCTAAACATGGATCATGTTGTTGTATAGTTCCCTAGATAGGGCTCATTATACTCCATAAATCCCTATATAGGGCCCAGTCTGTTTGGAGAAGACCCTAGTAGGGTTAGGAACACATAAGTTAAGCCCTGAAGGGTTGCTGCTTGCTGCAAGATAGTGAACTAGAATTCATGACTGCCTTATACAACTGGGATGGACCTCACATATATATTTTTATCTTGATCCACATCACATGTGTGATAAGTAGAGAGAAAGGAGCAACAGATAAAACCCATAAATAATTCATTTCTTAGAGATGAGATGATCTTAGATGATAATAACAAATGAGGAGTAACTTTATTTATAGTTCACCAATGGAGGGTGATTCCATAAAGATTGGAAACCATTTTAATCTTTTGATATTTTATGGTCCATTAATCTTTTAACCATTGAATTTTACCTTTTAATATTTTATGGTCCATTAATATTTTTAATCTTTTTACAATTTGACTTTTATTTTATTTTTAATCTTTAATGGTCTATTAATCCTTTTAATATTTTTACCATTTGACTTTTACTTTTTAATATTTCATCACATGGTACTTTAATATTTTATCACATGGTCCTTTAATTACAGGGTACTCTATTTATGACAAAGTTATGCTTGGCATCATGCATGATATGGTAATGTTCAAATAATACTTTGTGGGCATCGGGTTCATTGTGAGGACATGACACAAGATCCTAAAATACTTTTTGAAGTAGAAGCACTTAAACGAAAGACACCATAAGTGGGTCAATAAGATATAGACCTATGATTTTGATATAGAATATATGAAGGGGAAGAATATCATTGTTGCTAACACCCTCTCCAGGAAACCAGTTGCATGCTCTTTAATGAAGATTACAGTTGATTGGAAATCCCACCTCTTGGTGGAGTATTCCAAAAAAAAATTGCTTGCAAAGTGATGGATGGCCTCGTATAGGATGACAGGTACAAAGTAGTTGATGATTTCATATTCTACAAAGATAGGATTTAGTTGGTGCCAAAGTCCAAACTAAAGGAGAATATTTTGAGGGCTACACATGATGCACCTACAGTAGGGCACCATTAGACCGGGGACAGGTTCTCTTGGAAGGGCCTAAAGGATGATGAGTTGTGACAAGTGAGAGAATGCATGGTTTGTCAACTGAACAAGTAGGACTTCTCAAACCATTTCCTATTCCAGGAGTGTCTCTATGGAATTCATCAATGAGTTACCTCGAGTATAGGGACATGACTGCATCTATGTGGTAGTAGATCGATTGACAAAAAATTCACACTTTTTGTGATTTCTCAACTTATAATGTAGCACAGGTGGCAGAGGTGTTTTTAGGGGAAGTATTTTGCCTACATGGGCTACCAAAGAACATTTCCAGTGACAGGGATAGTATATTTCTCGGGGATTTTTGGCAAGATATTTTTAGGTTGGTAGGTACAAAGTTGACTCCTAACACTAGTTATAACCCTCAGATGGATGGGAAGACACATATTGTGAACAAGTGGGTTGAGCGATACCTGTAAAACTACATGTTGGGAAAACATAGAGCCTTGATTGAATGGATTCATTTAGGTGAGCATTGTTATAACACCACCTATCACATGTCTATCGGTATATCACCATTTCAAGCTTTGTATGTCTATGACGCCCCATCTTTTGTACACATGGAATTTAGGGATAGCAGGGAACCCAAGGAAAACGATTTGATACAGGAGAGTTGGGACATCCTCAAGGATCTGAAGGAAAATTTACAGGACATCAATAGAATGTATACACAGACAAGAATAGAACTAAGTGCAGTTTTGATGTGGTTGAATTACTATTCCTAAGATTACAACCTTACCACTAGTCCTCACTGAAGAAAATAGGTGCAGAGAAGTTGAATCCTTGCTTCTATGGGACCTATAGAGTTGTCCAGAAGGTTGGAGAGGTGGATTGCAAGTTAGAGATCCCATAGGGGAGAAATTTCCACAATTTATTCCATATTTCATGCCTCAAGAAGGCACTAAGACAACATGTTACAACCTTAGCAGAGCTACCCATGTTGTATGAGGAGGGATAATTGATCTTGAACCTATAGGATATTTTGGATGTTAGTGAGATGAGGTTGAGGAACATGGTGATATGTGATTATCTCCTCAGATGGAGGCACATGTCAATGGAGGATTCCATTAGGGAGAGAAAACATATTATACAACACCCCAATTTGCAATTGCTCAAGGAAAAGCAATCTCAGGAAGTGATTATTGTCATGTTGCTTTCTGTATGGCCACCAGGAGGGACAACTTATTATCCAATCCAATCCACGCATGCTATAGTCGACATAATAGGGGTCTAATTATTTATTTAATGCCAATTGATTCCAAAAGCACTTTATAAAGTAACATTTAATAATTATTTCCTAAAGTGAGTTTATAAAAGTCATTTAAGTTAAAAGTGGCACAAAAGGGTCAACATGAGAATAAAAATCACTTCTAACTAAAAGTTCATTTTTAAATTATAAAATGAGAAGTAGGAGAAAGGGAAGTTGAAGTGTCACACGAGTGAAAAAGAGTTATAAAATGTGAGAGATCTCACTCTCTCATTCATTCTTTTCATTTGTATTTTCAAAACTAGATAGCTCTTGAGATTTATCTTCTATTGGACAAAACCCTAAGAGGAGGACAATAGTTTTAGTGGCGAGACAAACCCACCCTAGCTATTGAAAGGAGAAATCACTCAGATTTCTCACTTGATCTTCATTGTTGGTATTAGGATTCTTCTTCACTTCCATATCTGCAACATATTAATGGTTTCTAGTAGCTTATATGGAGGGAACATATCTAGTTTGGATTTTAGGTTAGTAGGGTGTGGGCACACTTGTTCTTGTGACCAAATTGTAGAAGGGAGCACACCTATAATATCAACATCATATCTAAGGGAGGACACATTTTTGAAGTGAGAACACATTTTTGAAGTGAAGAGTTCATACACAATAATTTTCCAAATCCCAACTATATAAGAGGACACAACTTGGAGGTTACCAACTCTTTGTGTGTAAACAGGGTGAAGAAGAGAGGGTGAACCCTATATTGAGGAGAGCACACTGTTTGAAGGGAAGCATATATGCATTCATCCCTTGATATTGCTGTCTAGTGAAAAAGGTTTCCCATCACCACATTTGAGCAAAGGAAAGAACACTAGGCCACTGTCTTAACATTCTTATCTACTGCAACAAATATTGGAAGAGGCACACTCTTGTGGAGAGAGAAGGCACTCCAGTATTATGTATAAATTCATTATAATAGCCATTGTAAAGAGGAATGATATGGTACAGTAGTCCTGGGTACCTTAGCTTAGTACCGTGCAACCACAATCACTTTCTGAACAACACAGATGCTCAGGATATTCATTTGTAGCATGTAATGTTGGAAAATTAGGAGACTTGTACATGTTGGGGAGGCATTTTCCTTATCATATATCAATTACCAATCATATAATTTGTTCCTTTATTCATTGAGATGTGGTCCATGATGTTCCTATAAGTAAATATCATCTTTATGAAGTGTCCACATCTGAAAATCACTCTATATGATACCTTAGTTTGTGAAGTATTGTTGCTATGAATGTGATCGAAGCCTTCAACACTTTCATTTTTGTAAATCCGGTAAATCTCTTGATTTTGAGGATTGGAAAACTGAAGATGTATTGTTGAATAATCACACACTAGACAATAAAATTGAATCATATACATTATAACTAATAAGAGGCATCCAAATTCTAGTTTGACAGTCACATGAAAATACCTATTAGCAAAAAGTGCATCCTACAAGGACTTCAGTGTAATTGTTTGACAAAACTAGTAAACCAAGTACACTAAGCAATGTGGGACTATTCATGGGAATGAGTATGAGTTTGTAAACCTTTTTGACTAGGAAATTGGGAAAATTACATAATAATAAACTCATAACTTAGCGAAAATATAGCTAGGACATTACAACGACTTAGTTCTCGGGGTCTCTAGCTCAAGGATGGGGCTAAAAATTATTTGTTCTTCGAAAAAGAAGGTAAAGAAAGAAGAATAAGGATGTGATAAAGGAAATTAAATATTCAAAAGGGAAAATAGTTAGTGATTTCATAGTTATAAAGGAGGAAGTCAAAAACCATTTCAAAGAATTATATATAGAGGTTGGAAGTTATAATTTAATGGAAAAATAATATATGTTGTATCGCATCCATAAAATCATCAATTTTGAAGATAATATGTACTTAGACAACTAATAGTAGAGTAAAAAATCTAATAAGCGATTTAGAGCTTGAATTCGGATAAGGACCATGGATTAGACATTTTCACAATTAGTTTTTATGGATATTGTTGGTACATAATAAAGTATGATCTATGTAGACTGTTGAAATACACCATGGGGAGAGAGAAAATAGGGGGCTCCACCATTTCCTTTTTCATTTCTCTTATTTCAAAGGAAAGCAATCCCTCATCTTTGGCTCAATTTAGGCCTATTTATTTGTGTAAATTTTCATATAAGGTTATAACAAATAGTTTGGCCACTAGAGTTTAAAAAGTCCCCATGAAAATAATTTATGAGAAACAAGGGGGTTTCCTCTCTAAAAAGAAAATCATAGAGAATATTATTCAAATCTGAGTGCCTATCCACTCTAGCATCAACAAAAAATACCAAGGTACGGTAATAAATCTCAATTTAGCTAATGCATTTGACATAATAAATCATAGCTTTATTTTTGCAGTTCTAGATTGGTTTGTGTTCTCTCTCACACTTATTAAGTCAATTAAAGCTTGCATTGTGAGGTTTTGGATTTCCCCTTTGGTCAATGGTAGAACAAATTTTTCCCAAGCTTCTCAAGGGATCAGACAAGGATATCCTCTCTCTTCCTTTCTATATATTACATTGGTAGGATCCCTTAACAGAAGACTAAGTAAAGAGAGGGAAGAAGGGAACATAGATGGTATTTTCATTACTTGAGGAGTCAAGGATTTAAATCATGCTTAGTTCGTCGATGATGCCATTTTCATAGGTGGACCTTCTGTTGTTAATTCTCAAGGATTTAAATAAATTCTAGACGTATTCATTGAATCATCAAGAGAAAAGATAAATAATAGTAAAAGCATAATCTACACCTGGAATATATTCCCTAGGTTGTTGCATAAGATCTCATATTATTTTTTCTTTATTTGATACTATAACCGGGTTATCCTTTAAATACTTGGGAGTTCCAATTTTCACACAAAAGAGTTAGAGTAGCAGATTGCATAGACATTTCCCAAAAATCAAAAGAAAAATTCAAGCATGGTGAGAAAGATGGTTAAACCCAACTGGTAAGATCATCCTTATCATGTGGGCCCTCTCTTCGCTAGCTCTTTTCAGTGCTCTTCTTTACTTGCTACAACCTGTATAATGTGTTGAAATATTGTAACTTCAAAGGATATTCTAACTGTATTTTATTGATGTACCCCAAGGGAGATGTTATTATTCCTCCGTTGGGATGTTATTATTGTAATTGGTCATCATAGAGTCATGAGGTAAATCCTCCATTGTAAGTTGGGTGAATAGTACCCCAATCAATATAATATAATATTGTTTTGAGTCTTCCTAGGTGAAGTCGACCCAATAAATTTAGAGGGGCTGACTTGTTAGGGAGAAAAGTCAAGTAACTTAAAGTGTATAAATAGAGGAGTTGTGTTCCTCATTCTAACACAGACTGACTCACTTGTGTAGCGCATAGGAGAGAGAGAGAGACATATCAAAAAGGAGGAGAATACCTATTTTTGGGTTTATTTTATAAATCTTATACAAAGGAATTTTCGCTGGGTTTTCTTCCCATTGAGGGTTTCCCAAGATAAATATTCTGTCTATATTGCGATTGCATTTCTTTCAGTGATTCTCCATATGATACTGTTGTGAATTTGGATTAAACACTAATGATATCTAGCTTAGCATATGAAATCTTAACATGGTATCAGAGCTATCTTGAATAGAACAACTTTTACAAGGCGAAACTCTCTCTCCTCCCTCTCCAGAAGAAATTAGGGTTTCTGAAAACTTTGAAATTTGGAAGATATGCTTACATAGAAATTTTATATTACCTAGAGTGCATATATTGAGCCCAAAATCGAAGTTTTTGGGTGGCTGAATCTCTAGGAAATCCAAACTCTAGTTTGACAGAAAACTACAAAAAACCAGAACCATCAATTCTGGAGAAGCTGCAACCTCACAAGAAAGTTTTGAAGGGTGAAGATTTGGGATCTCAAGAAACAAAGTGGACCAACCAACTCACCTCAGTCAAGCACATATCCTGGTAAGTTCATCTTTTCATTTTGAGAAATTTCAATTTTTAGTGACCTCTTGGATAGGATGGCCCCAAGCACTAAGCTTGAGGATAAACTGGAGGGCATAGAAAACTTCCTAGTATGGAAGTGTAGGATTGGTCTCATTCTGAAAGAGAATGGTATTGAGAATTACATCAAGGATGAAGTTACAGAACTTAAATAAGATGAAGCTAAGGAGAAGCATGCACAAGACCTAATTAAGGTAATAAGGACCATTGCTGATTCTATCAAAGATCACTTGATCCCTCAAGTGTCATCTAAGAAGAAACCAAAGAAAATGTATGATGCACTTTCTAGAATGTATGAGGGAAGGAACATCAATAGAAATATGAATTTGAGAGCTCAACTGAAGGGCACCAACATGAGTAAAGGAGAATCAATTCAAGATTACTTCACAAGCGTATCCCAGTTCATGGAACAACTAGGTACTATTGGAGACACCCTTGATGAGGATGAAATAGCTATGACTACTCTCAATGGTATCACTAGACCTTGGGACTCATTCATACAGAATATGTGTGCCAGAAAAGAAAGTATGATTTTTGGCATTGTATGGGAAGATTGCATTCAAGAAGAATCTAGAGTAGCTAACAGAGAAGATGATTAAGATCTAGCCATCCATACTAAAGGAATAAAACAATAAAACTTCAAGAAAGGTTTCCATAAATATTCAAAGAAGAAGTTTCAAAATAAAAGAGTAAACAATCAAAAGAAATATTACTCAAAGTATCAATGCTACAACCTTCATAAGATAGGACACCTTTCTAGAGAGTGTCCATCACCAAAGAACAACAACAACAAGAGACATCATGCTCCTTTAGATAAAGACGAGGATGAGGAAGAAATACCTCGAAAGAGACTAGCAAGAGAATAAGATGTAGAATAATATGTACTATTCTCTGTACTCTGTGGGTTTGTAACACCTGGAGAAGATACATGTCTTATTGATAGTGGTGGTTCAAAGCACATGACAGGGAAGAAGCAAACTCTATCAATACTTGAAGAAAATAACTCTCCTCAGAAAGTATCATTGCGAGATGACTATCAATATCCCATCAAAGGTATTGGTGAATCAAGCTACAAGCTTGACTCTAGGGCTTCCATGAAGATGAAGGAAGTACTATATGTACCAGGTTTGAAAAAGAACCTACTTTCCATCTCAGCACTAGATACGAAGGATATAGAGTTTCTTTCATAGATGGACAAGTACTTATGTGGTCCAAAGGAAATACACTTGAAGATGTTGTGGTAATTGGTGAAGAAGGAGGAGGACTATACAAACTCAAAGGACATCCAGAGACAATCCTTGTTCATGAGACTACTAGCTCAAGTGAACTATGGCATAGGAGGCTTTCTCACATCAAATACAAAGCATTACCCTATCTAAGCAAGGTGGTAACATGGTTACTGGATATGACGATTGATCATAAGGGAACTTTAAAAGGATGTGCAAGAGGAAAGAACATCAAGAATCCCTTTCCAAAAAATGAAACAAAGACTAAAGGTACATTGGAATTAATTCATTATGATGTATGTGGTCCTACGTCCTCCATATCGTTAAGTGTATATGACTATTATGTCACATTTATTGATGAATATTCAAGAAAGAGATGGATATATTTCTTGAAGGTCAAGAGTGATGTTTTCGGGAAATTCAAGGAATTCAAAGCCTTGATAGAGAGCCATTCATAAAGAAGAATCAAGACACTGAGATCAAATAATGGTGGAGAATATACTTCAAAAGAATTTGAAGCATTCTGCAAGGAGGCAGGAATCAAGAGGGAACTAACCACTCCCTACAATCCCCAACTGAATGGTGTTGTGGAAAGAAATACTAGAACCATTATGGAAGCAATGAAAACAATGATTCATGACCAAGACCTCCCCATGCACCTATGGGATGAAGCAACAAGGACAACTATGTATGTACAAAATATATTATCACACATCTTGGATTCAAGACTCCTGAATAAATGTATACAGGAAAGAAACCTGAAATGAGCCATCTCAAGATATTTGGTTGTCCAGTATATGTACATATTCTGAAAGAGAAGAGAACCAAGTTGGATCCTTCTGGAAAGAAGGGAATATTTGTTGGATATTGTGAAGTCTCCAAATCCTCCAGGATATACATCTCAGGATTCCATCATATAGAGATTAGTAGGTATGTAACATTTGATAAAGATACAACTCTCAATAAATCCAGAAGGTGTCAGCTTGAAGAAGTACATGAAGATGATGTACTTCCCAGAATAGTAGAAGCTGAACCCTCTCCTGAAATAGTAGCATCTAAAGATCATGATATGCTATAACCGCAGGAACCCCCTACTATGGATATCTCTTGAAAGAGAAAACCTGCTTGGGTAAGAGAAATAATACAAGAAGTAGAGAAAAAAGGTGCTCGAGAAGGCTCCAAAATAAAAATAGAAAGATAAAATCCATACTCCAGTTATGTAGCTTTGATGCATGACCTTGTAGATCAAGAACCCACCAGCTACGAGGAAGTTGTCCAAAAGAAAGAGTGGGTGGAAGCAATGATGAAAGAATACCAGTCAATAATGAAGAATGATGTTTTGGATATAGTACCCAAACCAAAAAACAATAGTGTGGTATTTTCGAAATGGATGTACAAGATAAAACATGCTACTAATGGGAGTATTGAAAAGTACAAGGCAACATTTTTGTCTAGAGGACTCTCTCAGAAAGAGGGGATTGATTATGAAGAGAATTTTTCTCTAATAGAAAGGTACACTTCCATCAGAACCATCATGGAACTTGCTTCCATGATGAAGTGGGATCTACATTAGATGGATGTAAAGACAACCTTCATGAATGATGTGATTGAGGAAGAGGTTTACATCAAACAACCATAAGGATTTGAAGTTGAAGACAGAGTGACTCATGTATGTAAGTTGAAAAAGGATATGTATGGAATGAAGGAAGCTCCTAGAGCTTGATATGGTAGAATATTTAGCTTCTTGACAAGCTTGGCATTTACCAAAAATAAAGTTGATCCTAACCTTTACATGAACATTATGGATGGTGAACCTATCATACTATTACTGTATGTGGATGATCTATTTCTGGAAGGAAATGAGAAATAGATCACAAATTGCAAGAATAAGTTAGATGAAAAATTCGAGATGAAATATCTTGGATTGATGCATTATTTCCCTCGGATGGAAGTGTGGCAGAGCCCAGAAGGAATCTTTCTGAACCAAGGAAAGTATGCAATAAAAATCTTGAAAATATTTGATATGTTGTATTGTTAATCCATGGCCATACCTATGGACACCAACATGAAGCTGTTATTTGATGAATCATCAGAGTTAGTGGATATGACTCAGTACATATAGATTATTGGGTCATTTATGTATCTAACAAATACAAGGCCAGATATATGCTTTGCTGTGAACACCTTAAGTAGTATATAGTTAAACCTAGACGAGTTCACTTGATAGATGAAAAGCATGTGATGAGGTACCTACATGGTATGATAGACTTGTTACTTTTCTATGTTAGAGATCATGACTACATATTATATGGATATACAAATTCAGATTGGGAGTGTCGCGTCCCCTCCCCTCTACTCGTCGATGAGGAGAAGACATGACTCTACACTGCTGCTGCTGCTCTGTCTATCAAACCGGGGATCTAGCCCCATGAACATAATAATAATGCATTTAAAGAAAAACATATACAGATGCAGATCAAATGAAAATATAGAGGAATAAAAAAATTGCAAGCACTTTATATGTTCATAAACATTCTTAAACAAATACAGTTGCAAAAATCAAATACAATAAAATACTTATCTTGAAAATAAGTTGTCCCACAACTAGCTATGTCGCTGCAACGTTCCACCCAACCATAGGCCAGTGTGCCCATCAATCTCTCAGCACCACTACCACCCTCGATCCGAGCATGATTTCCACAAGGAACTAAGGAACAACAGGCTCAAACATAGCAAAACACATCAAGGTTTAGCCAAGACAATCTACAATTTGATTTATCAGGCTGCTAAGGCAGTGGAAAGGTAGAATTGCTAAGCTAGTGAGCTCAACCACAGATATATGGAGACTTGCACCAGAACTATCTATATTGGAATCCACAATACCTACACACCCAACATAAGGAAGTATTCCCTTCACTGCTACACAATCCCTCAGGCCATACCTTCCCTTCCATTTCTCTTCAAGGTGTGCATAGAAGATTTGCGAGCCCCTCTTGATCTGTCTATGAGGTTCCTCTCTTCACTAGGTCTATCAAGCCAATTCTGGGCCTCTTCCATGTCATTTTTGTACCTATGGAAGTGTTCCCCTAAATGACTTTAGCCTTAGTCACTTAGAAGGGGGAAATAAAGTGACCCTCATTAGAGGAAATTTGGGGTCTAAAATGGGCCTTATAAGAAAATGTGCCAACGATAAATTTTATGAGTTGGAATTTAGGAACCAATAGAATTTCAATAAAACAAGTCAACCATAATGGTCGAATTGACATATTTGTCATAAAAGAAAACTACTTTTTTTGTTCGTATTTTCGACATATCTCCCTATGTTTTTACTCAAATTCCGAGCGGGAGAGCCCGTTGGATGAGAAATTTTATTCTGCATCCAACGAGTTCACACACCGCATACTTTTGATGGACCCCTCTACCTAAAAAATAAGAAATACCTGAAAAAATGTGATGATGAAACGAGCTCTCCCGCTTGGAATTTGAGTAAAACTACAGGGAGGTATGTCGAAAATACGAACACAAAAAGTAGTTTTTTTCATTCTTCCTCCAAAATTAATAACTATTATTTTATTATTTTAACTATTATTTTATTATTTTCCTTAGGAGGCCCATTTTAGACCTCAAATTTCCTCTAATGAACCATAGATCTAATTCATTCTTAGCCTTTGGATTAGATGTCTCTTCACCTACCTAGGGTTATGAGCAAAAAGCAGGGAAAAGGAAAAATCATTCATTCTTGTGAGAAAAAGAAGAAGAGAGAGCTGAAGGAGAGTGGGCACAATTTTCGAGACACCAACTGAGAGAGGTTTTCAGTTGGCATAGAAACCGAGGTGATATTTGCTGACACAGATTTCGAGGAGGAGTACGACTTTCATTAAATTGTAGGCACAAAAATCAAGGAGTATGACAACATTGATTGTGTGCAAATATTTCAAGGAGTATGACAACATTTATTGCTAGTCGCACAATACAGATTTGGCACTGATTTCGAGGAAAATTCTAGGCACATTTATCGAGGCACTAGACTGTATTTCTGTGGCACGAATTTTGAGGCCATACAAATGCATTTATTGTAGTCTGTATAGTACAAATTTTTGTGACTGTTTGCACAGAAATCAAGGGCAGCATTAATTGTTGTTTGGCACAAAAATCGAGGGTAGAATTTACCGGGTTTTTTAGACACGTTTTTCGAGAAGGACTTGCACGAAAAACGAGACATCACTTGCAGAGTAATCGAGGCATCTTGCTGAGTCATTTTACTGGGTTGAGATAAGTTGGATTTTTTGTTGTAAATGAATGTCTAATTTTTTAACTTGAAGAAATAATAAACTCTCTCTCTCTCTCTCTGACTGGTTCTCCCCTTGTGGGTTTTTCCAAGGCCATTGGCAACAAATTACTGTGTTCTGTGTGTTGAATGGCACGCTGATTATTTATTTGCTGTCAGTGAAAAAGTGTAGTGAAAACTATGTTTTAAGTCTGAAAAATTAATGTTTATTTCCAACATTTTATATTTCTAAGAATGAAATAAACTGTGACAATTTTACTTATAAAGCAGAGGCTGAAAAATAGTGAAAAATCTACATGGTATCAGAGCTGAGTGGGGCAAAAAATTAAATATTTGCTGACTAACAGTAATTTCCAGAATTCAGAAAAACCCTTGCGACAGTAGTACATTTTGTTGAAACTTGTTTTTTGAGAAAATGACTTTTGTTGGGTTGAGAACCAAGGATAGGTTAGATGGGGCAGCGAAGTTTGTCTCATGGAAGGCCCGAATTTCGCTTGTGTTGAGAGAGAACGAGCCGTGGCAACCACTTATACTATGAAACGAGAACTCGACACAATTCTCATTTTTCTCTCTCCTAATTTTATTAGCTATTATTACCTCTATTTCAAAAAGGGTTGATACTAGTATCACACATTTTCATTTTGAGGCATTTTTTTGGGCATTTGAATCATCTTTGTCGTAAAGTATTTTTAAATAACAAATATGTATTTGTAAAAACTATACCACATATTTGTAAATAACAAATATGTATTTGTAAAAACTATACCACATTTTTTGGGGCCTTTGAATCATCTTTGTCGTAAAGTGTTTTTAATTTATATTTTCAAGTGTGTTTTTTTAGAAATTTAACCAAATAACATACATTTAGAAGCAAGTTATAATGAAAAACATATACATTTTGCAAAATTTTCTTTAAAATAAGACGATTTTATGGACAAAATAAGACATTTTTATTGATAAATTTGTAAAAAGTTCTAGAAAATAAAAACATTGAAAACCATTTTCAATAGATTTTCAGAGATATTTTGTATAAAAATGATATTATTTTATATTATTTTCCAAAAAGTGATGATTGACATAAATTCAAGAAAAACTATACCACATATTTGCAAATAACAAATTAAAAACAATATATATAGAAATTTTATTTCTAAAATAAAGTATGAAAGTCAAAACATTACAAATATATGTTATAAAAAAGTTGTCAAATTTAACATTTTCTTCAAGGCATGAAACTAATCAACAATATCAAACCGACCAAATGCTTCATCGAAATTGGAATTTTTCGAGCTTGGCTTCCTCCAGGAACATCAATGTCCTCTTCCATTGTGTCTTCTATGTCTGCAAGATGCCCAAAGTGTTCATTTCCAAATATCCCTCCTAATGGGGGTTGAGGCTCTTTTGACATCTTCACTAAAATTTCAAAAAGTACATTAAAAAATTACATCGATACCCCCTAAACCCTAACTCCCCACAAAATTACATAAAAAACATTACATTAAAAGGAGTTGCATTAAATCCTCCTCGCTTAACCCCTAAACGACCTTCAAAACATTACACTATTTTTTTTTTAACTAACCCTTAAACTCCACCCTACCCACACAACAGTTCATTAAAAAAATATAAATAATTTTTTTATTATAAACCCTCCCCCAACCCCCACAATATTAAATTTAAAACAATATTTAAAAACCTCCTAAACTTCTCCCCTAAACATTATATTAAAAACAAATTAAAAAAAAAACTATCACCCTCTGTCACATTAAGGTTTTTTTGCTTCCTTTATATTTTTGACATTATTATAAAATGAAATATAATTATCTTGTTAAGAGCTTTTTGCAAATAAACATAGTTGTCACATATTTTGTTAAAGTTAGATTACTATCATTCTAATGCTATATTTAATTATGTATATTACAATGTCTCTCACCATTTTTTCATTAATAAAAAATGTGTTTTTTATAATGCTTTATTTTAATTACATAATAATTTTAAGTAAAATTGAATATAAATTTTAAATACTTCACAACATTATTACTAATTATTTAAAAACATTTTTAATTACGTGTGAAACATGTATACTTCAATTTGATAAAGAAATGGCCATTGATCTATATAAGTGGTTAAAAAACACTATGTTGATCCAATCAAATACCAAGCCCTAGATTATTTGGATTAAATAAACAACCTAATCCATGTTGTCAATATTGATGAATGACTAAATTTTCTAAATACAACATTAAATCCAATAGAATTAATAATTTCATTAAAAACTTAATGTACTTCATCGTAATATCCTTAATAGTAAAGTGACGAAAGATCGATAACCCTACCCGTCACATTAATTTCTTTTACTGTTTGGGTTTTTATGTTAACCATTGTGAACCATTTAAAATTTTACCTTTCAAGATTGAAGTCTTAAAAAAAAATTCCATTCACCAAATATAATGATCAAAATTATATGATAAATTAGGTAAATACAAATGCTACATATTACTAATATATTATTGATGTTATTTAAAATTATTAAAAAATATACACCTACTTTATAACAATATTATATAATCATAATGTAATTAATGAGCATTTATGCACTAAAATGTGTAAACTATAGATAATCATTTCAATATTAAAAAAATAAAAAAATAATGGGATAATAATTGACTTAAATTTGTTTTTATGTTTGTAAGAAAAATCAATTTAAGATGCAAATAGAAAGACAAGAAAATATTTTTAATTTAATAAAATTTAATAGATATTTCTATTTTTTTAGTAAATATATAGTTTGGAAGTTCGAATTCAAAAATTATAATTTTATATAGCATACTAATAATATAATGACATTTAAAATTGTCTTCTCATTCAAAAATAGTAATAATATAATGAAAAAAATAGTAGTATTATAATGCCTGTTTAAGATTTTTATTATCATTCAAAAATAAGCTTTAGAAATTTCATTACCCATCATTCATAAATGTATGACAGTTAACTAAAGTTTTAAACAGTATTTAAGATCAAAATGCCCCATCCATTTTTCCCGTCAAATTTCATCACTGAACCCAAGAAGCGGTGAATACCAATCTGGACACGAGCATCGTTATTCAGACCTCGATCGGTCCCTATCCACTTTGGATTTCAGGCAATGAAAACCCATCGGGCACCAAATGTCGTTCCAGTGGCGCCGCTGTAAATGGTAATGAACACGTATGGACCATTTTTTTAAACAATCTTATCTCTGTAGGTTTTTTCACGTACAGATCTTTCGGTTGCTTTAAGGAGACATTCTTGATCTGTTGATCAGAGAGCCATTTATTCACTGTATCCCGACTCAGAATGTACAGTATACTTGTTTTTATAGAAGGCCGGTAGCTTATGGACCATTTAGAAATTAGAAGTGAAGGAGCTGGAAATTACTTTAGTCGGCTAATTTGATGGTGAACAGAACCTTGTCCAGATCAGCTTCTGGTGTTGAACACGAGGATGAATCCGAAACGAGGAAGGGTCCATGGACTTTGGAAGAGGACGATCAACTCATGGAGTGTATACACTTACATGGGGAAGGGCGTTGGAGATTTCTCGCCAAATCAGGTGGATAATGAATAATCCAAAAGCAGCAGGAGAAACCAGAAATAATCAAACCACAAAAATAAGCAAATTGTGATTCTGCGATATAATAATTTGAAGCAATAACCACAAGAGGGAGGATTTATCACAAACCCCAAAAATAAGCAAATTGTGATTCTGCGATGTAATAATTTGAAGCAATAACCACAAGAGGGAGGATGGGGGCAGAGGGAGGAGCGGAGCTCCCTTGCCAGCGAACGAGTCGCCCTTTACTGGTGGCGGGATTCTTAGGAGGGAGGAGGGAGTGGAGCTCTGTTTTTTTGGCAGTCAACGAGTTGCTTTTTACTGGTGTCCCGTCACCAGTGAAGAGGGGCTTGTTGGCTGCTAGCTGTAAACAGCAGCTCTTTACTGACGTCACTAGTGAAGGGTGGCTAGTTGCTGCTGGTTGCCAAGGGAGCCTAGCTCCGCCCCATTCTCCCTCCTATCCTCAGAACAGGAAGGAGGAAGTAAAGCTCTGCTCCTTTGGCAATCAACGACTTGCTTTTTAATGGTGGCGAGATTCTCAGAATCGCTTCACCAGTAAAAAGGGACTTGTTGGCTGCTAGCTGTAAACAGCAGCTCTTTACTGACGTCATCAGTGAAGGGCGGCTCGTTGGCTGCCAAGGGAGCCGCTCCCGTCTCCCTCCGCCTCCATTTTCCCTCCTATCCTGTGGAATGATAGGGAGTCCTTAGATCTGGCACTAATGGTGATTGAACCAAGGACTATAATTTTGGACTAATGCTTGGAGAGAATCGCGCCACGCCACTAGTAAAAGGCGGCTCGTTGGCTGCCAAGAGAGCAGAGCTCCGCTCCCGTCTCCCTCCGCCTCCATTCTCACTCCTCTCCTGTGGAATGATAGCGCTTAGATCTGGCACTAATGGCGATTGAACCAAGGACTATAATTTTGGACTAACGCTTGGAGAGGTGATTAGGAACCCGTAATTTTTACTGCCAGACGACGAAAAATAAAATAATTACCAGCGACAAATAGATTGTAACCTCCTGTGAACTACCAGCCACCGTGTGTGAATACGAATACCACTGGACGTTGAATTCCCAGTCCTCGATCTGTTATCGTTGGGTATGACATTTAGGCATGGCTTGAACTAAGACTCTAGTTACTCTCTTGGCGTGATAGTCGAGGTAGGAGTGCTGTCACCTCTCCTTTCCTTCGCAACAGACCACTTGGAAACCCCAACACAACAGCGGATGCTTGTTTCGATACAACAGTAAGTAGATTGCGTAGATGATCATGACAATTGAAGTTTCTCAAGTAAATTGTTGCCTTCTGTATTTATTACTTGCATGAATTCGGAATTTAGGGTATTATAGACATTTAGGCTGTCAGGAAAATATTCAATCTTCACACAGAAGATTAGAGGGAGATCGCTTAAATCTCAATCAAAACTTATTTTGACCGGACAGTATGATCTCCGATAGAGATATCAGTGGCGGGCAGCGTGATGAAACGGTTCGAATATTAAACCTTAGATCGCAAATCTGAGCATAGTCGTTGTTTCCCCTTAACAAATTGCTGCGGTAATGTGGTCGCTAAGGCGCTGAAGCTTATTGAATGATCTAGTGCATAATTATATCGAAACGATAAAACAGAATGTTGCATATAGTGTCATAGTTTTTCGGTTGAAAAAAAATTACAGCTATAGAATTCAGTTGTTTTTTTATATTAAAGTCAACATCCAACCACTATATAATAATATACTTTTCTAATATCGTCCAGGATCATACAATAAATAAATAAAATCTGTAGACGATGCTAAAAGATCTATACTTCAAGTCAAATATTTATAGCACTTCTTAAAGTTAAATTTCTGAACGCATGCCCTTAGAAATGGAAATATGTTATTGAATTGAAAATTGCTTGTTTGTGTGTCACGTATCCTAAAAGCAACAAAACCCTTTAGTATTGAATATGTGTCAATCAGAGATGAGTAGTCAAAATATATTTTATATATCCAAGGGATTTTAAGTAATGTATATTTTATTCCTTAAAAAGAATTGTAGGTTTTAAACCTTGTTCCAAAAGAAATTCATTATAAATTGTATGTGGTCTTCTTCTTTTTTGGGGGGTTGGATTTTGCCTTTATTCCATTATGATAAGAATATGTTGAATCTTTTTTAAGAAATGGTAGATTTTTGAAAAGAATATAATTTTTATATATTTTAAAAAATATTATTAAGTTCAAAAATAAGTAAGCAATTTAGTTATATTGCTAATCATTTGAGATATATCTTTTTCTTGTTTTATTATAGTGTAAAATTTATTTTCGCATTTATTGGACTATACATATTTTCACTTACCTTAGTGATAAAATGCCAATGGTGTAAATAGAAGTTATAATGGTGTAAATGGAAAGGAAAAGTGATATTAGAATTTTATTAGACTATGTATTATGTAGTTTATGGTGGATCCACCTAGAATACCTGGTTGTTTATAGGATTGAATGTAAGAAGAAAGGTGTAAGAATTAGTACATGATATTTATGCAATAATCTTAGAGTATGGTTGTGTCAAATTAATTCTATACGAAGTAACATGTAATAGTTATATATGTAAAAAAAACAAAACTGATTCATTAATTATGCCTCCCTTACAAAGGGGTCGTTACAACTAATTAGAAATTGTTTGTGGAAGTGAAGCAACACTCGTCTCTGCATTTTGGTAGTTGTATTGATGTCCATTCACTTCCCATGACCATGTACTGAAACCTTTCAACTCTCTCAACCTCATGATAGTTCTAATTCATTGTAGTGTAGTTGCAGTCTCACGCAACCTGTGACCTCACACATTATCCTCTTTGCAATATCTCCAACCTTCGACTTCACACATGGTATTCCTCATCTTCAAAGTCTCTCCAACCTGAAACCTCAAGCATGGTATTCATCATGTTCGCATTCAGTCAAAATCAGAACCTCAGGAATTATCACGTAGGGCTATTCATGCTTTTATTTTGAGTGTTTTCAATGCTTCAAAGGAAAGTAGTTCAAATCAATCTACAAGAAACTAATGGATCGATTATTCCCACAAAACCTTAGTTGACTTGTTCATTTAGCATTTAGAGGAGGGAGGAGGCGATGTTTTAAATTTTGTAAATGTTATGTTGTTGGGCGGTTTAGGGGGTTTGGAGGGGGGTGTTTAATTTTTTTTAATGTAATGTAATTGGGGTCAGGGGGTTAGGGGTTTAAGTTTATTTTATTTTATTATATCCAATCATTCATCTGCAGAAAATATAAATTCTAATGGGGTGTCAAAATCCATGGATGAGTTTGAATAATTTCACATGATACATTTTAGATGTTTTTTATTAGTATGATGTTTGTAATTGAAACTCTAAAGAATTTTTTGATCACTTATATGAATAATTTGTTCTTGTAGGGTCTAATATATGATTTCATTATGAATCACAACATAATTTGTTTGATTTTAAATTGTTAAAATGATGAAATTATTTATGAAATATTTGTTTTTGTTTAATATGCAAGTTTAAAAAAAGTTGTAATTTGTCTTGAAGAAAAAAAATATGTTTCCAATTTAGGGGTTGATTTCAAAGTTTTTGTAAACAACACTATGGCATGTTTAGGCCATGGCACTATTTTTTACCCCCCCCAAAAAAACGTGTATACTGGTATCAACACTTTTCTATTTGGAGCGTGTTTTTGGTGTTTTTTAATGCAAAAATCATTGTTTTATGGCTATAGTTCTTGTTCTTAGTATAAAGTTCTCGTTTCATAGTATAAGTGGTTTGGGATGAGGTTGTCAATAACAATACAACTCACCCCATTGGCATTCCCAGTGCTATTGCTGGATCACTGTGGATTTAATAGCAACAATTGCCTTTGAGAAGAAGGATATTAAAGTCACGAGGATAATCTTAGATGCTATTAAAGACCATGTTATTCCACACATTTCAGCAAAGGATCGTGCACATGAGATGTGGAGTGCTTTGACCGGGTTATTTCAGAGTTCTAATGAGAATAGGAGGATGGCTCTTAGGGAGAAGCTGAAGAATATCAAGATGGTCAAAGGAGAGGTGTGTATGTCTTATCTTACTAGAATCTCTCAGGTGAGAGATGAGCTTGCAACTATGGGGGTGGTGGTTACTGGTCCTGAGCTAGTGAGTATAGCCTTGAATGGGGTGACTGCAACTTGTGCTATGTTTGTACAGGGTTTGGTGGCTAGAGAGAACTTACCATCTTGGGACAGGATCTGTGATGATTTTTTTCAGGAGGAGAATCGGAGGGGTTTCTTGCATTGCGGTAGTTCTACTAGTAGACAGGATGAGGAGGATGTGGCATTGACAACAAAGGGGAAGAAGAAGAGCAAGAAGGGTCCTAAGAAGGGTGGGGCCAAGCAGCAAGAGGATGGGCATAAGAAGTATCTGAGCACTGTAAAGTGCTTTGCATGTCACAAGATGGGACACTATGCTGCAACGTGTCCTAATAAGGAGAAGAAGCAATAGCATCAGACAACAGCTTCCACAGAAGTCAATGACTTTTTTGTGAGATTTCAGAGTGAGTTTTCACTATGCACTGGGCATGTTGAGATTGAGAGAGAATCTATTCTCACAAGTGAGGATGTTGACAAATAGTGGGCATTTCCCCTGGTGACAGACCATTCTTGCAGTGCATCTACTTCCAGCACTTGGTAAATTGATAGCGGAGCCTCGAGCCACATGACAGGTGCTCATGAGATGTCCTCCGAGATTTCACAGATAAATACAGATGTGGGGGTGGTGTTGGGAGATGACTCATCAGTCAATGCAGTTGGGCGTGGGACCATTACGTTTCAGAGGGAGTCCATGAGTCCCATGGTGTTGTAGGATGTATTGTATGTACCTGGGATGAAGAAGAACATAGTGTCATTTTCCATGATCAAGGATCACGGTCTTGGGGTGTCTTTCCTAGATGGACACATGCATATGTTTCCCAAAATTACAGGACCATCTGCGTCAGTTACCATTGGAGCTAGATCTGGGAAATTGTATAGGCTCTTGTTTTAGCCTCAGCATGCTTTGGTACACAGTAGCGACAGTGAGTTGTGTGAGCTTTGGCATAGGAGGATGGCTCACTAGCATCATCCAACCTTGGGGTTGTTGAGACAGATGGTTACAGGTTTACCAGAGTTCAGCACAGGGCATAGTGATGTGTGTAGGGGGTGTGCTTTGGGAAAGTATACCAAGACTTCTTTTTCGAGCAGTGATAGCAGAGCACCAGGGATAATTGACTTGATACATTTAGACTTATATGGACCGATGTATTCTGTATCCTTAAGAGGGTACGAGTACTATGTGTTAGGATTATTAATCCTCCCTTGTCCAAATTTGGTCATATAT